>OX438533.1:19516210-19938710 GCA_949316355.1 Bruchidius siliquastri | reverse complement strand
GTTTAGTGTTTAGTGTTTAGTGTTTAGTGTTTAGTGTTTAGTGTTTAGTGTTTAGTGTTTAGTGTTTAGTGTTTAGTGTTTAGTGTTTAGTGTTTAGTGTTTAGTGTTTAGTGTTTAGTGTTTAGTGTTTAGTGTTTAGTGTTTAGTGTTTAGTGTTTAGTGTTTAGTGTTTAGTGTTTAGTGTTTAGTGTTTAGTGTTTAGTGTTTAGTGTTTAGTGTTTAGTGTTTAGTGTTTAGTGTTTAGTGTTTAGTGTTTAGTGTTTAGTGTTTAGTGTTTAGTGTTTAGTGTTTAGTGTTTAGTGTTTAGTGTTTAGTGTTTAGTGTTTAGTGTTTAGTGTTTAGTGTTTAGTGTTTAGTGTTTAGTGTTTAGTGTTTAGTGTTTAGTGTTTAGTGTTTAGTGTTTAGTGTTTAGTGTTTAGTGTTTAGTGTTTAGTGTTTAGTGTTTAGTGTTTAGTGTTTAGTGTTTAGTGTTTAGTGTTTAGTGTTTAGTGTTTAGTGTTTAGTGTTTAGTGTTTAGTGTTTAGTGTTTAGTGTTTAGTGTTTAGTGTTTAGTGTTTAGTGTTTAGTGTTTAGTGTTTAGTGTTTAGTGTTTAGTGTTTAGTGTTTAGTGTTTAGTGTTTAGTGTTTAGTGTTTAGTGTTTAGTGTTTAGTGTTTAGTGTTTAGTGTTTAGTGTTTAGTGTTTAGTGTTTAGTGTTTAGTGTTTAGTGTTTAGTGTTTAGTGTTTAGTGTTTAGTGTTTAGTGTTTAGTGTTTAGTGTTTAGTGTTTAGTGTTTAGTGTTTAGTGTTTAGTGTTTAGTGTTTAGTGTTTAGTGTTTAGTGTTTAGTGTTTAGTGTTTAGTGTTTAGTGTTTAGTGTTTAGTGTTTAGTGTTTAGTGTTTAGTGTTTAGTGTTTAGTGTTTAGTGTTTAGTGTTTAGTGTTTAGTGTTTAGTGTTTAGTGTTTAGTGTTTAGTGTTTAGTGTTTAGTGTTTAGTGTTTAGTGTTTAGTGTTTAGTGTTTAGTGTTTAGTGTTTAGTGTTTAGTGTTTAGTGTTTAGTGTTTAGTGTTTAGTGTTTAGTGTTTAGTGTTTAGTGTTTAGTGTTTAGTGTTTAGTGTTTAGTGTTTAGTGTTTAGTGTTTAGTGTTTAGTGTTTAGTGTTTAGTGTTTAGTGTTTAGTGTTTAGTGTTTAGTGTTTAGTGTTTAGTGTTTAGTGTTTAGTGTTTAGTGTTTAGTGTTTAGTGTTTAGTGTTTAGTGTTTAGTGTTTAGTGTTTAGTGTTTAGTGTTTAGTGTTTAGTGTTTAGTGTTTAGTGTTTAGTGTTTAGTGTTTAGTGTTTAGTGTTTAGTGTTTAGTGTTTAGTGTTTAGTGTTTAGTGTTTAGTGTTTAGTGTTTAGTGTTTAGTGTTTAGTGTTTAGTGTTTAGTGTTTAGTGTTTAGTGTTTAGTGTTTAGTGTTTAGTGTTTAGTGTTTAGTGTTTAGTGTTTAGTGTTTAGTGTTTAGTGTTTAGTGTTTAGTGTTTAGTGTTTAGTGTTTAGTGTTTAGTGTTTAGTGTTTAGTGTTTAGTGTTTAGTGTTTAGTGTTTAGTGTTTAGTGTTTAGTGTTTAGTGTTTAGTGTTTAGTGTTTAGTGTTTAGTGTTTAGTGTTTAGTGTTTAGTGTTTAGTGTTTAGTGTTTAGTGTTTAGTGTTTAGTGTTTAGTGTTTAGTGTTTAGTGTTTAGTGTTTAGTGTTTAGTGTTTAGTGTTTAGTGTTTAGTGTTTAGTGTTTAGTGTTTAGTGTTTAGTGTTTAGTGTTTAGTGTTTAGTGTTTAGTGTTTAGTGTTTAGTGTTTAGTGTTTAGTGTTTAGTGTTTAGTGTTTAGTGTTTAGTGTTTAGTGTTTAGTGTTTAGTGTTTAGTGTTTAGTGTTTAGTGTTTAGTGTTTAGTGTTTAGTGTTTAGTGTTTAGTGTTTAGTGTTTAGTGTTTAGTGTTTAGTGTTTAGTGTTTAGTGTTTAGTGTTTAGTGTTTAGTGTTTAGTGTTTAGTGTTTAGTGTTTAGTGTTTAGTGTTTAGTGTTTAGTGTTTAGTGTTTAGTGTTTAGTGTTTAGTGTTTAGTGTTTAGTGTTTAGTGTTTAGTGTTTAGTGTTTAGTGTTTAGTGTTTAGTGTTTAGTGTTTAGTGTTTAGTGTTTAGTGTTTAGTGTTTAGTGTTTAGTGTTTAGTGTTTAGTGTTTAGTGTTTAGTGTTTAGTGTTTAGTGTTTAGTGTTTAGTGTTTAGTGTTTAGTGTTTAGTGTTTAGTGTTTAGTGTTTAGTGTTTAGTGTTTAGTGTTTAGTGTTTAGTGTTTAGTGTTTAGTGTTTAGTGTTTAGTGTTTAGTGTTTAGTGTTTAGTGTTTAGTGTTTAGTGTTTAGTGTTTAGTGTTTAGTGTTTAGTGTTTAGTGTTTAGTGTTTAGTGTTTAGTGTTTAGTGTTTAGTGTTTAGTGTTTAGTGTTTAGTGTTTAGTGTTTAGTGTTTAGTGTTTAGTGTTTAGTGTTTAGTGTTTAGTGTTTAGTGTTTAGTGTTTAGTGTTTAGTGTTTAGTGTTTAGTGTTTAGTGTTTAGTGTTTAGTGTTTAGTGTTTAGTGTTTAGTGTTTAGTGTTTAGTGTTTAGTGTTTAGTGTTTAGTGTTTAGTGTTTAGTGTTTAGTGTTTAGTGTTTAGTGTTTAGTGTTTAGTGTTTAGTGTTTAGTGTTTAGTGTTTAGTGTTTAGTGTTTAGTGTTTAGTGTTTAGTGTTTAGTGTTTAGTGTTTAGTGTTTAGTGTTTAGTGTTTAGTGTTTAGTGTTTAGTGTTTAGTGTTTAGTGTTTAGTGTTTAGTGTTTAGTGTTTAGTGTTTAGTGTTTAGTGTTTAGTGTTTAGTGTTTAGTGTTTAGTGTTTAGTGTTTAGTGTTTAGTGTTTAGTGTTTAGTGTTTAGTGTTTAGTGTTTAGTGTTTAGTGTTTAGTGTTTAGTGTTTAGTGTTTAGTGTTTAGTGTTTAGTGTTTAGTGTTTAGTGTTTAGTGTTTAGTGTTTAGTGTTTAGTGTTTAGTGTTTAGTGTTTAGTGTTTAGTGTTTAGTGTTTAGTGTTTAGTGTTTAGTGTTTAGTGTTTAGTGTTTAGTGTTTAGTGTTTAGTGTTTAGTGTTTAGTGTTTAGTGTTTAGTGTTTAGTGTTTAGTGTTTAGTGTTGAGTGTTGAGTGTTGAGTGTTTAGTGTTTAGTGTTTAGTGTTTAGTGTTTAGTGTTTAGTGTTTAGTGTTTAGTGTTTAGTGTTTAGTGTTTAGTGTTTAGTGTTGAGTGTTTAGTGTTTAGTGTTGAGTGTTGAGTGTTGAGTGTTTAGTGTTTAGTGTTTAGTGTTTAGTGTTTAGTGTTTAGTGTTTAGTGTTTAGTGTTTAGTGTTTAGTGTTTAGTGTTTAGTGTTTAGTGTTTAGTGTTGAGTGTTTAGTGTTTAGTGTTTAGTGTTTAGTGTTTAGTGTTTAGTGTTTAGTGCTCTTTATTAATTGGTAAAACCACTAAATGTTTAAAGATGTTTAATCTGTAATCACACATCCAACGTATGCTGACACTAAGAACAAACACGCTGCAGTACGAATTCTAGCTAGTTGTGATAGGTACAACGATTTAATCCCTTATCTCTGTCAGTACAGTTAATATCTCCCCGCAAAAACAACATTGGCGATTTTATGCTTCTTTATGCCTGTACTTAACCGGCTTATTATCCACCCAACACATTGCGAACACGATTTGAACATCTTTATAACATCCTTTTATTTAAAACAGATTATTTTTAATTATACCAGTACATGAATCTTAGATTAGGTCCTGCCAATAAACTTACATAAAATACAAGACATTATGGTATCGTAAATATTCAACGACTCAGTGTTTCTACAAAAATCGGAAAAGTTCGCAGAGGCGCGCGAAATGTCAATTCTGCAGGTAATAGATGCTGGGAAAATAATTTTTTTTTGGAATTATACAAACTAATTTACAATTAATATGAAGAACTAATACTTTCACCCGTTGTGGTATACAAATGAACACAATTAAATTACTGACGTTGTTTTGAATCAAGTGGTCCATATTTCTGCAATCGATTTTGAGTATAAGGCATAACATTTGCGCAAGTTGCTAGTTCCATGAAGTCATCTCATTATAGGATTTTAGTGACCTTGGATACAAAAGTCTATAAGCAAATAGGTTTAAGGTGAACTGATACTTAGGCAGTTTCAAAGAAGAAGTTAAACTATAAAAAATTCGTGACCGTTGTAACCAACTTGGAGAGCGTTTGTTACTACAAGTGTTGGAATGATCAATGGGCATAGAATTAAGGAGGGCATATCTTAGTGTAGCCTTCCAAACTCATGACATACACGTACTAAAAAAGGTGTTATGGTATTGGTTAATTTCAGATCTATAAAATACAACTGTGCCGAAATGAAAAGTAATAATTTAACTCTTTAAGACCGATTTAGAAGCAGCAGACTTATGGAGTGAGGTTTAGGACAGATACTGTGAAAAGCTAGGTCATCAACGACTCACTGATGCTTGTGGTGGTATGTGCAAGTTGTCGTCGATAAATTGAAATGTCCCTGAACTGCATCAAGTGTAGACAGTGTAGTTGAAGCAACAGCGTTTAGTTGAAGCAACAGGTCCCAATACATGAGAAGACTTACAGACTACATGTCTCATCTGAGTTCCATAGAGGAGGTTGGTAAGAAGTAGTTTCCCACTCCGAACAAATATTTTAACGTATGTCTAGCAGCTACTGTAATAATTAACGACAGACGTTTGTGCTAAATCATGTCACAAAAGTTGATTTGATTTCCAAATTCATGAATGCGTGATTTATTATCTGTGCTGAGTTATTCATCAGAGCTGGATGCTTGCTTGAGTTCTTCTTGTTTGTTAAGATACAGTGTCGTATTCTGGAAGCATTGAATTTCACCAAATATGTTATTACACAGATTCTGTTCGTGTACTGTTCTCCAGATCACCGGAAGACATCAGTCTACTACTCAAAATGCTTTAGTTTAAAGTTCTATAAGTCACATTGTGGATTGGATTTATTCAACTAGAATCAAGATACAATCGGGTGCAGTTGATTGGTCGGTGGTGTTCAAGTTCATTGTCATCGTAATTGAAGGTTTTTTTTGTGTTCTGCAGAGTTTTTCGGAAAACGATTGATGCCTTTAAAATTGAAATAAACAAACTACGGTCTGAGGACTTAAGAGAAAGCCTTCAAGATTGGTTTACCCTGATGATAAAATGTTACTGTAGAGCAGAAAAATTGTAAATTAATATTTTTTGTAAATAACATGTATTAAAACTTATTAGGCTCAGCTCAAAGAGACATCCTATCATACCGTGAACATGTGATAATGCGTCACATTATAGATCAGTAAACCTGAAAACATATTGTTGCCATGTATTCAAAAAGGTCTGCCACACCTTTTTAGTTCCATGTGTCCATTCCGTACATAGATTATTCACTTTCTTACCTTAAAAAATGTTCTTTATTGTTTGGCAGTGGCGGCAATCTGTTTTTACTTTGGAAAAATCGTGATATGAATGAATACATAAGTACCTTCAATCAAAATTAATATAATTTTCTATTTCTATTTCCTTCAGATACAAAAGTGGTCAAAATCACTTGACGGACTTCATAGGAATAGAGCCATCAAAGAAAAGGAAAAGAAGAACATCGTTCACACCTCAAGCGTTAGAATTATTGAATGCACACTTCGAAAGAAATACTCACCCGTCAGGTAAAAAGACAACATTTTCGGATAAAATATATTTTGTGAAATGTTGTGATTAGGTGATTATCTCAACAGAAAGGTTTTCAAACAAAACACAATTATTCATGTAATCAACAAGGCTTGTTGGCAGTTGTCGTATGGGATCTTTAACTTCGTAAAATGCGAATGGGAGTCCCTATAGAGGGCGACACTTGGAAATGAGTTGAGGAAACTATCGGATGATTTTTCACTTTTACATGCCATATCTCTATTTGCAGGGACCGAAATCACAGGACTAGCCCACCAACTGGGATACGAAAGAGAGGTTATCAGAATTTGGTTCTGCAACAAAAGGCAAGCATTGAAAAATACTGTAAGAATGATGTCTAAAGGAATGGTGTAACTGTCTGGTGACAACTTTGTAAATAGTCCGGAAACCCGATGATATTAATGAATATTTCTCCTGATATAGATAAGACTTTCCAAAATATACCTGGAAGGCAATGTTAATATTCTACGTCTCTTAAAAATTTCTCTCACATCTGCTAGATAGCCCAAGCCCTCATCCACCCTGATTGCACGTCTGTACCAATGCATGAAACACCTGCCACACTATCGGCCTGTCCACAGATCTACTTAAGTTTTTCAACAAAAAAATGGCCTTGTTTATTTTTTTTTGCTGTAATGTCAACATGCTTGTCAAAAACAAGAGCCTGATTGAGGTGAACACCAAAGAACCTCACAGCAGCCCTAATCTCATTATCTGGTATAACACGCATTGCAAAAATCATATTTTCAGTTTTACTGATGTTAAGACTAAGGTTATTGGCAGAAAACCAATCACCTAATCCTGCCACCGCACCCTCCATATCCAACTTTATATATTGTAAAGTTTTATTTTCAGAGAGCGAGGTTGTATCATCAGCAAACAATATTAATTTACTGTCGACTGAGCTACTCACATCATTTATATAGATAATAAAGAGCAGCGGTCCCAGAATTGACCCCTGTGGGACCCATGCTTCACTATGGTCTCCTTTGAAAACTTGCCTCCACTATAAGTGTGTTGAGTTCTACGTTCTAGGTAACTTTCGAAAAATTTAACAGTGATGATTAAGTCCATAATATTTTAATTTTTTAATGAGAAGCTTATGTGATATACAGTCAAAAGCCTTGGAAAGGATACAAAATGTGGCACCCCCCTCAAAGCTCTCAACTATATACTCCATCATATCTAATATTGCCTTAACAGTGGAATGATCTTTTCTAAGCCCAAATTGTGATTTACTAAATAAATTATTGCATTCAAAATAACTTTTGTCTTTTTAAGAGATACTCAAGAATTTTTACAAGGAACTCGTGTCTTGCCTCTCGTAGCTCGTAAATCGTTACCGATAGGTGGAAACTTGCATCCTGTGTCTCATGACGAGAAACTCAGAACTCGGAACTCGTAACGCGTAATCGATAACTCGGTGCTCGTATCTTGTAACTCGTAACTCCTTACCCGTAACTCGGAACTCGTATCTTGTATCTAGTAGCTCTTAACCCATTACTGATTACCTGGAACTCGTATCTTGTGTCTCGTAGCCTGCAACCTTTTACCAATAACAAGGAACACGTATCTCTTTCCTCTCGTATCTCGTAAATCGTTACCGATAAGTGTTAACTCGCTACTTGTACCTCGTGACGCGTAACTCAGGACTTGGAACTCGTAACGCGTTACCGATAACTCTGAGCTTGTACATTGTATCTCTTACCTTGTAACTCGTAACTCGTTACCCATTACTCGGATCTCGTATCTTCTATCGCGGATCTCACAAATCATTACTGATAACCTGGAGCTCGTATCCTAGGATCGTGACTCGTTACCAATAAGTGGGAACTCGCATCTTGTATCTCTTGACGTGTAACTCAGAACTCGGAACTACTGACGCGTTACCGATAACTCGAAGCTCGTATCTTATATATCGTAACTTGTAATCCAATACCGATAACCTGGAACTCTTATCTTATATATCGTAACTTGTAATCCATTGCCGATAACACTCGTATCTTGCATCTCGTAGCTCGTAAATCGTTACCGATAAATGGGAACTCGCATCTTGTATCTCGTAGCTCGTAAATAGTACCTCGTAGATCGTAAGTCGTAATTCGTAACTCGAAACTCGTATATCGTAACTCGCAACTCGAAACTCGTAACTCGAACATCGTATCTCGTAACTCGTAAATCGTGGTTTATAACTCGCTACTCATAATCCAGAACTCGTATCTTATGTATCATAGCTTGTAACCCTTTACCAATAACAAGGAACTCGTATCTTGCCTCTCGTAGCTCGTAAATCGTTACCGATAGGTGGAAACTCGCATCTTGTATCTCATGAAGCGAAACCCAGAATTCGGGACTCGCAACGCATAACCGATAACTTGGAGCTCGTATCTTGTAACTCGTAACTCGTTACCCATAACTCGGAACTCGTATCTTGTATTTAGTAGCTCGTAACTCATTACTAATTACCTGGAACTCGTATCTTGTGTCTCGTAGCTCGTAACTCGTTACGATAAGTGGGAACTCGCATCTTGTAACTCGTAACTCGTTACCCATAACTCGGAACTCGTATCTTGTATCTAGTAACTCTTAACACATTACCGATTACCTGGAACTCGTATCTTGTGTTTCGTAGCTTGTAACCTTTTACCAATAACAAGGAACACGTATCTTCCCTCTCGTAGCTCGTAAATCGTTACCGATACGTGTTAAGTCGCATCTTGTATCTTATGAGGCGAAACTCAGAACTTGGAACTCGCAACGCGTAACCGATAACTCGGAGCTCGTATCTTGTATCACTCACCTTGTAACTTGCAACTCGTAACCCGTAACTCGTTGCCCATAACTCGGAACTTGAATCTTGATCTCGGATCTTGTAAATCAATGACGATAAGCTCGAACTCGTATTCTAGATATAGTAGTTCGTAACTCGTTACCGCTGGGTGGAAACTCTCATCTTGTATCTCATGACGCGAAACTCAGAACTCTGAACTCGTAACGCATAACCAATAACTCGGAGCTCGTATTTTGTAACTCATAACTCGTTACCCATAGCTCGGAACTCGTATCTTGTATCTAGTAGCTCCTAACTCATTACTGATTACCTGGAACTCGTATCTTGTGTCTGGAAGCTCGTAACACGTTACGATCAGTGGGAACTCTCATCTCGTATATCGTAACTCGCAACTCGTAACTCGATCGCAGCATATAACTCGCTACTCATAACCCAGATCTCGTATCTTGTGTATCGTAGCTTGAACCCATTAGCAATAACAAGGAACTCGTATCTTGCCTCTCGTAGCTCGTAAATTGTTACCGATAAGTGGGAACGCGCAACTTGTATCTCGCGACGCGTAACTCAGAACTTGGAACTCGTAACGCGTTACCGATAACTCGGAGCTTGTCTCTTGTATCTCTTACCTTGTAACTCGTAACTCGTTACCCCTTACTCGGAACTAGTATCTTCTATCTCGGATCTCGCAAATCATTGCCGATAACCTGGAACTCGTATCCTATATCTTGAAGATCGTAACTCGTTACCAATAAGTGGGAAGTCGCATCTTGTATCTCGTGACGTGTATCTCAGAACTCGGAACTAGTAACGCGTTACCGATAACTCGGAGTTCGTATCTTGTAACTCGTAACTCGGAACTCTTTACTCATAACTAGGAACTGGTATCTTGTATCTAGTAGCTCGTAACTCATTACTGATTACCTGGAACTCGTATCTTGTGTCTCGTAGCTCGTAACTCGTTACGACAAGTGGAAACTCTCATCTTTTATCTCGTAATTCCTAACTAGTACCTCGTAGATCGTAAGTCTTAATCCGTAACTCGTAACTCGTATATCGCAACTCGCAACTCGAAACTAGAAACTCGTAAATCGCAGCTTATAACTCGCTACTCATAACCCGGAACTCGTATCTTGGTATCGTAGCTTGTAACCCATTACCAATAACAAGGAACTCGTATCTTGCCTCTCGTAGCTCGTAAATCGTTACCAATAAGTGGGAACTCGCAACTTGTATCTCGTGACCCGTAGCTTAGAACTAGGAACTCGTAACGCGTTACCGATAACTCGAAGCTCGTATCTTATATATCGTAACTTGAAATCCATTACCGATAACCTGGAACTCGTATCTCAAATATCGTAACTTGTAATCCATTACCGATAACCTGGAACTTGTATCTTGCATCTCGTAGCTCGTAGATCGTTACCGATAAATGGGAACTCGCATCTTGTATCTCGTGACGCGTAACTCAGGACTCGGAACTCGAAAGTGTTACCGAAAGCTCGCAGCCGGTATCTTGTATCACTTACCTTGTAAATTGTAACCCGTAACTCGTTGTCCATAACTCGGAACTCGAATCTTGATCTCGGATCTTGTAAATCAATGACGATAACCTCGAACTCGTATCCTAGATCTAGTAGTTCGTAACTCGGTACCGATAGGTGGAAACTCGCATCTTGTATCTCATGACGCGAAACTCAGAGCTCTCAACTAGTAACGCGTAACCGATAGCTCGGAGCTTGTATCTTGTAACTCGTAACTCGTTACCCATAACTCGGAACTGGTATCTTGTATTTAGTAGCTCGTAACTCATTACTGATTACCTGGAACTCGTATCTTGTGTCTCGTACCTCGTAACTCGTTACGACAAGTGGGAACTCTCATCTTGTATCTCGTAATTCGTAAATAGTACCTTGTAGATCGTAAGTCTTAATTCGTTACTCGTAACTCGTATATCGTAACTCCCAACTCAAAACTAGAAACTCGTAACTCGTAAATCGCAGCTTATAACTTCCTACTCATGTCCCGGAACTCGTATCGTGTGTATCGTAGCTTGTAATCCATTACCAATAACAAGGAATTCGTATCCTGCCTCTCATAGCTCGTAAATCGTTACCGATAAGTGGGAACTCGCATCATATATCTCGTGACGTGTAACTCAGAACTCGGAACTAGTAACGCGTTACCGATAACTCTGAGCTCGTATCTTGTAACTCGTAACTCGTTACCAATAACTCAGAACTCGTACCTTGTACCTAGTAGCTCGTAACTCATTACTGATTACCTGGAACTTGTATCTTGTGTCTGGTAGCTTGTAACCCATTACCAATAACAAGGAACTCGTATCTTGCCTCTCGTAGCTCGTAAATCGTTACCAATAAGTGGGAACTCGCAACTTGTATCTCGTGACGCGTAACTCAGAACTTGGACCTCGTAACGCGTTACCGATAACTCGGAGCTTTTATCTTGTATCTCTTACCTTGTAACTCGTAACTCGTAAATCGCAGCTTATAACTCGCTACTCATAACCCGGAACTCGTATCTTGTGTATCTTAGCTTGTAATTCATTACCAATAACAAGGAACTCGTATCTTGCCTCTCGTAGCTCGTAAATCGTTACCAATAAGTGGGAACTCGCATATTGTATCTCGTGACGTGTAACTCAGAACTCGGAACTAGTAACGCGTTACCGATAACTCGGAGCTCGTATCTTGTATCACTTACCTTGTAACTCATAACTCGTACATCGTGGATCGTAAGTAGTAATTCGTAACTCGCAACTCGAAACTCGTAACTCGAAACTCGTAACTCGTAACTCGTAACTCGTAACTCGTAACTCGTAACTCGTATATCGCAGCTTATAACTCGCTTCTCATAACCCGGAGCTCGTATCTTGTGTAGCGTAGCTTGTAATTCATTACCAATAACAAGGATCTCGTATCTTACCTCTCGTAGCTCGTAAATCGTTACCGATAAGTGGGAACTCGCAACTTGTATCTCGTGACGCGTAACTCAGAACTTGGAACTCGTAACGCGTTACCGATAACTCGGAGCTCGTATCTCATATCTCTTACATTGTAACTCGTACCTTGTAACTCGTAACTGGTTACCCATTACTCGGAACTCGTATTTTCTATTTCGGATCTCGCAAATCTATGCCGATAACCTGGAACTCGTATCCTAGATCTTGAAGATCTTAACCCGTTACCAATGAATGGGAACTCGTATCTTATATCTCGTGATGCGTAACTCAGGACTCGGAACTCGAAAGTGTTACCGATAGCTCGGAGCTCGTAACTTGTATCACTTACCTTGTAACTCGTAACTCGTAACTCGTTGCCCATAACTCGGAACTTGAATCTTGATCTCGGATCTTGTAAATCTATGTCGATAACCTCGAACTCGTATCCTAGATTTAGTAGTTCTTAACTCGTTACCGATTGGTGGAAACTCGCATCTTGTATCACATGAAGCGAAACTCAGAAGTCGGGACTTGTAACGCGTAACCGATGACTCGGAGCTCGTATCTTGTACCTCGTAACTCGTAACCCATAACTCGGAACTCGTAACTTTTATTTAGTAACTCATTACTGATTACCTGGAACTCGTATCTTGTGTCTCGTAGCTCGTAACTCGTTACGATAAGTGGGAACTCGGATCTAGTATCACGTAACTCGTAACTAGTAATTCGTATATCGTATGTCGTAATTCGTAACTCATAACTCGTAAATCGCAGCTTATAACTCGCTACTCATAACCCGGAACTGATAACTTGTGTATCGTAGCTTGCAATTCATTACCAATAACAAGAAACTCGTATCTTGCTTATCGTAGCTCGTAAATCGTTACCGATAAGTAGGAAGTCGCATCATGTATCTCGTAACTTGTAACTCATATCTCGTAAATCGCAGCTTATAACTCACTATTCATAACACGGAAATCGTATCTTGTCTATCGTAGATTGTAAGCCATTACCAATAGCAAGGAACTCGTATCATGCCTCTGGTAGCTCATAAATCGTTACCAATAAGTGGGAACTCGCAATTTGTATCTCGTGACGCGTAACTCAGAACTAGGAACTCGTAACGCGTTACCGATAACTCGGAGCTCGGATCTCTTACATGTCGTAACTTGAAATCCATTACCGATAAGCTGGGACTCGTATCTTATATATTGTAACTTGTAATCCATTATCGATAACCTGGAACTCGTATCTTGCATCTCGTAGCTCGTGAATCGTTACCGATAAATGGGAACTCGCATCTTGCATCTCGTGACGCGTAACTCAGGACTCGGAACTAGTTACGCGTTACCGATGATTCGGAGCCCACATCTTGTATCTTGTAACTCGTAACTAGTACCTCGTAGATCGTAAGTCGTAATTCGTAACTGGTAACTCGTATATCGTTACTCGCAACTTGAAACTCGTAACTCGGAACTCGTAACTCGTACTCGTAAATCGCGTCTTATAATTCGCTACTCATAACACGTAACTCGTATCTTGTGTATCGTAGCTTGTAACCCATTATCAATAACAAGGAACTCGCATCTTGCCTCTCCTAACTCGTACATCATTACCAATAAGTGGGAACTCGCAACTTGTATCTCGTGACGCGTAACTCAGAACTAGGAACTCGTACGCGTTACCGATATCTCGGAGCTCGTATCTTATATATCGTAACTTGAAATCCATTACCGATAACCTGGAACTCGTATCTTGCATCTCGTAGCTCGTAAATCGTTACCGATAAATGGGAACTCGTATCATGTATCTCGTGACGCGTAACTCAGGACTCGGAACTCGAAAGTGTTACCGATAACTCGGAGCTCGTATCTTGTATCACGTACCTTGTAACTCGTAACTCGTAACCCGTTACTCGTTGCCTATAACTCGGAACTCGAATCTTGATCTTGGATCTTGTAAATCAATGACGATAACCTCGAACTCTTTTCCTAGATCTAGTAGTCCGTAACTCGTTACCAACAGGTGGAGGCTCGCATCTTGTATCTCATGACGTGGACCTCAGAACTCGGAACTCGTAACGCGTAACCTATAACTCGGAGCTCGTATCTTGTAACTCGTAACTCGAAACTCGCAACTCGTATCTCGTAAATCGCAGCTTACACCTTGCTACTCATAACCCGGAACTCGTATCTTGTGTATCGTAGCTTGTAACCCATTACCAATATCAAGGAACTCGTATCTGGCCTCTCGTAGCTCGTGAATCGTTACCCATAAGTGGGAACTCGCAACTTGTATCTCGTGACGCGTAACTCAGAACTTGGAACTCGTAACGCGTTACCGATAACTCTGAGCTAGAACCTTGTATCTCTTACCTTGTAACTCGAAACTCGTAACTCGTTACCCATTACTCGGATCTCGTATCTTCTATCTCGGATCTCGCAAATCATTGCCGACAACCTGGTGCTCGTATCCTAGATCTTGAAGATCGTGACTCGTTACCAATAAGTGGGAACTCGCATCTTGTATCTCGGGACGTGTAACTCAGAATTCGGAACTAGTGACACGTTACCGATAACTCGGAGCTCGTATCTTATATATCGTAACTTGTAAATCATTACCGATAAATGGGAACTCGCATCTTGTATCTCGTGCCGCGTAACTCAGGATTCGGAACTCGAAAGTGTTATCGATAACTCGGAGCTCGTATCTTGTATCACTTACCTTGTAACTCGCAACTCGTAACCCGTAACTCGTTGCCCATAAATCGGAACTTGAATTTTGAACTAGGATCTTGTAAATCAATGACGATAACCTCGAACTCGTATCCTAGGTCTAGTAGTTCGTAACTCGTTACCGATAGGTGGAAACTCGCGTCTTGTATCTCATGAAGCGAAACTCAGAACTCGGAACTCGTAACGCGTAACCGATAACTCGGAGCTCTTATCTTGTAACTTGTAACTCGTTACTTATAACTCGGAATTGGTATCTTGTATCTAGTAGCTCGTAACTCATTACTGATTACCTGGAACTCGTATCTTGTGTCTCGTAGCTCGTAACTCGTTACGATAAGTGGGAACTCGCATCTTGTAACTCGTAACTAGTACCTCGTAGATCGTAAGTCGTAATTTGTAACTCGTATATCATAACTCGCAACTCGTAACTCGTAACTTGTAACTCGTAACTCGTAACTCGTAACTCGTAACTCGTAACTCGTAACTCGTAACTCGTAACTCGTAACTCGTAACTCGTAACTCGTAACTCGTAACTCGTAACTCGTAACTCGTAACTCGTAACTCGTAACTCGTAACTCGTAACTCGTAACTCGTAACTCGTAACTCGTAACTCGTAACTCGTAACTCGTAACTCGTAACTCGTAACTCGTAACTCGTAACTCGTAACTCGTAACTCGTAACTCGTAACTCGTAACTCGTAACTCGTAACTCGTAACTCGTAACTCGTAACTCGTAACTCGTAACTCGTAACTCGTAACTCGTAACTCGTAACTCGTAACTCGTAACTCGTAACTCGTAACTCGTAACTCGTAACTCGTAACTCGTAACTCGTAACTCGTAACTCGTAACTCGTAACTCGTAACTCGTAACTCGTAACTCGTAACTCGTAACTCGTAACTCGTAACTCGTAACTCGTAACTCGTAACTCGTTACTCGTAACTCGTAACTCGTAACTCGTTACTCGTAACTCGTAACTCGTAACTCGTAACTCGTAACTCGTAACTCGTAACTCGTAACTCGTAACTCGTAACTCGTAACTCGTAACTCGTAACTCGTAACTCGTAACTCGTAACTCGTAACTCGTAACTCGTAACTCGTAACTCGTAACTCGTAACTCGTAACTCGTAACTCGTAACTCGTAACTCGTAACTCGCAACTCGTAACTCGTAACTCGTAACTCGCAACTCGTAACTCGTAACTCGTAACTCGTAACTCGTAACTCGTAACTCGTAACTCGTAACTCGTAACTCGTAACTCGTAACTCGTAACTCGTAACTCGTAACTCGTAACTCGTAACTCGTAACTCGTAACTCGTAACTCGCAACTCGTAACTCGCAACTCGTAACTCGCAACTCGCAACTCGTAACTCGTAACTCGTAACTCGTAACTCGTAACTCGTAACTCGTAACTCGTAACTCGTAACTCGTAACTCGTAACTCGTAACTCGTAACTCGTAACTCGTAACTCGTAACTCGTAACTCGTAACTCGTAACTCGTAACTCGTAACTCGTAACTCGTAACTCGTAACTCGTAACTCGTAACTCGTAACTCGTAACTCGTAACTCGTAACTCGTAACTCGTAACTCGTAACTCGTAACTCGTAACTCGTAACTCGTAACTCGTAACTCGTAACTCGTAACTCGTAACTCGTAACTCGTAACTCGTAACTCGTAACTCGTAACTCGTAACTCGTAACTCGTAACTCGTAACTCGTAACTCGTAACTCGTAACTCGTAACTCGTAACTCGTAACTCGTAACTCGTAACTCGTAACTCGTAACTCGTAACTCGTAACTCGTAACTCGTAACTCGTAACTCGTAACTCGTAACTCGTAACTCGTAACTCGTAACTCGTAACTCGTAACTCGTAACTCGTAACTCGTAACTCGTAACTCGTAACTCGTAACTCGTAACTCGTAACTCGTAACTCGTAACTGGTAACTCGTAACTCGTAACTCGTAACTCGTAACTCGTAACTCGTAACTCGTAACTCGTAACTCGTAACTCGTAAATCGCAGCTTATAACACGCTACTCATAACCCGGAACTTGTGTCTTGCATCTCGTAGCTCGTAAATCGTTACCGATTAATGGCAACTCGCGTCTTGTATCTCGTGACGCGTAACTCAGAACACGAAACTCGTAACGCGTAACAGATAACTTGGAGCTCGTATCTTGTAACTCGTAACTCGTTACCCATGACTCGGAACTCGTATCTTGTATCTAGTAGCTCGTAAATCATTACTGATTACCTGGAACTCGCATCTTGCATCTCGTGACGCGTAACTCAGGACTCGGAACTAGTTACGCGTTACCGATGATTCGGAGCTCACATCTTGTACCTTGTAACTCGTAACTAGTACCTCGTATATCGTAACTCGCAACTCGAAACTCGAAACTCGAAAGTCGTAACTCGTAAATCGCAGCTTATAACTCGCTACTTATAACCCGGAACTCGTATCCTGTGTATCGTAGCTTGTAACCCATTAGCAATAATAAGGAATTCGCATCTTGCCTCTCGTAGCCCGTAAATCGTTACCGATAAGTGGGAACTCGCATCTTGTATCTCGTAACTCGTAACTAGTACCTCGTAGATCGTGAGTCGTAATTCGCAACTGGTAACTCGTATATTGTAATTCGCATCTCGAAACTCGTAACTCGAAACTCGTAACTCGTAAATCGCAGCTTATAACTCGCTACCCAACCCGGAACTCGTATCTTGTGTATCGTAGCCTGTAACCCATTACCAATAACAAGGAACTCGTATCTGGCCTCTCGTAGCTCGTAAATCGTTACCGATAAGTGGGAACTCGCAACTTGTATCTCGCGACGCGTAACTCAGAACTTGGAACTCGTAACGCGTTACCGATAACTCGGAGCTTTTCTCTTGTATCTCTTACCTTGTAACTCGTCACTCGTAACTTGTAACTCGTTACACATTATTCGGAACACGTACCTTCTATCTCGGATCTCGCAAATCACTGCCGATAACCTATAACTCGTATCCTAGATCATGAAGATCGTAACTCGTTACCAATATGTGGGAACTCGCATCTTGTATCTCGTGACGTGTAACTCAGAACTCGTAACTAGTAACGCGTTACCTATAACTCGGAGCTCGTATCTTGTAACTCGTAACTTGTAACTCGTTACCCATAACTCGGAACTTGTATCTTGTATCTACTAGCTTGTACCTCATTACTGTTTACCTGGAACTCATATCTTGTGTCTCGTAGCTCGTAAGTCACTACGATAAGTGAGAACTCGCATCTTGTATCTGGTAACTCGTAACTAGTACCTGGTATATCGTAATTCGCAACTCGAAACTCGTAAACCGCAACTTATAACTCGCTACTCATAACCCGGATCTCATATCTTGTGTCTCGTAGCTCGTAAGTCACTACGATAAATGGGAACTGGCATCTTTTATCTCGTGACGCGTAAATCAGGACTCGAAAGTCGAAAGTGTTACCGATAACTCGGAGCTCGAATCTTGTATCACTTACTTTGTAACTCGTAACTCGTAACCCGTAACTCGTAACTCGTAACCCGTAACTCGTTGCTCATAACTCGGAACTCGAATCTTGATCTCGGATCTTGTAAATCAATGACGATAACCTCGAACTCGTATCCTAGATCTTGTAGTTCGTAACTCGTTACTGATAGGTGGAAGCTCGCATCCTGTATCTCATGACGCGAAACTCAGAACTCGTAACGCGTAACCGATAACTCGGAGCTCGTATCTTGTAACTCGTAACTCGTTAATTATCACTCGGAACTCGCATCTTGTATCTAGTGGCTCGTAACTCATTACTGATTACCTGGAAATCGTATCTTGTGTCTCGCAGCTCGTAACTCGTTACGATGCGTGGGAACTTACATCTTGTATCTCGCAACTCGTAACTAGTACCTCGTAGATCGTAAGTCGCAATTCGTAACTGGTAACTCGTATTTCGTTACTCGCAACTTGAATCTCGTAACTCGAAGCTCGTAACTCGTACTCGTAAATCGCATCTTATAACGCGCTACTCATAACCCGGAACTCGTATCTTGTGTATCGTAGCTTGTAACCCATTACCAATAACAAGGAACTCGCATCTTGCCTCTCCTAGCTCGTAAATCGTTACCAATAAGCGGGAACTCGCAACTTGTATCTCGTGACGCGTAACTCAGGACTCGGAACTCGAAAGTGTTACCGATAACTCGGAGCTCGTATCTTGTAACTTGTAACTCGTAACTTATAACTCGGAATTGGTATCTAGTATCTAGTAGCTCGTAACTCATTACTGATTACCTGAAACTCGTATCTTGTGTCTCGTGATGCGTAACTCAGGACTCGGAACTCGAAAGTATTACCGATAACTCGGAGCTCGTATCTTGTATCACTTACAGTGTAACCCGTAACCCGTAACTCGTTACCCATAACTCGGAACTCATAACTTGTATTTAGTAGCTCGTAACTCATTACTGATTACCTGGAACTCGTATCTTGTGTCTCGTAGCTCGTAACTCGTTACGATAAGTGGGAACTCGCATCTTGTATCTCGTAACTCGTAACTAATGCCTCGTAGATCGTAAGTCGTAATTCGTAACTCATAACTCGTAAATCGCAGCTCATAACTCGCTACTCATAACCCGGAACTCATAACTTGTGTATCGTAGCTTGTAATTCATTACCAATAACAAAGAACTCGTATCTCGCCTCTCGTAGCTCGTAAATCGTTACCAATAAGTGAGAACTCGCTTCTTGTATCTCGTAACTTGTAACTAATGCCTCGTAGATCGTAAGTCGTAATTCGTAACTCGTATATCGTAACTCGCAACTCGAAACTCGTAACTCGAAACTCGTAACTCGAAACTAGTAACTCGTATCTCGTAAATCGCAGCTTATAACTCGCTATTCATAACACGGAAATCGTATCTTGTCTATCGTAGATTGTAACCCATTACCAATAACAAGGGACTCGTATCTTGCCTCTCGTAGCTCGTATATCGTTACCAATAAGTGGGAACTCGCAACTTGTATCTCATGACGCATAACTCAGAACTTGAAACTCGTAACGCTTTACCGATAACTCGGAGCTCGTATCTTGTAATTCGTAACTCGTAACCCATAACTCGGAACTCATATCTTATATATTGTAACTTGTAATCCATTACCGAAAACCTGGAACTGGTATATTGCATATCGTAGCTCGTAAATCGTTACCGATAAATGGGAACTCGCATCTTGTATCTCGTGACGCGTAATTTGGGACTCGGAACTCGAAAGTGTTACCGATAACTCGGAGCTCATATCCTGTATGACTTACTTTGTAATTCGTAACTCGTAACCCATAACTCGTTGCCCGTAACTCGGAACTCGAACCCTGTTCTCGGATCTTGTAAACCAATGACGATAACCTCGAACTCGTATCCTAGATCTAGTAGTTCGTAACTCGTTACCGACAGGTGGAGACTCGCATCTTGTATCTCATGACGTGAAACTCAGAACTCGGAACTCGTAACGCGTAACCTATAACTCGGAGCTCGTATCTTGTAACTCGTAACTCATTACTTATAACTCGGAACGCGCATCTTGTATCTAGTGGCTCGTAACTCATTACTGATTACCTGGAACTCGCATCTTGTATCTCGTAACTCGTAACTAGTACCTCGTAGATTGTAAGTCGTAATTTGTAACTCGTATATCGTTACTCGCAACTCGAAACTCGTAACACGTAAATCGCATCTTATAACTCGCTACTCATAACCCGGAACTTGTATCTTGTGTATCGTAGCTTGTAACCCATTACCAATAACAATGAACTCGTATCTTCTATCTCGGATATCGCAAATCATTGCCGATAACCTGGAACTCGTATCCTATATCTTGAAGATCGTAACTTGATCTTGCCTCTCGTAGCTCGTAAATCGTTACCAATAAGTGGGAACTCGCAACTTGTATCTCGTGACGCGTAACTCAGAACTAGGAACTCGTAACGCGTTACCGATAACTCGGAGCTCGTATCTTATATATAGTAACTTGAAATCCATTACCGTTAACCTGTAACTCGTATCTTATATATTGTAACTTGTAATCCATTACCGATAACCTGGAACTCGTATCTTGCGTCTCGTAGCTCGTGAATCGTTACCGATAAATGGGAACTCGCGTCTTGTATCTCGTGACGCGTATCTTGTAATTCGTAACTCGTAACTCGTATATCGTTACTCGCAACTTTAAACTCGTAACTCGAAACTCGTAACTCGTACTCGTAAATCGAGTCTTATAACTCGCTACTCATAACCCGGAACTCGTATCTTGTGTATCGTAGCTTGTAACCCATTACCAATAACAAGGAACTCGTATCTTGCCTCTCGTAGCTCGTAAATCGTTACCAATAAGTGGGAACTCGCAACTTGTATCTCGTGACGCGTAACTCAGAACTTGGAACTCGTAACGCGTTACCGATAACTCTGAGCTTGTATTTCGTATCTCTTACATTGTAACACGAACTCGTAACTCATGACTCGTTACCCATTACTCGGAACTCGTATCTTCTATCTCGAATCTCGCAAATCATTGCCGATAACCTGGAACTCGTATCCTAGATCTTAAAGGTCTTAACTCGTTACCAATAAGTGGGAACTCGCACCTTGTACCTCGTGACGTGTAACTCAGAACTCGGAACTAGTAACGCGTTACCGATAACTCGGAACTCGTATCTTGTAACTCGTAAGTCCTTACTCGGAACTCGGAACTCGTATTTTACATATCGTAACTTGTAATCCATTACCGATAACCTGAAACTCGTATCTTGCATCTCGTAGTTCGTAAATCGTTACCGATAAATGGGAACTCGCAACATGTATCTCGTGACGCGTAACTCGGAACTCGATACTCGTAACGCGTAACAGATAACTCGGAGCTCGTATCTTGTCACTTGTAACTCGTTACCCATTACTAGGAAGTCGTATCTTGTATCTAGCAGCTCGTAACTCATTACTGATTACCTGAAACTCGTATCTTGTGTCTCGTATCTCGTAACTCGTTACGATCAGTGAGAACTCGCATCTTGTGTCTCGTAACTCGTAACTAGTACCTCGTAGATCGTAAGTCGTAATTCGTAACTCGCAACCCGCACCTCGCAACCCGAAACTCGTAACAAGTTATTCGAAACTCGTAACTCAAAGCTCGTAGCTCGAAACTCGTAGCTTGAAACTCGTAACTCGTTACTCGAAACTCGTAACACGAAACTCGTAACTCGAAACTCGTAACTCGTAACTCGTAAATTGCAGCTTATAACTCGCTACTTATAACCCTGAATACGTATCTTGTATATCATAGCTTGTAACCCATTACCAACAATAAGGAACTCGTATCTTGCCTCTAGTAGCTCGTAAATCGTTACCGATAAGTGGAAACTCGTTACTTATATCTTGTGACGCGTAATTCAGAACTTGGAACTCGTAACGCGTTACCGATAGCTTGGAGCTTGTATCTTGTATCTCTTACCTTGTAACTCGTAACTCGTAACTCGTAACGATAAGTGAGAACTCGCATCATGTATCTCTGACGCGTAACTTAGAGCTCGGAACTCGTAACGCGTTACCGATAGCTCGGAGCTCGTATCTTACAACTAGCAGCTTGTAACTCATTACTGATTAACTAGAACTCGTATCTTGTGCCACGTAGCTCTTAACTCGTAACGACAACTGAGAACTCGTATCTTGTATCTCGTAACCAGTAACTAGTACCTCGTAGGTCATAAGTCGTAATTCATAGCTCGTAACTCGTATATCGTAACACGCAACTCGAAACTCGTAACTTGTAACTCGTAAATCGCAGCTTATAACTCGCGACTCATAACCCGGAACTCGTATCTTGTGTATCGTAGCTTGTAACCCATTACCAATAACAAGGAACTCGTGTCTTGCCTCGCGTAACTCGTAACTCGTACCTTTCTAATCGTAACTCGCAACTCCGAGAATTTTGGCGCATAACAGAGAGTAACATTGAAAGATTTATTCAATCTGAGAAATTTTATATCTATATAAAGAGTTTTGTCTTGTTTCATAACTATGATATTCACTGCACAAATGATATTAATGAATATTTCTCCTGATATAGATAAGACTTTCCAAAATATACCTGGAAGGCAATGTTAATATTCTACGTCTCTTAAAAATTTCTCTCACATCTGCTAGATAGACCAAGCCCTCATCCACCCTGATTGCACGTCTCTGAAGCTTAAAAGTTCTGTCAGCCTGCGCTGTATGACTCCAAGCAAGCAGACCATAGTTGCATGCAGACTGTACCAATGCATGAAACACCTGCCACACTATCGGCCTGTCCACAGATCTACTTAAGTTTTTCAACAAAAAAATGGCCTTGTTTATTTTTTTTGCTGTAATGTCAACATGCTTGTCAAAAACAAGAGCCTGATTGAGGTGAACACCCAAGAACCTCACAGCAGCCCTAATCTCATTATCTGGTATAACACGCATTGCAAAAATTGTATTTTCAGTCTTACTGATGTTAAGACTAAGGTTATTGGCAGAAAACCAATCACCTAATCCTGCCACCGCACCCTCCATATACAACTTTAGATATTGTAGGGTTTTATTTTCAGAGAGTGAGGTTGTATCATCAGCAAACAGTATTAATTTACTGTCGACTGAGCTACTCACATCATTTATATAGATAATAAAGAGCAGCGGTCCCAGAATTGACCCCTGTGGGACCCATGCTTCACTATGGTCTCCTCTGAAAACTTGCCTCCACTATAAGTGTGTTGAGTTCTACGTTCTAGGTAACTTTCGAAGAATTTAACAGTGATGATTAGGTCCATAATATTTTTATTTCTTAATGAGAAGCTGATGTGATATACAGTCAAAAGCCTTGGAAAGGATACAAAATGTGGCACCCCCCTCAAAGCCCTCAACTATATACTCCATCATATCTAATATTGCCTTAACAGTGGAATGATCTTTTCTAAACCCAAATTGTGATTTACTAAATAAATTATTGCATTCAATATAACTTATGTCTTTTTAAGAGATACTCAAGAACTTTTGATACAGCTGGTATTATTGGAATTGGTCTATAATTGTTAACATCATTTGTGTCTCCCTTCTTGAAAACAGGAATAACTTTAGTTTTTTTAAAGCAAGATGGATATGTTCCCTATTTTAGACAGTGATTAATTATTATAGTTACTGGACCAATTATTGTTTCTTTTAATATTTCTAATAGAGACACACTGCAACCAAAAATATCCCTACTATGTTTATTTTTTAAAGAATCTATTCAGTCCCTTACCTCTATGAAAGTAACCTCCCTTGAAGAGAAGCTATCCCCTGGTATTTGAGGTTTCTGACTTTCTAGATACATTTCAGCTGTTTTTGTAGATGCTGGTACACCACTGATAATTTGTTGTGAGATATTTGTGAAAAATGTGTTAAAATCGTAATCGTTCAAAGATGGCTCACCTTTTCTCAATACTCTGCTGTGTTCATTGACAACCTGCCAGGCTGCTCTAATTTTGTTATCAGACTGTTCAGTTAATCTTGATGTTGCTGTTTTCTTGGCCTTTTTTATTTCCCTCCGGTATTTGGTCCTAAACTGTTGGAGTTGTTCTTTAATGACAGGGTGCTCAAAGTTTTTGTTAAGTTCATCAAGCAAATACAAATGCTCTCTCATTACAGCCAGCTCATTGTTAAACCAATTTACTTTTTTATTTTGTTTCGAATAATTTTTAACTGGAAATGATATTTCAAAGTTGCCTACTAAAATATCCATTAAAACACTACACATGCTGTCTGCTCACAAATCAGAATCAAGAAAACCCCAATCTGTTTTTGGCATACACTCAAACATATAATTTATACCCCTTTGAGTTATCGGTCTAAAACAGAATGAAATTTTTTCAGTAGGATTCCTATCTATGCACATATCTATAGTGACTGCTTTGTGGTCAGAAATAATTGGCTGTAAAACACATGATACATAATTCAAAATTCCTCTATAATTTACAAATATATTATCTAAACAATAGTCAGCCCTAGTATTTTCATATACTTCCTGTGTAAAACCATAAGAATTCACAATATCTAAAAATTGGCAAGTTTTTGTTGTTAAAACATTGAAATGTGAATGAAATACTCACAGTATACTTAAAATTATGTGACAAAATTTCCAACAGTACATACACTGAATTTAAAAATACATTGAAATCTCCCCCTGGAGGACGATACACTGCTACCACTACTAAATTGAAAGACTTAACCTCCACTGCTGCAATTTCAAAAGACATCTCTACTGACAGTTCCTCCAGCTGCTCACATCCTGTTGCTATTATACTGTTTTTGACACATATTATTGCTCCACCATGGCAATGACTGCTTCTTGCAAAACTGAACACCACATAATAACCAGGTATATGGGTTGTATTCAATTCATCGACAAGATTGGTGGACAGTGGCTAACAGTAAGTGAGCATCGTATCAACTCTCAAAAATTTTAAAAAATAGTAGGTATATAATTCTACAACCATTAGATTAGTGATATCAGTTTACTACGAAAATCTAGCGTCAATAGTCATATATTTGCTTGAGCTATTGAGGTAATAAAAGGTAAACAGGGTTAAAAGTTAAGCATTTTCTTTATTTAAATATTATTCCGCTGAAAATACAAAATTTATACTTAGAAATATTCACAAAAATATCTTAAAAGTATCTGTGTATGACATTATGAACATGGCAGAGTTGAGTAGAGTTGAGTAGAGTTGAGTAGAGTAGAGTAGAGTAGAGTAGAGTAGAGTAGAGTAGAGTAGAGTAGAGTAGAGTAGAGTAGAGTAGAGTAGAGTAGAGTAGAGTAGAGTAGAGTAGAGTAGAGTAGAGTAGAGTAGAGTAGAGTAGAGTAGAGTAGAGTAGAGTAGAGTAGAGTAGAGTAGAGTAGAGTAGAGTAGAGTAGAGTAGAGTAGAGTAGAGTAGAGTAGAGTAGAGTAGAGTAGAGTGGAGTAGAGTAGAGTGGAGTAGAGTAGAGTAGAGTAGAGTAGAGTAGAGTAGAGTAGAGTAGAGTAGAGTAGAGTAGAGTAGAGTAGAGTAGAGTAGAGTAGAGTAGAGTAGAGTAGAGTAGAGTAGAGTAGAGTAGAAAAGAGTAGAGTAGAGTAGAGTAGAGTAGAGTAGAGTAGAGTAGAGTAGAGTAGAGTAGAGTAGAGTAGAGTAGAGTAGAGTAGAGTAGAGTAGAGTAGAGTAGAGTAGAGTAGAGTAGAGTAGAGTAGAGTAGAGTAGAGTAGAGTAGAGTAGAGTAGAGTAGAGTAGAGTAGAGTAGAGTAGAGTAGAGTAGAGTAGAGTAGAGTAGAGTAGAGTAGAGTAGAGTAGAGTAGAGTAGAGTAGAGTAGAGTAGAGTAGAGTAGAGTAGAGTAGAGTAGAGTAGAGTAGAGTAGAGTAGAGTAGAGTAGAGTAGAGTAGAGTAGAGTAGAGTAGAGTAGAGTAGAGTAGAGTAGAGTAGAGTAGAGTGGAGTAGAGTAGAGTAGAGTGGAGTAGAGTAGAGTAGAGTAGAGTGGAGTAGAGTAGAGTGGAGTAGAGTAGAGTAGAGTAGAGTAGAGTAGAGTAGAGTAGAGTAGAGTAGAGTAAAGTAGAGTAGAGTAGAGTAGAGTAGAGTAGAGTAGAGTAGAGTAGAGTAGAGTAGAGTAGAGTAGAGTAGAGTAGAGTAGAGTAGAGTAGAGTAAAGTAGAGTAGAGTAGAGTAGAGTAGAGTAGAGTAGAGTAGAGTAGAGTAGAGTAGAGTAGAGTAGAGTAGAGTAGAGTAGAGTAGAGTAGAGTAGAGTAGAGTAGAGTAGAGTAGAGTAGAGTAGAGTAGAGTAGAGTAGAGTAGAGTAGAGTAGAGTAGAGTAGAGTAGAGTAGAGTAGAGTAGAGTAGAGTAGAGTAGAGTAGAGTAGAGTAGAGTGGAGTAGAGTAGAGTGGAGTAGAGTAGAGTAGAGTAGAGTAGAGTAGAGTAGAGTAGAGTAGAGTTGATTTGAGCCGGGTTGAGCAGGATTGAGCCGGTTTAAACTGTATTGAACCGGATTGAGCTGGTTTGAACTGGATTGAACCGGTTTGAGCCGGTTTGAGCCAGTTTTAACTGGATTGAGCCGGTTTGAACTGGATTGAACCGGTTTGAGCCGGTTTGAGCCGGTTTTAATTGGATTGAACCGGTTTGAACTGGATTGAACTGGATTGAGCCGGTTTGAGCCAGATTGAGCCAGATTGAACTGGATTGAACCGGATTGGACTGGATTGAGCCGGATTGAGCCAGATTGAGCCAGATTGAGCCAGATTGAGCCTCATTGAGCCGGTTTGAACTGGATTGAACTGGATTGAGCCGGTTTTTTCAGTGTTTAGTGTTTCGTGTTTAGTGTTTAGTGTTTAGTGTTTAGTGTTTAGTGTTTAGTGTTTAGTGTTTAGTGTTTAGTGTTTAGTTTTAGTGTTTAGTGTTTAGTGTTTAGTGTTTAGTGTTTAGTGTTTAGTGTTTAGTGTTTAGTGTTTAGTGTTTAGTGTTTAGTGTTTAGTGTTTAGTGTTTAGTGTTTAGTGTTTAGTGTTTAATGTTTAATGTTTAGTGTTTAGTGTTTAGTGTTTAGTGTTTAGTGTTTAGTGTTTAGTGTTTAGTGTTTAGTGTTTAGTGTTTAGTGTTTAGTGTTTAGTGTTTAGTGTTTAGTGTTTAGTGTTTAGTGTTTAGTGTTTAGTGTTTAGTGTTTAGTGTTTAGTGTTTAGTGTTTAGTGTTTAGTGTTTAGTGTTTAGTGTTTAGTGTTTAGTGTTTAGTGTTTAGTGTTTAGTGTTTAGTGTTTAGTGTTTAGTGTTTAGTGTTTAGTGTTTAGTGTTTAGTGTTTAGTGTTTAGTGTTTAGTGTTTAGTGTTTAGTGTTTAGTGTTTAGTGTTTAGTGTTTAGTGTTTAGTGTTTAGTGTTTAGTGTTTAGTGTTTAGTGTTTAGTGTTTAGTGTTTAGTGTTTAGTGTTTAGTGTTTAGTGTTTAGTGTTTAGTGTTTAGTGTTTAGTGTTTAGTGTTTAGTGTTTAGTGTTTAGTGTTTAGTGTTTAGTGTTTAGTGTTTAGTGTTTAGTGTTTAGTGTTTAGTGTTTAGTGTTTAGTGTTTAGTGTTTAGTGTTTAGTGTTTAGTGTTTAGTGTTTAGTGTTTAGTGTTTAGTGTTTAATGTTTAGTGTTTAATGTTTAGTGTTTAGTGTTTAGTGTTTAGTGTTTAGTGTTTAGTGTTTAGTGTTTAGTGTTTAGTGTTTAGTGTTTAGTGTTTAGTGTTTAGTGTTTAGTGTTTAGTGTTTAGTGTTTAGTGTTTAGTGTTTAGTGTTTAGTGTTTAGTGTTTAGTGTTTAGTGTTTAGTGTTTAGTGTTTAGTGTTTAGTGTTTAGTGTTTAGTGTTTAGTGTTTAGTGTTTAGTGTTTAGTGTTTAGTGTTTAGTGTTTAGTGTTTAGTGTTTAGTGTTTAGTGTTTAGTGTTTAGTGTTTAGTGTTTAGTGTTTAGTGTTTAGTGTTTAGTGTTTAGTGTTTAGTGTTTAGTGTTTAGTGTTTAGTGTTTAGTGTTTAGTGTTTAGTGTTTAGTGTTTAGTGTTTAGTGTTTAGTGTTTAGTGTTTAGTGTTTAGTGTTTAGTGTTTAGTGTTTAGTGTTTAGTGTTTAGTGTTTAGTGTTTAGTGTTTGGTGTTTAGTGTTTAGTGTTTAGTGTTTAGTGTTTAGTGTTTCGTGTTTGGTGTTTCGTGTTTGGTGTTTGGTGTTTGGTGTTTGGTGTTTGGTGTTTGGTGTTTGGTGTTTGGTGTTTGGTGTTTGGTGTTTGGTGTTTGGTGTTTGGTGTTTGGTGTTTGGTGTTTGGTGTTTGGTGTTTGGTGTTTGGTGTTTGGTGTTTGGTGTTTGGTGTTTGGTGTTTGGTGTTTGGTGTTGGTGTTTGGTGTTTGGTGTTTGGTGTTTGGTGTTTGGTGTTTGGTGTTTGGTGTTTGGTGTTTGGTGTTTGGTGTTTGGTGTTTAGTGTTTAGTGTTTAGTGTTTAGTGTTTAGTGTTTAGTGTTTAGTGTTTAGTGTTTAGTGTTTAGTGTTTAGTGTTTAGTGTTTAGTGTTTAGTGTTTAGTGTTTAGTGTTTAGTGTTTAGTGTTTAGTGTTTAGTGTTTAGTGTTTAGTGTTTAGTGTTTAGTGTTTAGTGTTTAGTGTTTAGTGTTTAGTGTTTAGTGTTTAGTGTTTAGTGTTTAGTGTTTAGTGTTTAGTGTTTAGTGTTTAGTGTTTAGTGTTTCGTGTTTCGTGTTTGGTGTTTAGTGTTTGGTGTTTAGTGTTTGGTGTTTAGTGTTTAGTGTTTAGTGTTTAGTGTTTAGTGTTTAGTGTTTAGTGTTTAGTGTTTAGTGTTTAGTGTTTAGTGTTTAGTGTTTAGTGTTTAGTGTTTAGTGTTTAGTGTTTAGTGTTTAGTGTTTAGTGTTTAGTGTTTAGTGTTTAGTGTTTAGTGTTTAGTGTTTAGTGTTTAGTGTTTAGTGTTTAGTGTTTAGTGTTTAGTGTTTAGTGTTTAGTGTTTAGTGTTTAGTGTTTAGTGTTTAGTGTTTAGTGTTTAGTGTTTAGTGTTTAGTGTTTAGTGTTTAGTGTTTAGTGTTTAGTGTTTAGTGTTTAGTGTTTAGTGTTTAGTGTTTAGTGTTTAGTGTTTAGTGTTTAGTGTTTAGTGTTTAGTGTTTAGTGTTTAGTGTTTAGTGTTTAGTGTTTAGTGTTTAGTGTTTAGTGTTTAGTGTTTAGTGTTTAGTGT
Organism: Bruchidius siliquastri; assembly: GCA_949316355.1. Taxonomy (NCBI): domain Eukaryota; kingdom Metazoa; phylum Arthropoda; class Insecta; order Coleoptera; family Chrysomelidae; genus Bruchidius; species Bruchidius siliquastri. The sequence goes on along the minus strand of OX438533.1, from coordinate 19,909,739 downwards.
TTAGTGTTTAGTGTTTAGTGTTTAGTGTTTAGTGTTTAGTGTTTAGTGTTTAGTGTTTAGTGTTTAGTGTTTAGTGTTTAGTGTTTAGTGTTTAGTGTTTAGTGTTTAGTGTTTAGTGTTTAGTGTTTAGTGTTTAGTGTTTAGTGTTTGGTGTTTAGTGTTTAGTGTTTAGTGTTTAGTGTTTACTGTTTAGTGTTTAGTGTTTAGTGTTTAGTGTTTAGTGTTTAGTGTTTAGTGTTTAGTGTTTAGTGTTTAGTGTTTAGTGTTTAGTGTTTAGTGTTTAGTGTTTAGTGTTTAGTGTTTAGTGTTTAGTGTTTAGTGTTTAGTGTTTAGTGTTTAGTGTTTAGTGTTTAGTGTTTAGTGTTTAGTGTTTAGTGTTTAGTGTTTAGTGTTTAGTGTTTAGTGTTTAGTGTTTAGTGTTTAGTGTTTAGTGTTTAGTGTTTAGTGTTTAGTGTTTAGTGTTTAGTGTTTAGTGTTTAGTGTTTAGTGTTTAGTGTTTAGTGTTTAGTGTTTAGTGTTTAGTGTTTAGTGTTTAGTGTTTAGTGTTTCGTGTTTAGTGTTTAGTGTTTCGTGTTTAGTGTTTAGTGTTTAGTGTTTAGTGTTTAGTGTTTAGTGTTTAGTGTTTAGTGTTTAGTGTTTAGTGTTTAGTGTTTAGTGTTTAGTGTTTAGTGTTTAGTGTTTAGTGTTTAGTGTTTAGTGTTTAGTGTTTAGTGTTTAGTGTTTAGTGTTTAGTGTTTAGTGTTTAGTGTTTAGTGTTTAGTGTTTAGTGTTTAGTGTTTAGTGTTTAGTGTTTAGTGTTTAGTGTTTAGTGTTTAGTGTTTAGTGTTTAGTGTTTAGTGTTTAGTGTTTAGTGTTTAGTGTTTAGTGTTTAGTGTTTAGTGTTTAGTGTTTAGTGTTTAGTGTTTAGTGTTTAGTGTTTAGTGTTTAGTGTTTAGTGTTTAGTGTTTAGTGTTTAGTGTTTAGTGTTTAGTGTTTAGTGTTTAGTGTTTAGTGTTTAGTGTTTAGTGTTTAGTGTTTAGTGTTTAGTGTTTAGTGTTTAGTGTTTAGTGTTTAGTGTTTAGTGTTTAGTGTTTAGTGTTTAGTGTTTAGTGTTTAGTGTTTAGTGTTTAGTGTTTAGTGTTTAGTGTTTAGTGTTTAGTGTTTAGTGTTTAGTGTTTAGTGTTTAGTGTTTAGTGTTTAGTGTTTAGTGTTTAGTGTTTAGTGTTTAGTGTTTAGTGTTTAGTGTTTAGTGTTTAGTGTTTAGTGTTTAGTGTTTAGTGTTTAGTGTTTAGTGTTTAGTGTTTAGTGTTTAGTGTTTAGTGTTTAGTGTTTAGTGTTTAGTGTTTAGTGTTTAGTGTTTAGTGTTTAGTGTTTAGTGTTTAGTGTTTAGTGTTTAGTGTTTAGTGTTTAGTGTTTAGTGTTTAGTGTTTAGTGTTTAGTGTTTAGTGTTTAGTGTTTAGTGTTTAGTGTTTAGTGTTTAGTGTTTAGTGTTTAGTGTTTAGTGTTTAGTGTTTAGTGTTTAGTGTTTAGTGTTTAGTGTTTAGTGTTTAGTGTTTAGTGTTTAGTGTTTAGTGTTTAGTGTTTAGTGTTTAGTGTTTAGTGTTTAGTGTTTAGTGTTTAGTGTTTAGTGTTTAGTGTTTAGTGTTTAGTGTTTAGTGTTTAGTGTTTAGTGTTTAGTGTTTAGTGTTTAGTGTTTAGTGTTTAGTGTTTAGTGTTTAGTGTTTAGTGTTTAGTGTTTAGTGTTTAGTGTTTAGTGTTTAGTGTTTAGTGTTTAGTGTTTAGTGTTTAGTGTTTAGTGTTTAGTGTTTAGTGTTTAGTGTTTAGTGTTTAGTGTTTAGTGTTTAGTGTTTAGTGTTTAGTGTTTAGTGTTTAGTGTTTAGTGTTTAGTGTTTAGTGTTTAGTGTTTAGTGTTTAGTGTTTAGTGTTTAGTGTTTAGTGTTTAGTGTTTAGTGTTTAGTGTTTAGTGTTTAGTGTTTAGTGTTTAGTGTTTAGTGTTTAGTGTTTAGTGTTTAGTGTTTAGTGTTTGGTGTTTGGTGTTTGGTGTTTGGTGTTTAGTGTTTAGTGTTTAGTGTTTGGTGTTTGGTGTTTAGTGTTTAGTGTTTAGTGTTTAGTGTTTGGTGTTTAGTGTTTAGTGTTTAGTGTTTAGTGTTTAGTGTTTAGTGTTTAGTGTTTAGTGTTTAGTGTTTAGTGTTTAGTGTTTAGTGTTTAGTGTTTAGTGTTTAGTGTTTAGTGTTTAGTGTTTAGTGTTTAGTGTTTAGTGTTTAGTGTTTAGTGTTTAGTGTTTAGTGTTTAGTGTTTAGTGTTTAGTGTTTAGTGTTTAGTGTTTAGTGTTTAGTGTTTAGTGTTTAGTGTTTAGTGTTTAGTGTTTAGTGTTTAGTGTTTAGTGTTTAGTGTTTAGTGTTTAGTGTTTAGTGTTTAGTGTTTAGTGTTTAGTGTTTAGTGTTTAGTGTTTAGTGTTTAGTGTTTAGTGTTTAGTGTTTAGTGTTTAGTGTTTAGTGTTTAGTGTTTAGTGTTTAGTGTTTAGTGTTTAGTGTTTAGTGTTTAGTGTTTAGTGTTTAGTGTTTAGTGTTTAGTGTTTAGTGTTTAGTGTTTAGTGTTTAGTGTTTAGTGTTTAGTGTTTAGTGTTTAGTGTTTAGTGTTTAGTGTTTAGTGTTTAGTGTTTAGTGTTTAGTGTTTAGTGTTTAGTGTTTAGTGTTTAGTGTTTAGTGTTTAGTGTTTAGTGTTTAGTGTTTAGTGTTTAGTGTTTAGTGTTTAGTGTTTAGTGTTTAGTGTTTAGTGTTTAGTGTTTAGTGTTTAGTGTTTAGTGTTTAGTGTTTAGTGTTTAGTGTTTAGTGTTTAGTGTTTAGTGTTTAGTGTTTAGTGTTTAGTGTTTAGTGTTTAGTGTTTAGTGTTTAGTGTTTAGTGTTTAGTGTTTAGTGTTTAGTGTTTAGTGTTTAGTGTTTAGTGTTTAGTGTTTAGTGTTTAGTGTTTAGTGTTTAGTGTTTAGTGTTTAGTGTTTAGTGTTTAGTGTTGAGTGTTGAGTGTTGAGTGTTGAGTGTTTAGTGTTTAGTGTTTAGTGTTTAGTGTTTAGTGTTTAGTGTTTAGTGTTTAGTGTTTAGTGTTTAGTGTTTCGTGTTTCGTGTTTCGTGTTTCGTGTTTCGTGTTTCGTGTTTCGTGTTTCGTGTTTCGTGTTTCGTGTTTCGTGTTTCGTTTTTCGTGTTTCGTGTTTAGTGTTTCGTGTTTCGTGTTTAGTGTTTCATGTTTAGCGTTTAGTGTTTCGTGTTTCGTGTTTCGTGTTTCGTGTTTCGTGTTTCGTGTTTCGTGTTTCGTGTTTCGTGTTTCGTGTTTCGTGTTTCGTGTTTCGGGTTTCGTGTTTCGTGTTTCGTGTTTCGTGTTTCGTGTTTCGTGTTTCGTGTTTCGTGTTTCGTGTTTCGTGTTTCGTGTTTCGTGTTTCGTGTTTCGTGTTTCGTGTTTCGTGTTAGGTTAGGTTAGGTTAGGTTAGGCGTGGCGTGGCGTTGGCTTGGCTTGGCTTGGCTTGGCTTACGTTAGGTTAGGTTAGGTTAGGTTAGATTTTTGACGCTTCCGAATTTTGACGCTTCCGACTTTTGACGTTTCAGACATTTGACACTTCCGACTTTTGACGCTCCGACTTTTGACTCTCCCGACTTTTGACGCTTCCGACGTTTGACGCCTCCTACTTTTGGCGCTTCCGACTTTTGACGCTTCCGACTTCTGACGCTTCAGATTTTTGACGCTTACGACTTTTGACGCTTCCGACTTTTGACGCTTCCTACTTTTGACGTTTCCGACTTTTGACGTATCACGCTTGAAGCTTGACTTTTGACGTTCCACTCTTGACGCTTTACGCTTCGACGCTTGAAGCATTGATGCTATGACGCTTGACATTTGACGCTTTGACGCTTGACCACTGACTGTTAATTTGTTGAAGAATTTTGGCGCATAACAGAGAGTTACATTGAGAGATTTATTCAATCTGAGAAATTTTATATCTATATAAAGAGTTTTGTCTTGTTTCATAACTATGATATTCACTGCACAAATGATATTAATGAATATTTCTCCTGATATAGATAAGACTTTCCAAAATATACCTGGAAGGCAATGTTAATATTCTACGTCTCTTAAAAATTTCTCTCACATCTGCTAGATAGCCCAAGCCCTCATCCACCCTGATTGCACGTCTCTGAAGCTTAAAAGTTCTGTCAGCCTGCGCTGTATGACTCCAAGCAAGCAGACCATAGTTGCATGCAGACTGTACCAATGCATGAAACACCTGCCACACTATCGGCCTGATTGAGGTGAACACCAAAGAACCTCACAGCAGCCCTAATCTCATTATCTGGTATAACACGCATTGCAAAAATCATATTTTCAGTTTTACTGATGTTAAGACTAAGGTTATTGGCAGAAAACCAATCACCTAATCCTGCCACCGCACCCTCCATATCCAACTTTATATATTGTAGGGTTTTATTTTCAGAGAGCGAGGTTGTATCATCAGCAAACAATATTAATTTACTGTCGACTGAGCTACTCACATCATTTATATAGATAATAAAGAGCAGCGGTCCCAGAATTGACCCCTGTGGGACCCATGCTTCACTATGGTCTCCTTTGAAAACTTGCCTCCACTATAAGTGTGTTGAGTTCTACGTTCTAGGTAACTTTCGAAAAATTTAACAGTGATGATTAAGTCCATAATATTTTAATTTTTTAATGAGAAGCTTATGTGATATACAGTCAAAAGCCTTGGAAAGGATACAAAATGTGGCACCCCCCTCAAAGCTCTCAACTATATACTCCATCATATCTAATATTGCCTTAACAGTGGAATGATCTTTTCTAAGCCCAAATTGTGATTTACTAAATAAATTATTGCATTCAAAATAACTTTTGTCTTTTTAAGAGATACTCAAGAATTTTTACAAGGAACTCGTGTCTTGCCTCTCGTAGCTCGTAAATCGTTACCGATAGGTGGAAACTTGCATCCTGTGTCTCATGACGAGAAACTCAGAACTCGGAACTCGTAACGCGTAATCGATAACTCGGTGCTCGTATCTTGTAACTCGTAACTCCTTACCCGTAACTCGGAACTCGTATCTTGTATCTAGTAGCTCTTAACCCATTACTGATTACCTGGAACTCGTATCTTGTGTCTCGTAGCCTGCAACCTTTTACCAATAACAAGGAACACGTATCTCTTTCCTCTCGTATCTCGTAAACCGTTACCGATAAGTGTTAACTCGCTACTTGTACCTCGTGACGCGTAACTCAGGACTTGGAACTCGTAACGCGTTACCGATAACTCTGAGCTTGTACATTGTATCTCTTACCTTGTAACTCGTAACTCGTTACCCATTACTCGGATCTCGTATCTTCTATCGCGGATCTCACAAATCATTACTGATAACCTGGAGCTCGTATCCTAGATCTTGAGGATCGTGACTCGTTACCAATAAGTGGGAACTCGCATCTTGTATCTCTTGACGTGTAACTCAGAACTCGGAACTACTGACGCGTTACCGATAACTCGAAGCTCGTATCTTATATATCGTAACTTGTAATCCAATACCGATAACCTGGAACTCTTATCTTATATATCGTAACTTGTAATCCATTGCCGATAACATAGAACTCGTATCTTGCATCTCGTAGCTCGTAAATCGTTACCGATAAATGGGAACTCGCATCTTGTATCTCGTAGCTCGTAAATAGTACCTCGTAGATCGTAAGTCGTAATTCGTAACTCGAAACTCGTATATCGTAACTCGCAACTCGAAACTCGTAACTCGAACATCGTATCTCGTAACTCGTAAATCGTGGTTTATAACTCGCTACTCATAATCCAGAACTCGTATCTTATGTATCATAGCTTGTAACCCTTTACCAATAACAAGGAACTCGTATCTTGCCTCTCGTAGCTCGTAAATCGTTACCGATAGGTGGAAACTCGCATCTTGTATCTCATGAAGCGAAACCCAGAACTCGGGACTCGTAACGCATAACCGATAACCTGGAGCTCGTATCTTGTAACTCGTAACTCGTTACCCATAACTCGGAACTCGTATCTTGTATTTAGTAGCTCGTAACTCATTACTAATTACCTGGAACTCGTATCTTGTGTCTCGTAGCTCGTAACTCGTTACGATAAGTGGGAACTCGCATCTTGTAACTCGTAACTCGTTACCCATAACTCGGAACTCGTATCTTGTATCTAGTAACTCTTAACACATTACCGATTACCTGGAACTCGTATCTTGTGTTTCGTAGCTTGTAACCTTTTACCAATAACAAGGAACACGTATCTTCCCTCTCGTAGCTCGTAAATCGTTACCGATACGTGTTAAGTCGCATCTTGTATCTTATGAGGCGAAACTCAGAACTTGGAACTCGCAACGCGTAACCGATAACTCGGAGCTCGTATCTTGTATCACTTACCTTGTAACTCATAACTCGTACATCGTGGATCGTAAGTAGTAATTCGTAACTCGCAACTCGAAACTCGTAACTCGAAACTCGTAACTCGAAACTCGTAACTCGAAACTCGTAACTCGTAACTCGTAACTCGTAAATCGCAGCTTATAACTCGCTACTCATAACCCGGAACTCGTATCTTGTGTATCTTAGCTTGTAATTCATTACCAATAACAAGGAACTCGTATCTTGCCTCTCGTAGCTCGAAAATCGTTACCAATAAGTGGGAACTCGCATATTGTATCTCGTGACGTGTAACTCAGAACTCGGAACTAGTAACGCGTTACCGATAACTCGGAGCTCGTATCTTGTATCACTTACCTTGTAACTCATAACTCGTACATCGTGGATCGTAAGTAGTAATTCGTAACTCGCAACTCGAAACTCGTAACTCGAAACTCGTAACTCGTAACTCGTAACTCGTATATCGCAGCTTATAACTCGCTTCTCATAACCCGGAGCTCGTATCTTGTGTAGCGTAGCTTGTAATTCATTACCTATAACAAGGATCTCGTATCTTACCTCTCGTAGCTCGTAAATCGTTACCGATAAGTGGGAACTCGCAACTTGTATCTCGTGACGCGTAACTCAGAACTTGGAACTCGTAACGCGTTACCGATAACTCGGAGCTCGTATCTCATATCTCTTACATTGTAACTCGTACCTTGTAACTCGTAACTGGTTACCCATTACTCGGAACTCGTATTTTCTATTTCGGATCTCGCAAATCTATGCCGATAACCTGGAACTCGTATCCTAGATCTTGAAGATCTTAACCCGTTACCAATGAATGGGAACTCGTATCTTATATCTCGTGATGCGTAACTCAGGACTCGGAACTCGAAAGTGTTACCGATAGCTCGGAGCTCGTAACTTGTATCACTTACCTTGTAACTCGTAACTCGTAACTCGTTGCCCATAACTCGGAACTTGAATCTTGATCTCGGATCTTGTAAATCTATGTCGATAACCTCGAACTCGTATCCTAGATTTAGTAGTTCTTAACTCGTTACCGATTGGTGGAAACTCGCATCTTGTATCATATGAAGCGAAACTCAGAAGTCGGGACTTGTAACGCGTAACCGATGACTCGGAGCTCGTATCTTGTACCTCGTAACTCGTAACCCATAACTCGGAACTCGTAACTTTTATTTAGTAACTCATTACTGATTACCTGGAACTCGTATCTTGTGTCTCGTAGCTCGTAACTCGTTACGATAAGTGGGAACTCGGATCTAGTATCACGTAACTCGTAACTAGTAATTCGTATATCGTAAGTCGTAATTCGTAACTCATAACTCGTAAATCGCAGCTTATAACTCGCTACTCATAACCCGGAACTGATAACTTGTGTATCGTAGCTTGCAATTCATTACCAATAACAAGAAACTCGTATCTTGCTTCTCGTAGCTCGTAAATCGTTACCGATAAGTAGGAAGTCGCATCATGTATCTCGTAACTTGTAACTAGTGCCTGGTAGATCGTAAGTTGTAATTCGTAACTCGTATATCGTAACTCGCAACTCGAAACTCGTAACTCATATCTCGTAAATCGCAGCTTATAACTCACTATTCATAACACGGAAATCGTATCTTGTCTATCGTAGATTGTAAGCCATTACCAATAGCAAGGAACTCGTATCATGCCTCTCGTAGCTCATAAATCGTTACCAATAAGTGGGAACTCGCAATTTGTATCTCGTGACGCGTAACTCAGAACTAGGAACTCGTAACGCGTTACCGATAACTCGGAGCTCGGATCTCTTACATGTCGTAACTTGAAATCCATTACCGATAAGCTGGGACTCGTATCTTATATATTGTAACTTGTAATCCATTATCGATAACCTGGAACTCGTATCTTGCATCTCGTAGCTCGTGAATCGTTACCGATAAATGGGAACTCGCATCTTGCATCTCGTGACGCGTAACTCAGGACTCGGAACTAGTTACGCGTTACCGATGATTCGGAGCTCACATCTTGTATCTTGTAACTCGTAACTAGTACCTCGTAGATCGTAAGTCGTAATTCGTAACTGGTAACTCGTATATCGTTACTCGCAACTTGAAACTCGTAACTCGGAACTCGTAACTCGTACTCGTAAATCGCGTCTTATAATTCGCTACTCATAACACGTAACTCGTATCTTGTGTATCGTAGCTTGTAACCCATTATCAATAACAAGGAACTCGCATCTTGCCTCTCCTAACTCGTACATCATTACCAATAAGTGGGAACTCGCAACTTGTATCTCGTGACGCGTAACTCAGAACTAGGAACTCGTACGCGTTACCGATATCTCGGAGCTCGTATCTTATATATCGTAACTTGAAATCCATTACCGATAACCTGGAACTCGTATCTTGCATCTCGTAGCTCGTAAATCGTTACCGATAAATGGGAACTCGTATCATGTATCTCGTGACGCGTAACTCAGGACTCGGAACTCGAAAGTGTTACCGATAACTCGGAGCTCGTATCTTGTATCACGTACCTTGTAACTCGTAACTCGTAACCCGTTACTCGTTGCCTATAACTCGGAACTCGAATCTTGATCTTGGATCTTGTGAATCAATGACGATAACCTCGAACTCTTTTCCTAGATCTAGTAGTCCGTAACTCGTTACCAACAGGTGGAGGCTCGCATCTTGTATCTCATGACGTGGAACTCAGAACTCGAAACTCGTAACGCGTAACCTATAACTCGGAGCTCGTATCTTGTAACTCGTAACTCGAAACTCGCAACTCGTAACTCGTAAATCGCAGCTTACACCTTGCTACTCATAACCCGGAACTCGTATCTTGTGTATCGTAGCTTGTAACCCATTACCAATATCAAGGAACTCGTATCTGGCCTCTCGTAGCTCGTGAATCGTTACCCATAAGTGGGAACTCGCAACTTGTATCTCGTGACGCGTAACTCAGAACTTGGAACTCGTAACGCGTTACCGATAACTCTGAGCTAGAACCTTGTATCTCTTACCTTGTAACTCGAAACTCGTAACTCGTTACCCATTACTCGGATCTCGTATCTTCTATCTCGGATCTCGCAAATCATTGCCGACAACCTGGTGCTCGTATCCTAGATCTTGAAGATCGTGACTCGTTACCAATAAGTGGGAACTCGCATCTTGTATCTCGGGACGTGTAACTCAGAATTCGGAACTAGTGACACGTTACCGATAACTCGGAGCTCGTATCTTTTATATCGTAACTTGTAAATCATTACCGATAAATGGGAACTCGCATCTTGTATCTCGTGCCGCGTAACTCAGGATTCGGAACTCGAAAGTGTTATCGATAACTCGGAGCTCGTATCTTGTATCACTTACCTTGTAACTCGCAACTCGTAACCCGTAACTCGTTGCCCATAAATCGGAACTTGAATCTTGATCTAGGATCTTGTAAATCAATGACGATAACCTCGAACTCGTATCCTAGGTCTAGTAGTTCGTAACTCGTTACCGATAGGTGGAAACTCGCGTCTTGTATCTCATGAAGCGAAACTCAGAACTCGGAACTCGTAACGCGTAACCGATAACTCGGAGCTCTTATCTTGTAACTTGTAACTCGTTACTTATAACTCGGAATTGGTATCTTGTATCTAGTAGCTCGTAACTCATTACTGATTACCTGGAACTCGTATCTTGTGTCTAGTAGCTCGTAACTCGTTACGATAAGTGGGAACTCGCATCTTGTAACTCGTAACTAGTACCTCGTAGATCGTAAGTCGTAATTTGTAACTCGTATATCATAACTCGCAACTCGTAACTCGTAACTTGTAACTCGTAACTCGTAACTCGTAACTCGTAACTCGTAACTCGTAACTCGTAACTCGTAACTCGTAACTCGTAACTCGTAACTCGTAACTCGTAACTCGTAACTCGTAACTCGTAACTCGTAACTCGTAACTCGTAACTCGTAACTCGTAACTCGTAACTCGTAACTCGTAACTCGTAACTCGTAACTCGTAACTCGTAACTCGTAACTCGTAACTCGTAACTCGTAACTCGTAACTCGTAACTCGTAACTCGTAACTCGTAACTCGTAACTCGTAACTCGTAACTCGTAACTCGTAACTCGTAACTCGTAACTCGTAACTCGTAACTCGTAACTCGTAACTCGTAACTCGTAACTCGTAACTCGTAACTCGTAACTCGTAACTCGTAACTCGTAACTCGTAACTCGTAACTCGTAACTCGTAACTCGTAACTCGTAACTCGTAACTCGTAACTCGTAACTCGTAACTCGTAACTCGTAACTCGTAACTCGTAACTCGTAACTCGTAACTCGTAACTCGTAACTCGTAACTCGTAACTCGTAACTCGTAACTCGTAACTCGTAACTCGTAACTCGTAACTCGTAACTCGTAACTCGTAACTCGTAACTCGTAACTCGTAACTCGTAACTCGTAACTCGTAACTCGTAACTCGTAACTCGTAACTCGTAACTCGTAACTCGTAACTCGTAACTCGTAACTCGTAACTCGTAACTCGTAACTCGTAACTCGTAACTCGTAACTCGTAACTCGTAACTCGTAACTCGTAACTCGTAACTCGTAACTCGTAACTCGTAACTCGTAACTCGTAACTCGTAACTCGTAACTCGTAACTCGTAACTCGTAACTCGTAACTCGTAACTCGTAACTCGTAACTCGTAACTCGTAACTCGTAACTCGTAACTCGTAACTCGTAACTCGTAACTCGTAACTCGTAACTCGTAACTCGTAACTCGTAACTCGTAACTCGTAACTCGTAACTCGTAACTCGTAACTCGTAACTCGTAACTCGTAACTCGTAACTCGTAACTCGTAACTCGTAACTCGTAACTCGTAACTCGTAACTCGTAACTCGTAACTCGTAACTCGTAACTCGTAACTCGTAACTCGTAACTCGTAACTCGTAACTCGTAACTCGTAACTCGTAACTCGTAACTCGTAACTCGTAACTCGTAACTCGTAACTCGTAACTCGTAACTCGTAACTCGTAACTCGTAACTCGTAACTCGTAACTCGTAACTCGTAACTCGTAACTCGTAACTCGTAACTCGTAACTCGTAACTCGTAACTCGTAACTCGTAACTCGTAACTCGTAACTCGTAACTCGTAACTCGTAACTCGTAACTCGCAACTCGTAACTCGTAACTCGTAACTCGTAACTCGTAACTCGTAACTCGTAACTCGTAACTCGTAACTCGTAACTCGTAACTCGTAACTCGTAACTCGTAACTCGTAAATCGCAGCTTATAACACGCTACTCATAACACGGAACTTGTGTCTTGCATCTCGTAGCTCGTAAATCGTTACCGATTAATGGCAACTCGCGTCTTGTATCTCGTGACGCGTAACTCAGAACACGAAACTCGTAACGCGTAACAGATAACTTGGAGCTCGTATCTTGTAACTCGTAACTCGTTACCCATGACTCGGAACTCGTATCTTGTATCTAGTAGCTCGTAAATCATTACTGATTACCTGGAACTCGCATCTTGCATCTCGTGACGCGTAACTCAGGACTCGGAACTAGTTACGCGTTACCGATGATTCGGAGCTCACATCTTGTACCTTGTAACTCGTAACTAGTACCTCGTATATCGTAACTCGCAACTCGAAACTTGAAAGTCGTAACTCGTAAATCGCAGCTTATAACTCGCTACTTATAACCCGGAACTCGTATCTTGTGTATCGTAGCTTGTAACCCATTAGCAATAATAAGGAATTCGCATCTTGCATCTCGTAGCCCGTAAATCGTTACCGATAAGTGGGAACTCGCATCTTGTATCTCGTAACTCGTAACTAGTACCTCGTAGATCGTGAGTCGTAATTCGCAACTGGTAACTCGTATATTGTAATTCGTAACTCGAAACTCGAAACTCGTAACTCGTAAATCGCAGCTTATAACTCGCTACCCAACCCGGAACTCGTATCTTGTGGATCGTAGCCTGTAACCCATTACCAATAACAAGGAACTCGTATCTGGCCTCTCGTAGCTCGTAAATCGTTACCGATAAGTGGGAACTCGCAACTTGTATCTCGCGACGCGTAACTCAGAACTTGGAACTCGTAACGCGTTACCGATAACTCGGAGCTTTTCTCTTGTATCTCTTACCTTGTAACTCGTCACTCGTAACTTGTAACTCGTTACACATTATTCGGAACACGTACCTTCTATCTCGGATCTCGCAAATCACTGCCGATAACCTATAACTCGTATCCTAGATCATGAAGATCGTAACTCGTTACCAATATGTGGGAACTCGCATCTTGTATCTCATGACGCGAAACTCAGAACTCGTAACGCGTAACCGATAACTCGGAGCTCGTATCTTGTAACTCGTAACTCGTTAATTATCACTCGGAACTCGCATCTTGTATCTAGTGGCTCGTAACTCATTACTGATTACCTGGAAATCGTATCTTGTGTCTCGCAGCTCGTAACTCGTTACGATGCGTGGGAACTTACATCTTGTATCTCGCAACTCGTAACTAGTACCTCGTAGATCGTAAGTCGTAATTCGTAACTCGTATATCGTTACTCGCAACTCGAAACTCGTAACTCAAAACTCGTAACTCGTAAATCGCAGCTTATAACTCGCTACTCATAACCCGGAACTCATAACTTATGTATCGTAGCTTGTAATTCATTTCCAATAATAAGGAACTCGTATCTTGCCTCTCGCAGCCCGTAAATCGTTACCGATAAGTGGGAACTCGCAGCTTGTATCTCGTAACTCGTAACTAGTACCTCGTAGATCGTAAGTCGCAATTCGTAACTGGTAACTCGTATTTCGTTACTCGCAACTAGAATCTCGTAACTCGAAACTCGTAACTCGTACTCGTAAATCGCATCTTATAACGCGCTACTCATAACCCGGAACTCGTATCTTGTGTATCGTAGCTTGTAACCCATTACCAATAACAAGGAACTCGCATCTTGCCTCTCCTAGCTCGTAAATCGTTACCAATAAGCGGGAACTCGCAACTTGTATCTCGTGACGCGTAACTCAGGACTCGGAACTCGAAAGTGTTACCGATAACTCGGAGCTCGTATCTTGTAACTTGTAACTCGTAACTTATAACTCGGAATTGGTATCTAGTATCTAGTAGCTCGTAACTCATTACTGATTACCTGAAACTCGTATCTTGTGTCTCGTGATGCGTAACTCAGGACTCGGAACTCGAAAGTATTACCGATAACTCGGAGCTCGTATCTTGTATCACTTACAGTGTAACTCGTAACCCGTAACTCGTTACCCATAACTCGGAACTCATAACTTGTATTTAGTAGCTCGTAACTCATTACTGATTACCTGGAACTCGTATCTTGTGTCTCGTAGCTCGTAACTCGTTACGATAAGTGGGAACTCGCATCTTGTATCTCGTAACTCGTAACTAATGCCTCGTAGATCGTAAGTCGTAATTCGTAACTCATAACTCGTAAATCGCAGCTCATAACTCGCTACTCATAACCCGGAACTCATAACTTGTGTATCGTAGCTTGTAATTCATTACCAATAACAAAGAACTCGTATCTTGCCTCTCGTAGCTCGTAAATCGTTACCAATGAGTGAGAACTCGCATCTTGTATCTCGTAACTTGTAACTAATGCCTCGTAGATCGTAAGTCGTAATTCGTAACTCGTATATCGTAACTCGGAACTCGAAACTCGTAACTCGAAACTTGTAACTCGAAACTCGTAACTCGTATCTCGTAAATCGCAGCTTATAACTCGCTATTCATAACACGGAAATCGTATCTTGTCTATCGTAGATTGTAACCCATTACCAATAACAAGGGACTCGTATCTTGCCTCTCGTAGCTCGTATATCGTTACCAATAAGTGGGAACTCGCAACTTGTATCTCATGACGCATAACTCAGAACTTGAAACTCGTAACGCTTTACCGATAACTCGGAGCTCGTATCTTGTATCTCTTACTTTTTAACTCGTAACTCGTAACCCGTAACTCGTTGCCCATAACTGAGAACTCGAATCTTGATCTCGGATCTTGTAAATCAATGACGATATCCTCGAACTCCTATCCTAGATCTTGTAGATCGTAACTCGTTACCTATAGGTGGAAACTCGCATCTTTTATCTCATGACGCGAAACTCAGAACTCGGAAGTCGTAACGCGTAACCGATAACTCGGAGCTCGTATCTTGTAATTCGTAACTCGTAACCCATAACTCGGAACTCATATTTTATATATTGTAACTTGTAATCCATTACCGAAAACCTGGAACTGGTATATTGCATATCGTAGCTCGTAAATCGTTACCGATAAATGGGAACTCGCATCTTGTATCTCGTGACGCGTAATTTGAGACTCGGAACTCGAAAGTGTTACCGATAACTCGGAGCTCATATCCTGTATGACTTACTTTGTAATTCGTAACTCGTAACCCATAACTCGTTGCCCGTAACTCGGAACTCGAACCCTGTTCTCGGATCTTGTAAACCAATGACGATAACCTTGAACTCGTATCCTAGATCTAGTAGTTCGTAACTCGTTACCGACAGGTGGAGACTCGCATCTTGTATCTCATGACGTGAAACTCAGAACTCGGAATTCGTAACGCGTAACCTATAACTCGGAGCTCGTATCTTGTAACTCGTAACTCATTACTCATAACTCGGAACGCGCATCTTGTATCTAGTGGCTCGTAACTCATTACTGATTACCTGGAACTCGCATCTTGTATCTCGTAACTCGTAACTAGTACCTCGTAGATTGTAAGTCGTAATTTGTAACTCGTATATCGTTACTCGCAACTCGAAACTCGTAACTCGTAAATCGCATCTTATAACTCGCTACTCATAACCCGGAACTTGTATCTTGTGTATCGTAGCTTGTAACCCATTACCAATAACAATGAACTCGTATCTTCTATCTCGGATATCGCAAATCATTGCCGATAACCTGGAACTCGTATCCTATATCTTGAAGATCGTAACTTGATCTTGCCTCTCGTAGCTCGTAAATCGTTACCAATAAGTGGGAACTCGCAACTTGTATCTCGTGACGCGTAACTCAGAACTAGGAACTCGTAACGCGTTACCGATAACTCGGAGCTCGTATCTTATATATCGTAACTTGAAATCCATTACCGTTAACCTGTAACTCGTATCTTATATATTGTAACTTGTAATCCATTACCGATAACCTGGAACTCGTATCTTGCGTCTCGTAGCTCGTGAATCGTTACCGATAAATGGGAACTCGCGTCTTGTATCTCGTGACGCGTATCTTGTAATTCGTAACTCGTAACTCGTATATCGTTACTCGCAACTTTAAACTCGTAACTCGAAACTCGTAACTCGTACTCGTAAATCGAGTCTTATAACTCGCTACTCATAACCCGGAACTCGTATCTTGTGTATCGTAGCTTGTAACCCATTACCAATAACAAGGAACTCGCATCTTCTATCTCGGATATCGCAAATCATTGCCGATAACCTGGAACTCGTATCCTATATCTTGAAGATCGTAACTTGATCTTGCCTCTCGTAGCTCGTAAATCGTTACCAATAAGTGGGAACTCGCAACTTGTATCTCGTGACGCGTAACTCAGAACTAGGAACTCGTAACGCGTTACCGATAACTCGGAGCTCGTATCTTATATATCGTAACTTGAAATCCATTACCGTTAACCTGTAACTCGTATCTTATATATTGTAACTTGTAATCCATTACCGATAACCTGGAACTCGTATCTTGCATCTCGTTGCTCGTAAATCGACACCGATAAATGGGAACTCGCATCTTGTATCTCGTGACGCGTAACTCGAAAGTTTCATCGATAACTCGGAGCTCGTATCTTGTATCACTTACCTTGTAACTCGTAACTCGTAACCCGTAACTCGTTGCCCATAACTCGGAACTCGAATCTTGATCTCAGATCTTGTAAAACAATGACGATAACCTCGGACTCATATCTTAGATCTAGTAGTTCGTAACTCGTTACCGATAGGTGGAAACTCGCATCTTGTATCTCATGATGCGAAACTCAGAACTCTCAACTCGTAACGCGTAACCGATAGCTCGGAACTTGTATCTTGTAACTCGTAACCCGTTACCCATAACTCGGAACTGGTATCTTGTATCCAGTAGCTCGTAACTCATTACTGATTACCTGGAACTCGTATCTTGTGTCTCGTAGCTCGTAACTCGTTACGACAAGTGGGAACTCTTATCTTGTATCTCGTAATTCGTAACTCGTAACTCGTATATCTTAACTCGCAACTTAAAACTAGAAACTCGTAACTCGTAAATCGCAGCTTATAACTACCTACTCATAACCCGGAACTCGCATCGTGTGTATCTTAGCTTGTAACCCATTACCAATAACAAGGAATTCGTAACCTGCCTCTCATTGCTCGTAAATTGTTACCGATAAGTGGGAACTCGCATCCTATATCTCGTGACGTGAAACTCAGAACTCGGAACTAGTAACGCGTTACCGATAATTCGGAGCTCACATCTTGTATCTCGTAACTCGTAACTAGTACCTCGTAGATCGTAAGTCGTAATTCGTAACTCGTAACTCGTATATCGTTACTCGCAACTTGAAACTCGTAACTCGAAACTCGTAACTCGTACTCCTAAATCGCATCTTATAACTCGCTACTCATAACCCGGAACTCGTATCTTGTGTATCGTAGCTTGTAACCCATTACCAATAACAAGGAACTCGTGTCTTGCATCTCTTAGCTCGTAAACCACCGTTACCGATAAATGGGAACTCGCACCTTGTATCTCGTGACGCGTAACTCAGGGCTCGGAACTCGCAACTTGTTACCGATAACTCGGAGCTCGTATCTCTTATCTTGTAACTCATAACTCGAAACTCGTAACTTGCTACCCATAACCTGGAACTCGTATCTTGTGTATGTTAGCTTGTAATTCATTACTAATAACAAGGATCTCGTATCTTACCTCTCGTAGCTCGTAAATCGTTACCGATAAGTGGGAACTCGCTACTTGTATCTCGTGATGCGTAACTCAGAACTTGGATCTCGTAACGCGTTACCGATAACTCTGAGCTTGTATTTTGTATCTCTTACATTGTAACACGTAACTCGTAACTCATGACTCGTTACCCATTACTCGGAACTCGTATCTTCTATCTCGTATCTCGCAAATCATTGCCGATAACCTGGAACTCGTATCCTAGATATTAAAGATCTTAACTCGTTACCAATAAGTGGAAACTCGCATCTTGTACCTCGTGACGTGTAACACAGAGGTCGAAACTAGTAACGCGTTACCGATTACTCGGAACTCGTATCTTGTAACTCGTAACTCGTTACCCGTAACTCGGAACTCGTATCTTGTATCTAGTAGGTCGTACCTCATTACTGATTACCTGGAACTCGTATCTTGTGTCTAGTAGCTTGTGACCCATTACCAATAACAAGGAACTCGTATCTTGCCACTCGTAGCTCGTAAATCGTTACCGATAAGTGGGAACTCGTAACTCTTATCTCGTGACGCGTAACTCAGAACTTGGAACTCGTAACGCGTTACCGATAGCTCGGAGCTCGTCTCTTGTATCTCTTACCTTGTAACTCGTAACTCGTTACTCGTTACCCATTACTCGGAACTCGTATCTTCTATTTCGGATCCCGCAAATCATTGTCGATAACCTGGAACTCATATCCCAGATCTTGAAGATCGTAACTAGTTATCAATAAGTGGGAACTCGTATCTTGTATCTCGTGACGCGTAACTCAGGACTCGGAACTCGAAAGTGTTACCAACAACTCGGAGCTCCTATTTTGTATCACTTACCTTGTAACTCGTAACTCGTAACCCGTAACTCGTTCACCATAACTCGGAACTCGAATCTTGATCTCGGATCTTGTAAATCAATGACGATAACTTTGAATTCGTATCCTAGATCTAGTAGTTCGTAACTCGTTACCTATAGGTGGAAACTCGCATCCTTTATCTCATGACGCGATACTCGGAACTCGTAACGCGTAACCGATAACTTGGAGCTCGTATCTTGTAATTCGTAACTCGTTACCCATAACTCGGAACTCTTATCTTATATATCGTAACTTGTAATCCATCACCGATAACCTGAAACTCTTATCGTGCATCTCGTAGCTCGTAAATCGTTACCGATAAATGGGAACTCGCATCCTGTATCTCGTGACGCGTAACTCGGGACTCGGAACTCGAAGGTGTTACCGATAACTCGGAGCTCGTATCCTGTTTCACTTACTTTGTAATTCGTAACTCGTAATCCGTAACTCGTTGCCCGTAACTCGAAACTCGAACCCTGTTCTCGGTTCTTGTAAATGAATGACGATAACCTCGAACTCGTATCCTAGATCTAATAGTTTGTAACTCATTACCGATAGGTGGAAACTCGCATCCTGTATCTCATGACGCGTAACTCAGAACTCGAAACTCGTAACGCGTAACAGATAACTCGGAGCTCGTGTCTTGTATCACTTACCTTGTAACTCGTAACTCGTAACCCGTAACTCGTTGCCCATAACTCGGAACTCGAATCCTGATCTCGGATCTTGTAAGTCAATGACGATAACCTCGATCTCGTATCCTAGATCTAGTAGTTCGTAACTCGTTACCGATAGGTGGAAACTTGCATCTTGTATCTCATGGAGCGAAACTCAGAACTCGGGACTCGTACCGCGTAACCGATAACTCGGAGTTCGTATCTTGTAACTCGTAACTCGTTACCCATAACTAGGAACTCGTATCTTGTATCTAGAAGCTCGTAACTCATTACTGAATACCTGGAACTCCTATCTTGTGTCTTGTAGCTCGTAACTCGTTCCGATAAGTGGGAACTCACATTTTGTATCTCGAAACTCGTAACCAGTACCGCGTAGATCGTAAGTCGTAATTCGTAACTCGTAACTCGTATATCGTAACTCGCAACTCGAATCTCGTAACTCGGAACAAGTTACTCGTAACTCGTAAATCGCAGCTTATAACTCGCTACTCATAACCCGGAACTCGTAACTTGTGTATCGTAGCCTGTAATTCATTACCAATGACAAGGAACTCGGATTTTGCCTCTCGTAGCTCGTAAATCGTTACCGATAAGTGGGAACTCGCAACTTGTATCTCTTTGACGCTTAACTCAGAACTTGGAACTCGTAAGGCGTTACCGATAACTCTGAGCTCGTATCTTGTAACTCGTAACTAGTTACCCATAACTTGGAACTCGTATCTTATATATCGTAACTTGTAATCCATTACCGATAACCTGAAACTCATATCTGGCATCTCGTAGCTCGTAAATCCTTATCGATAAATGGGAACTTGCATCTTGTATCTCGTGACGCGTAGCTCAGGACTCGGACTCGAAAGTGTTACCTATAACTCGGAGCTCGCATGTTGTATCACTTACCTTGTAACTCGTAACTCGTACCTCGTTGATCGTAAGTCGTAATTGGTAACTCGCAACTCGAAACTCGTAACTCGAAAATCGAAACTTATAACTTGCTACTCATAACCCGGAACTCGTATCTTGTGTATCGTAGCTTGTGATTCACTACCAATAACAAGGATCTCGTATCTTACCTCTCGTAGCTCGTAAATCGTTACCGATAAGTGGGAACTCGCAACTTGTATCTCGTGACGCGTAACTCAGAACTTGGAACTCGTAACGCGTTACCGATAACTTGGAGCTCGTATTTTGTATCTCTTACATTGTAACACGTAACTCGTAGCTCATAACTCGTTACCCACTACTCGGAACTCGTATCTTCTATCTCGGATCTTGCAAATCATTGCCGATAACCTGGAACTCGTATCCTAGATCTTGAAGATCGTAACTCGTTACCAATAAGTGGGGACTCGTATCTTGTATATCGTGACGCGTAACTCGGGACTCGGAACTCAAAGTGTTACCGATAACTCGGAGCTCGTATCTTGTAACTGGTAACTCGTTACCCATAACTCGGAACTCGTATCTTATATATCTTAACTTGTAATCCATTACCGATAACCTGGAACTCGTGTCTTGCATCTCGTAGCTCGTAAATCGTTACCGATAAATGGTAACTCGCAACTTGTATCTCGTGGCGCGGTAACTCGTTACGATAAGTGGGAACTCGCACCTTGTATCTCGTAACTCGTAACTTGTAACTAGTACCTCGTAGGTCGTAAGTTGTAATTCGTAACTCGCAACTCGAATCTCGTAACCCGTAAATCGCAACTTATAACTTGCTACTCATAACCCGGAACTCGTATCTTGTGTATCGTAGCTTGTGATTCATTACCAATAACAAGGATCTCGTATCATACCTCTCGTAGCTCGTAAATCGTTACCGATAAGTGGGAACTCGCAACTTGTATCTCGTGACGCGTAACTTAGAACTTGGAACCCGTAACGCGTTACCGATAACTTGGAGCTCGTATTTTGTATCTCTTACATTGTAACACGTAACCTGGAACTCGCATCCTAGATCTTGAAGATCGTAACTCGTTACCAATAAGTGGGAACTCGTATCTTATATATCATAACTTGTAATCCATTACCGATAACCTGGAACTCGTGTCTTGCATCTCGTAGCTCGTAAATCGTTACCGATAAATGGTAACTCGCAACTTGTGTCTCGTGGCGCGGTAACTCGTTACGATAAGTGGGAACTCGCACCTTGTATCTCGTAACTCGTAACTTGTAAATAGTACCTCGTAGGTCGTAAGTCGTAATTCGTAACTCGCAACTCGAAACTCGTAACTCGTAAATCGCAGCTTATAACTCGCTTCTCATAACCCGGAGCTCGTATCTTGTGTAGCGTAGCTTGTAATTAATTACCAATAACAAGGATCTCGTATCTTACCTCTCGTAGATCGTAAATCGTTACCGATAAGTGGGAACTCGCATCTTGTATCTCGTGACGTGTAACTCAGAACTCCGAACTAGTAACGCGTTACCGATAACTCGGAGCTCGTATCTTGTAACTCGTAACTCGTTACTTATAACTCGGAACTCGCATCTTGTATCTAGTCGGTCATTACCAATAACAAGGAACTCAAATCTAGCCTCTCGTAGCTCGTAAATCGTTACCGATAAGTGGGAACTCGTAACTCGTATCTCGTGACCCGTAACTCAGAACTTGGAACTCGTAACGCGTTACCGATAACTCGGAGCTTGTATCTTGTATCTCTCACCTTGTAACTCGTAACTCGTGACTTGTAACTCGTTACCCATTACTCGGAACACGTACCTTCTATCCCGGATCTCGCAAATCACTGCCGATAACCTTGAACTCATATCCTAGATCATGAAGATCGTAACTCGTTACCAATATGTGGGAACTCGCATCTTGTATCTCGTGACGTGTAACTCAGAATGCGGAACTAGTAACGCGATGCCGATAACGCGGAGCTCGTATCTTGTAATTCGTAACTTGTAACTCGTTACCCATAACTCGGAACTCGTATCTTGTATCTAGTAGCTCGTAACTCATTACTGATTACCTGGAACTCGTATCTTGTGTCTCGTAGCTCGTAAGTCGCTACGATAAGTGGCAACTCGCTTCCTGTATCTCGTAACTCGTAACTAGTACCTCGTATATCGTAACTCGCAACTCAAAGCTCGTAACTCGAAACTCGTAACTCGAAACTCGTAACTCGAAACTCGTAACTCGTAACTCTTAACTCGTAAATCCCAGCTTATAACTCGCTACTCATAACCCGGAACTCATAACTTGTGTATCGTAGCTTGTAATTCATTACCAATAACAAGGAACTCGTATCTGGCCTCTCGTAGCTCGTAACTCGTTACCGATAGGTGGAAACTCGCATCTTGTGTCTCATGACGCGAAACTCAGAAGTCGGAACTAGTAACGCGTAATCGATAACTCGGAGCTCGTATCTTGTAACTCGTAACTCGTTATCCAGAGCTCGGAACTCGTATCTTGTATCTAGTAGCTTGTAACTCATTACTGATTACCTGGAACTCGTATCTTGTGTCTCGTAGCTCGTAACTCGTTACGATCAGTGGGAAGTCGCATCTTGTGTCTCGTAACTCGTAACTAGTACCTCGTAGATTGTAAGTCGTAATTCGTAACTCGTAACCCGCACCTCGCAACCCGAAACTCGTAACTCGTTATTCGAAACTCGTAGCTCGTAACTCGTAACTCGTAACTCGTAACTCGTAACTCGTAACTCGTAACTCGTAACTCGTAACTCGTAACTCGTAACTCGTAACTCGTAACTCGTAACTCGTAACTCGTAACTTGTAACTCGTAACTCGTAACTCGTAACTCGTAACTCGTAACTCGTAACTCGTAACTCGTAACTCGTAACTCGTAACTCGTAACTCGTAACTCGTAACTCGTAACTCGTAACTCGTAACTCGTAACTCGTAACTCGTAACTCGTAACTCGTAACTCGTAACTCGTAACTCGTAACTCGTAACTCGTAACTCGTAACTCGTAACTCGTAACTCGTAACTCGTAACTCGTAACTCGTAGCTCGTAACTCGTAACTCGTAACTCGTAACTCGTAACTCGTAACTCGTAACTCGTAACTCGTAACTCGTAACTCGTAACTCGTAACTCGTAACTCGTAACTCGTAACTCGTAACTCGTAACTCGTAACTCGTAACTCGTAACTCGTAACTCGTAACTTGTAACTCGTAAATCGCAGCTTATAGCTCGCTACTCATAACCCGGGACTCGTATCTTGTGTATCGTAGCTTGTAACCCATTAACAATAAAAAGGAACTCGTATCTTGCCTCTCGTAGCTCGTAAATCGTTACCGATAAGTGGGAACTCGCATCTTGTATCGCGTGACGTGTAACTTAGAACTCGGAACTCATAACGCGTTACCGATAACTGGGCGCTCGTATCTTGTAACTCGTAACTCGTTACCCAAAACTCGGAACTTGTATCTTGTATCTAGTAGCACGTAACTCGTTACCGATAGGTGGAAACTCGCATCTTGTGTCTCATGACGCGAAACTCAGAACTCAGAACTCGTAACGCGTAATCGATAATTCGGAGCTCGTATCTTGTAACTCGTACCTCGTTACCCAGAACTGGGAACTCGTATCTTGTATCTAGTAGCTCGTAACTCATTACTGATTACCTGGAACTCGTATCTTGTGTCTCGTAGCTCGTAACTCGTTACGATAAGTGGGAACTCGCATCTTGTATCTCGTAGCTCGTAAATAGTACCTCGTAGATCGTAACTCGTAACTCGTAACTCGTAACTCGTAACTCGTAACTCGTAACTCGTAACTCGTAACTCGTAACTCGTAACTCGTAACTCGTAACTCGTAACTCGTAACTCGTAACTCGTAACTCGTAACTCGTAACTCGTAACTCGTAACTCGTAACTCGTAACTCGTAACTCGTAACTCGTAACTCGTAACTCGTAACTCGTAACTCGTAACTCGTAACTCGTAACTCGTTACTCGTAACTCGTAACTCGTAACTCGTAACTCGTAACTCGTAACTCGTAACTCGTAACTCGTAACTCGTAACTCGTAACTCGTAACTCGTAACTCGTAACTCGTAACTCGTAACTCGTAACTCGTAACTCGTAACTCGTAACTCGTAACTCGTAACTCGTAACTCGTAACTCGTAACTCGTAACTCGTAACTCGTAACTCGTAACTCGTAACTCGTAACTCGTAACTCGTAACTCGTAACTCGTAACTCGTAACTCGTAACTCGTAACTCGAAACTCGTAACTCGTAACTCGTAACTCGTAACTCGTAACTCGTAACTCGTAACTCGTAACTCGTAAATCGCGGCTTATAACTCGCTACTCATAACCCAGAACTCGTATCCTGTGTATCGTAGCTTGTAACCCATTACCAATAACAAGGAACTCGTGTCTTGCCTCTCGTAGCTCGTAAATCGTTACCGATAGGTGGTAACTCCCATCTTGTATATCACGAAGCGAAACCCAGATATCGAAACTAGTATCGCGTTACCAATAAGTCGGAGCTCGTATCTTGTATCTAGTAGCTCCTAAACCATTACTGATTACCTGGAACTCGTATCTTGTGTCTCCTAGCTTGTAACCTTATACCAATAACAAGGAACTCGTGTCTTGCCTCTCGTAGCTCGTAAATCGTTACCGATAGGTGGAAACTCGCATCTTGTATATCATGAAGCGAAACCCAGAAATCGGAACTAGTATCGCGTTACCGATAAGTCGGAGCTCGTATCTTGTAACTCGTAACTCGTTACCCGTAACTGGGAACTCGTATCTTGTATCAAGTAGCTCTTAACCCATTACTGATTACCTGGAACTCGTATCTTGTGTCTCCTAGCTTGTAACCTTTTACCAATAACAAGGAACACGTATCTTATTCCTCTCGTATCTCGTAAATCGTTACCGATAAGTGTTAACTCGCAGCTTGTACCTCGTGACGCGTAACTCAGGACTTGGAACTCGTAACGCGTTACCGATAACTCGGAGATTGTCGCGTGTATCTCTTACCTTGTAACTCGTAACTCGTTACCCATTACTCGTAACTCGTATCTTCTGTCACGGATCTCGCAAATCATTGCCGATAACCTGGAAGTCGTATCTTGCATCTCGTAGCTCGTAAATCGTTACCGATAAATGGGAACTCGCATCTTGTATCTCGTAACTTGTTACTAATGTCTCGTAGATCGTAAGTCGTAATTCGTAACTCGTATATCGCAACTCGCAACTCGAAACTCGTAACTCGAAACTCGCAACTCGTATCTCGTAAATCGCAGCTTATAACTCGCTATTCATAACACAGAAATCGTGTCTTGTCTATCGTAGATTGTAACCCATTACCAATAACAAGGAACTCTTATCTTGCCTCTCGTAGCTCGTAAATTGTTACCAATAAGTGGGAACTCGCATCTTGTATCTCGTGACGCGTAACTCGGGACTCGGAACTCGAAAGTGCTACCGATAACTCGGAGCTCGTATCTTGTATCACTTAGCTTGTAACTCGTAACTCGTAGCCCGTAACTCGTTGCCCTTAACTCGGAACTCGAATCTTGATCTTGGATCTTGTAAATCAATGACGATAACCTCGAACCCGTATCCTAGATCTAATAGTTTGTAACTCGTTACCGATAGGTGGAAACACGCATCTTGTATCCCGTGACGCGTAACTCAGAACACGAAGCTCGTAACGCGTAACAGATACCATGGAGATCGTATCTTGTAACTCGTAACTCGTTACCCATGACTCGGAACTCGTATCTTGTATCTAGTAGCTCGTAACTCATTACTGATTACCTGGAACTTGTATCTTGTGTCTCGTAGCTCGTGACTCGTTACGATAAGTGGGAACTCGCATCTTGTATCTCGTAACTCGTAAATAGTACCTCGTAGATGGTAATTCGTAACTCGTAACTCGTAACTCGTAACTCGTAACTCGTAACTCGTAACTCGTAACTCGTAACTCGTAACTCGTAACTCGTAACTCGTAACTCGTAACTCGTAACTCGTAACTCGTAACTCGTAACTCGTAACTCGTAACTCGTAACTCGTAACTCGTAACTCGTAACTCGTAACTCGTAACTCGTAACTCGTAACTCGTAACTCGTAACTCGTAACTCGTAACTCGTAACTCGTAACTCGTAACTCGTAACTCGTAACTCGTAACTCGTAACTCGTAACTCGTAACTCGTAAATCGTAAATCGTAACTCGTAACTCGTAACTCGTAAATCGTAACTCGTAACTCGTAACTCGTAACTCGTAACTCGTAACTCGTAACTCGTAACTCGTAACTCGTAACTCGTAACTCGTAACTCGTAACTCGTAACTCGTAACTCGTAACTCGTAACTCGTAACTCGTAACTCGTAACTCGTAACTCGTAACTCGTAACTCGTAACTCGTAACTCGTAACTCGTAACTCGTAACTCGTAACTCGTAACTCGTAACTCGTAACTCGTAACTCGTAACTCGTAACTCGTAACTCGTAAATCGCGGCTTATAACTCGCTACTCATAATCCCGAACTCGTATCCTGTGTATCGTAGCTTGTAACCCATTACCAATAACAAGGAACTCGTATCTTGCCTCTCGTAGCTCGTAAATCGTTACCGATAAGTGGGAACTCGCAACTTGTATCTCGTGCCGCGTAGCTCAGAACTAGGAACTCGTAACGCGTTACCGATAACTCGGAGCTCGTATCTTATATATCGTAACTTGAAATCCATTACCGATAACCTGGAAATCGTATCTTATATATCGTAACTTGTAATCCATTTCCGATAACCTGGAACTCGTATCTTACATCTCGTAGCTCGTAAATCGTTACCGAT
This sequence comes from Bruchidius siliquastri, assembly GCA_949316355.1. Classification (NCBI taxonomy): domain Eukaryota; kingdom Metazoa; phylum Arthropoda; class Insecta; order Coleoptera; family Chrysomelidae; genus Bruchidius; species Bruchidius siliquastri. The sequence continues at coordinate 19,883,024 of OX438533.1, read as the reverse complement.
AAATGGGAACTCGCATCTTGTATCTCGTGACGCGTAACTCGAAAGTTTTATCGATAACTCGGAGCTCGTATCTTGTATCACTTACCTTGTAACTCGTAACTCGTACCTCGTGGATCGTAAGTCGTAATTCGTAACTCGCAACTCGCAACTCGAAACTCGTAACTCGAAACTCGTAACTCGAAACTCGTAACTCGTAAATCACAGCTTATAACCCGCTACTCATAACCCGGTATTCGTATCTTGTGTATCATAGCTTGTAACCCATTACCAATAACAAGGAACTCGTATCTCGCCTTTCGTAGCTCGTAAATCGTTACCGATAAGTGGGAACTCGCAACTTGTATCTCGTGACGCGTAACTCAGAACTTGGAACTCGTAGTGCGTTACCCATTACCCGGAACTCGTATCTTCTATCTCGGATCTCGCAAATCATTACCGATAACCTGGAACTCTTGTACTAGATCTTGAAAATAGTAACACGTTACCAATAAGTGGGAACTCGCATCTTGTATCTCGTGACGTGTAACTCAGAACTCGGAACTAGTAACGCGTTACCGATAACTCGGAGCTCGTATCTTGTATCACTTACCTTGTAACTCGTAACTCGTACCTCGTGGATCGTAAGTCGTAATTCGTAACTCGCAACTCGCAACTCGCAACTCGAAACTCGTAACTCGAAACTCGTAACTCGTAACTCGTAAATCGCAGCTTATAACTCGCTTCTCATAACCCGGAGCTCGTATCTTGTGTGCGAGCTTCCACCTATCAGTATCGAGTTACGAACTACTAGATCTAGGATACGAGTTCGAGGTTATCGTCATTGATTTACAAGATCCGAGATCAAGATTCGAGTTCCGAGTTATGGGCAACGAGTTACGGGTTACGAGTTACGAGTTACAAGGTAAGTGATAGAAGATTCGAGCTCCGAGTTATCGGTAACACTTTCGACTTCCGAGTCCTGATTTACGCGTCACGAGATACAAGATGCGAGTTCCCATTTATCGGTAACGATTTACGAGCTACGAGATGCAAGATACGAGTTCCAGGTTATCGGTAATGGATTACAAGTTACGATATATAAGATACGAGTTCCAGGTTATCGGTAATGGATTACAAGTTACGATATATAAGGTACGAGTTCCAAGTTATGGGTAACGAGTTACGAGTTACGAGTTACAAGATACGAGCTCCGAGTTATCGGTAACGCGTTACTAGTTCCGAGTTCTGAGTTACACGTCATGAGATACAAGATGCGAGTTCCCACTTACAGATAACGATTAACGAGCTACGAGAGGCCAGATACGAGTTCCTTGTTATTGGTAATGGGTTACAATCTACGATACATAAGATACGAGTTCCGGGTTATGAGTAGCGGGTTATAAGATGCGATTTACGAGTTTCGAGTTACGAGTTTTGAGTTGCGAGTAACGATATACGAGTTACGAGTTACGAATTACGGCTTACGATCTACGAGGTACTAGTTACGAGTTACAAGATACATGATGCGAGTTCCAGGTAATCAGTAATGAGATACGAGCCACTCGATACAAGATGCGCGTTCCGAGTTATAAGAAACGAGTTACCAGTTACAAGATACGAGCTCCGAGTTATAGGTTACGCGTTACGATTTCCGAGTTCTGAGTTCCACGTTATGAGATACAAGATGCGTGTCTCTACCTGTCGGTAACGAGTTACGGACTACTAGATCTAGGATACAAGTTCGAGGTTATCGTGATTGATTTACAAGATCCGAGATCAAGATTCAAGTTCCGAGTTATAGGCAACGAGTAACGGGTTACGAGTTACGAGTTACAAGGTACGAGATACCAGATACGAGTTCCGAGTTATCGGTAACACTTTCGAGTTCCGAGTCCTGAGTTACGCGTCACGAGATACAAGATGCCAGTTTCCACCTATCGGTAACGAGTTACGAACTACTAGATCTAGGATACGAGTTTGAGGTTATCGTCATTGATTTACAAGTTCCTAGATCAAGATTCAAGTTGCGAGTTATGGGCAACGAGTTACGAGTTACGAGTTGCAAGTTACAAGGTAAGTGATACAAGATACGAGCTCCGAGTTATCGGTAACACTTTCGAGTTCCGAATCCTGAGTTACGCGTCACGAGATACAAGATGCGAGTTCCCATTTATCGGTAACGATTTACGAGCTACGAGATGCAAGATACGAGTTCCAGGTTATCGGTAATGGATTACAAGTTACGATATATAAGATACGAGTTCCAGGTTATCGGTATTGGATTACAAGTTACGACATATAAGATACGAGCTCCGAGTTGTCGGTAACGCGTCACTAGTTCCGAGTTCTGAGTTACACGTCACGAGATACAAGATGCGAGTTCTCACTTATTGGTAACGAGTCACGATCTTCAAGATCTAGGATACGAGCTCCAGGTTATCGGCAATGATTTGCGAGATCCGAGATAGAAGATACGAGATCCGATTTGTAAGCTGCGATTTACGAGTTACGAGTTACGAGTTACGAGTTTCGAGTTTCGAGTTACGAGTTACGAGTTACGAGTTTCGAGTTGCGAGTTGCGAGTTGCGAGTTACGATATACGAGTTACGAGTTATGGATTACGACTTACGATCTACGAGGTACTAGTTACGAGATACACGATGCGAGTTCCCACTTATCGGTAACGATATACGGGCTACGAGAGGCAAGATACGAGTTCCGGGTTATGAGTAGCAAGTTGTAAGCTGCGATTTACGAATTACGAGTTACGAGTTACGAGTTACGAGTTACGAGTTACGAGTTACGAGTTACGAGTTACGAGTTACGAGTTACGAGTTACGAGTTACGAGTTACGAGTTACGAGTTACGAGTTACGAGTTACGAGTTACGAGTTACGAGTTACGAGTTACGAGTTACGAGTTACGAGTTACGAGTTACGAGTTACGAGTTACGAGTTACGAGTTACGAGTTACGAGTTACGAGTTACGAGTTACGAGTTACGAGTTACGAGTTACGAGTTACGAGTTACGAGTTACGAGTTACGAGTTACGAGTTACGAGTTACGAGTTACGAGTTACGAGTTACGAGTTACGAGTTACGAGTTACGAGTTACGAGTTACGAGTTACGAGTTACGAGTTACGAGTTACGAGTTACGAGTTACGAGTTACGAGTTACGAGTTACGAGTTACGAGTTACGAGTTACGAGTTACGAGTTACGAGTTACGAGTTTCGAGTTACGAGTTACGAGTTTCGAGTTGCGAGTTGCGAGTTACGAGATACGAGTTACGAGTTACGAATTACGACTTACGATCTACGAGGTACTAGTTACGAGTTACGAGATACAAGATGCGAGTTCCCACTTATCGGTAACGATTTACGAGCTACGGGAGCCAGGATACGAGTTACTTGTTATTGGTAATGAATTACAAGCTACGATACATAAGTTATGAGTTCCGGGTTATGAGTAGCGAGTTATAAGCTGCGATTTACGAGTTACGAGATACGAGTTTCGAGTTACGAGTTTCGAGTTGCGAGTAACGATATACGAGTTACGAATTACGACTTACGATCTACGAGGTACTAGTTACGAGTTGCGAGATACAAGATGTAAGTTCCCACGCATCGTAACGAGTTACGAGCTGCGAGACACGAGATACGATTTCCAGGTAATCAGTAATGAGTTACGAGCCACTAGATACAAGATGCGAGTTCCGAGTGATAATTAACGAGTTACGAGTTACAAGATACGAGCTCCGAGTTATCGGTTACGCGTTACGAGTTCTGAGTTTTGCGTCATGAGATACAAGATGCGAGCTTCCACCTATCAGTAACCAGTTACGAACTACAAGATCTAGGATATGAGTTCGAGGTTATCGTCATTGATTTACAAGATCCGAGATCAAGATTCGAGTTCCGAGTTATGGGCAACGAGTTACGGGTTACGAGTTACGAGTTACAAGGTAAGTGATACAAGATTCGTGCTCCGGGTTATCGGAAACACTTTCGACTTCCGAGTCCTGATTTACGTGTCACAAGATACAAGTTGCGAGTTCCCACTTACAGGTAACGATTCACGAGCTACGAGAGGCCAGATACGAGTTTCTTGTTATTGGTAATGGGTTACAATCTACGATACATAAGATACGAGTACCGGGTTATGGGTAGCGAGTTATAAGATGCGATTGACGGGTTTCGAGTTACGAGTTTCGAGTTGCGAGTAACGATATACGAGTTACGAGTTACGAATTACGACTTACGATGTACGAGGTACTAGTTACGAGTTACGAGATACAAGATGTGAGCTCCGAATTATCGGTAACGCGTTACTAGTTCCGAGTTCTGAGATACACGTCACGAGATATAGGATGCGAGTTCCCATTTATTGGTAACGAGTCACGATCTTCAGGATCTAGGATACGAGCTCCAGGTAATCAGCAATGATTTGCGAGATCCGAGATAGAAGATACGAGATCCGAGTAATGGGTAACGAGTTACGAGTTTATAGTTACAAGGTAAGAGATACAAGGTACAAGCTCAGAGTTATCGGTATCGCGTTACGAATTCCAAGTTTTGAGTTACGCGTCACGAAATACAAGTTGCGAGTTCCCACTTATCGGTAACGATTCACGAGCTACGAGAGGCCAGATACGAGTTCCTTGTTATTGGTAATGGGTTACAAGCTACGAGACACAAGATACAAGTTCCGGGTTATGAGTAGCGAGTTGTAAGCTGCGATTTACGAGTTACGAGTTTCGAGTTACGAGTTTCGAGTTACGAGTTACGAGTTTCGAGTTACGAGTTTCGAGTTGCGAGTTGCGAGTTACGATATACAAGTTACGAGTTACGAATTACGACTTACGATCTACGAGGTACTAGTTACGAGTTACGAGACACAAGATGCGAGTTCCAGGTAATCAGTAATGAGTTACGAGCCACTAGATACAAGATGCGCGTTCCGAGTTATAAGAAACGAGTTACGAGTTACAAGATACGAGCTCCGAGTTATAGGTTACGCGGTACGAGTTCCGAGTTCTGAGTTTCACGTCATGAGATACAAGATGCGAGTTCCCATTTATCGGTAACGATTTACGAGCTATGAGAGGCAGGATACGAATTACTTGTTATTGGTAATGGGTGACAAGCTACGATACACACGATACGAGTTCCGGGTTATGAGTAGGGAGTTATAAGCTGCGATTTACGAGTTACGAGTTTCTAGTTTCGAGTTGCGAGTTACGATTTACGAGTTACGAGTTACGAATTAAGACTTACGATCTACGCGGTACTAGTTACGTTTAACCAGATACAAGATGAGAGTTCCCACTTGTCGTAACAAGTTACGAGCTACGAGACACAAGATACGAGTAACAGGTAATCAGTAATGAGTTACAATGTAAGCGATACAAGATACAAGCTCCGAGCTATCGGTTACGCGTTACGAGTTGAGAGTTCTGAGTTTCGCGTCATGAGATACAAGATGCGAGCTTCAACCTATCGGTAACGAGTTACGAACTACTGGAACTAGGATACGAGTTCGAGGTTATCGTCATTGATTTACAAGATCTGGGATCAAGATTCGAGTTCCGAGTTATGGGCAACGTGTTACGGGTTACAATTTACAAGGTAAGTGATACAAGATACAAGCTCCGAGCTATCGGTTACGCGTTACGAGTTGAGAGTCCTGAGTTACGCGTCACGAGATACAAGATGCGAGTTCCCACTTATCGGTAACGATTTACGGGCTACGAGAGGCAAGATACGAGTTCCTAGTTATTGGTAATGAATTACAAGCTACGATACATAAGTTATGAGTTCCGGGTTATGAGTAGCGAGTTATAAGATGCGATTTACGAGTTACGAGTTTCGAGTTACGAATTACGACTTACGATCTACGAGGTACTAGTTACGAGTTGCAAGATACAAGATGTAAGTTCCCACGCATCGTAACGAGTTACGAGCTACGAGACACAAGATACAATTTCCAGGTAATCAGTAATGAGTTACGAGCCACTAGATACAAGATGCGAGTTCCGAGTGATAATTAACGATTTACGAGTTACAAGATACGAGCTCCGAGTTATCGGATACGCGTTACGAGTTCTGAGTTTCGCGTCATGAGATGCAGGATGCGAGCTTCCACCTATCAGTAACGAGTTACGAACTACTAGATCTAGGATACGAGTTCGAGGTTATCGTCATTGATTTACAAGATCCGAGACAAGATTCGAGTTCCGAGTTATGGGCAACGAGTTACGAGTTACAAGGTAAGTGATAGAAGATTCGAGCTCCCAGTTATCGGTAACACTTTCGACTTCCGAGTCCTGATTTACGCGTCACGAGATACAAGATGCGAGTTCCCATTCATCGGTAACGATTTACGAGCTACGAGATGCAAGACACGAGTTCCAGGTTATCGGTAATGGATTACAAGTTACGATATATAAGATACGAGTTCCAGGTTATCGGTAATGGATTACAAGTTACGATATATAAGTTACGAGTTCCAAGTTATGGGTAACGAGTTACGAGTTACAAGATACGAGCTCCGAGTTATCGGTAACGCGTTACGAGTTCTGAGTTTCGCGTCATGAGATGCAGGATGCGAGCTTCCACCTATCAGTAACGATTTACGAACTACTAGATCTAGGATACGAGTTCGAGGTTATCGTCATTGATTTACAAGATCCGAGATCAAGATTCGAGTTCCGAGTTATGGGCAACGAGTTACGAGTTACAAGGTAAGTGATAGAAGATTCGAGCTCCGAGTTATCGGTAACACTTTCGACTTCCGAGTCCTGATTTACGCGTCACGAGATACAAGATGCGAGTTCCCATTTATCGGTAACGATTTACGAGCTACGAGATGCAAGATACGAGTTCCAGGTTATCGGTAATGGATTACAAGTTACGATATATAAGATACGAGTTCCAGGTTATCGGTAATGGATTTTATGTAACGATATATAAGATACAAGCTCCGAGTTATCGGTAACGCGTTACGAGTTCCTAGTTCTGAGTTACGCGTCACGAGATATAAGTTGCGAGTTCCCACTTATTGGTAACGTTTTACGAGCTACGAGAGGCAAGCTACGAGTTCCTTGTTATTGCTAATGGGTTACAAGCTACGATACACAAGATACGAGCTCCGGGTTATGAGTAGCGAGTTATAAGATGCGATTTACGAGTACGAGTTACGAGTTTCAAGTTGCGAGTTACGAGTTTCGAGTTACGAGTTTCAAGTTGCGAGTAACGATATACGAGTTACGAATTACGACTTACGATCTACGAGGTACTAGTTACGAGATACAAGATGTGAGCTCCGAATTATCGGTAACACTTTCGAGTTCCGAGTCCTGAGTTACGCGTCACGAGATACATGATGCGAGTTCCCATTTATCGGTAACGATTTATGAGCTACGAGATGCAAGATACGAGTTCCAGGTTATCGGTAATGGATTACAAGTTACGATATATAAGATACGAGTCCAGGTTATCGGTAATGGATTTCAAGTTACGATATATAAGATACGAGCTCCGAGTTATCGGTAACGCGTTACGAGTTCCTAGTTCTGAGTTACGCGTCACGAGATACAAGTTGCGAGTTCCCACTTATTGGTAACGATTTACGAGCTAGGAGAGGCAAGATGCGAGTTCCTTGTTATTGGTAATGGGTTACAAGCTACGATACACAATATACGAGTTCCGGGTTATGAGTAGCGAGTTGTGAGCTGCGATTTACGAATTACGAGTTACGAGTTACGAGTTACGAGTTACGAGTTACGAGTTACGAGTTACGAGTTACGAGTTACGAGTTACGAGTTACGAGTTACGAGTTACGAGTTACGAGTTACGAGTTACGAGTTACGAGTTACGAGTTACGAGTTACGAGTTACGAGTTACGAGTTACGAGTTACGAGTTACGAGTTACGAGTTACGAGTTACGAGTTACGAGTTACGAGTTACGAGTTACGAGTTTCGAGTTACGAGTTACGAGTTACGAGTTACGAGTTTCGAGTTACGAGTTTCGAGTTACGAGTTACGAGTTTCGAGTAACGAGTTTCGAGTTGCGAGTTGCGAGTTGCGAGTTACGAGATACGAGTTACGAGTTGCGAGATACAAGATGTAAGTTCCCACGCATCGTAACGAGTTACGAGCTGCGAGACACGAGATACGATTTCCAGGTAATCAGTAATGAGTTACGAGCCACTAGATACAAGATGCGAGTTCCGAGTGATAACGATTTACGAGTTACAAGTTACGAGCTCCGAGTTATCGGTTACGCGTTACGAGTTCTGAGTTTCGCGTCATGAGATGCAGGATGCGAGCTTCCACCTATCAGTAACGAGTTACGAACTACTAGATCTAGGATACGAGTTCGAGGTTATCGTCATTGATTTACAAGATCCGAGATCAAGATTCCAGTTCCGAGTTATGGGCAACGAGTTACGGGTTACGAGTTACGAGTTACAAGGTACGAGATACAAGATACGAGATACAAGATACGAGTTCCGAGTTATCGGTAACACTTTCGAGTTCCGAGTCCTGAGTTACGCGTCACGAGATACAAGATGCGAGTTCCCATTTATCGGTAACGATTTACGAGCTACGAGATGCAAGATACGAGTTCCAGGTTATCGGTAATGGATTACAAGTTACGATATATAAGATACGAGTTCCAGGTTATCGGTAATGGATTACAAGTTACGATATATAAGGTACGAGTTCCAAGTTATGGGTAACGAGTTACGAGTTACGAGTTACAAGATACGAGCTCCGAGTTATCGGTAACGCGTTACTAGTTCCGAGTTCTGAGTTACACGTCATGAGATACAAGATGCGAGTTCCCACTTACAGATAACGATTAACGAGCTACGAGAGGCCAGATACGAGTTCCTTGTTATTGGTAATGGGTTACAATCTACGATACATAAGATACGAGTTCCGGGTTATGAGTAGCGGGTTATAAGATGCGATTTACGAGTTTCGAGTTACGAGTTTTGAGTTGCGAGTAACGATATACGAGTTACGAGTTACGAATTACGTCTTACGATCTACGAGGTACTAGTTACGACTTACAAGATACATGATGCGAGTTCCAGGTAATCAGTAATGAGATACGAGTCACTCGATACAAGATGCGCGTTCCGAGTCATAGGTTACGCGTTACGATTTCCGAGTTCTGAGTTCCACGTCATGAGATACAAGATGCGTGTCTCCACCTGTCGGTAACGAGTTACGGACTACTAGATCTAGGATACGAGTTCGAGGTTATCGTCATTGATTTACAAGATCCGAGATCAAGATTCAAGTTCCGAGTTATAGGCAACGAGTAACGGGTTACGAGTTACGAGTTACAAGGTACGAGATACAAGATACGAGTTCCGAGTTATCGGTAACACTTTCGAGTTCCGAGTCCTGAGTTACGCGTCACGAGATACAAGATGCGAGTTTCCACCTATCGGTAACGAGCTACGAACTACTAGATCTAGGATACGAGTTCGAGGTTATCGTCATTGATTTACAAGTTCCTAGATCAAGATTCAAGTTGCGAGTTATGGGCAACGAGTTACGAGTTAAGAGTTGCAAGTTACAAGGTAAGTGATACAAGATACGAGCTCCGAGTTATCGGTAACACTTTCGAGTTCCGAATCCTGAGTTACGCGTCACGAGATACAAGATGCGAGTTCCCATTTATCGGTAACGATTTACGAGCTACGAGATGCAAGATACGAGTTCCAGGTTATCGGTAATGGATTACAGGTTACGATATATAAGATACGAGTTCCAGGTTATCGGTATTGGATTACAAGTTACGACATATAAGATACGAGCTCCGAGTTGTCGGTAACGCGTCACTAGTTCCGAGTTCTGAGTTACACGTCACGAGATACAAGTTGCGAGTTCTCACTTATTGGTAACGAGTCACGATCTTCAAGATCTAGGATACGAGCTCCAGGTTATCGGCAATGATTTGCGAGATCCGAGATAGAAGATACGAGATCCGAGTTGTAAGCTGCGATTTACGAGTTACGAGTTACGAGTTTCGAGTTTCGAGTTACGAGTTACGAGTTACGAGTTACGAGTTACGAGTTACGAGTTACGAGTTACGAGTTACGAGTTACGAGTTACGAGTTTCGAGTTGCGAGTTGCGAGTTGCGAGTTACGATATACGAGTTACGAGTTATGGATTACGACTTACGATCTACGAGGTACTAGTTACGAGTTACGAGATACACGATGCGAGTTCCCACTTATCGGTAACGATATACGGGCTACGAGAGGCAAGATACGAGTTCCTTGTTATTGGTAATGGGTTACAAGCTACGATTCACAAGATACGAGCTCCGGGTTATGAGTAGCGAGTTATAAGATGCGATTTACGAGTACGAGTTACGAGTTTCGAGTTTCGAGTTACGAGTTTCAAGTTGCGAGTAACGATATACGAGTTACGAGTTACGAATTACGACTTACGATCTAGGAGGTACTAGTTACGAGTTACGAGATACAAGATGCGAGTTCCAGGTAATCAGCAATGAGTTACGAGCCACTAGATACAAGATGCGCGTTCCGATCTATAAGAAACGAGTTACGAGTTACAAGATACGAGCTCCGAGTTATAGGTTACGAGTTACGAGTTCTGAGTTTCACGTCATGAGATACAAGATGCGAGTTCCCATTTATCGGTAACGATTTACGAGCTACAAGATACAAGATACGAGTTCCAGGTTATCGGTAATGGATTTCAAGTTACGATATATAAGATACGAGCTCCGAGTTATCGGTAACGCGTTACGAGTTCCTAGTTCTGAGTTACGCGTCACGAGATACAAGTTGCGAGTTCCCACTTATTGGTAACGATTTACGAGCTACGAGAGGCAAGATGCGAGTTCCTTGTTATTGGTAATGGGTTACAAGCTACGATTCACAAGATACGAGCTCCGGGTTATGAGTAGCGAGTTATAAGATGCGATTTACGAGTACGAGTTACGAGTTTCGAGTTTCGAGTTACGAGTTTCAAGTTGCGAGTAACGATATACGAGTTACGAGTTACGAATTACGACTTACGATCTAGGAGGTACTAGTTACGAGTTACGAGATACAAGATGTAAGCTCCGAATTATCGGTAACGCGTTACTAGTTCTGAGTTACACGTCACGAGATATAGGATGCGAGTTCCCACTTATCGGTAACGATTTACGAGCTATGAGAGGCAGGATACGAATTCCTTGTTATTGGTAATGGGTGACAAGCTACGATACACACGATACGAGTTCCGGGTTATGAGTAGGGAGTTATAAGCTGCGATTTACGAGTTACGAGTTTCTAGTTTCGATTTGCGAGTTACGATTTACGAGTTACGAGTTACGAATTAAGACTTACGATCTACGCGGTACTAGGTACGAATTACCAGATACAAGATGAGAGTTCCCACTTGTCGTAACAAGTTACGAGCTACGAGACACAAGATACGAGTAACAGGTAATCAGTAATAAGTTACAAGGTAAGTGATACAAGATACAAGCTCCGAGCTATCGGTTCCGCGTTACGAGTTGAGAGTTCTGAGTTTCGCGTCATGAGATACAAGATGCGAGCTTCCACCTATCGGTAACGAGTTACGAACTACTGGATCTAGGATACGAGTTCGAGGTTATCGTCATTGATTTACAAGATCTGGGATCAAGATTCGAGTTCCGAGTTATGGGCAACGAGTTACGGGTTACAATTTACAAGGTAAGTGATACAAGATACGAGCAGCGAGTTATCGGTAACACGAGATACAAGATGCGAGTTCCCACTTATCGGTAACGATTTACGGGCTACGAGAGGCAAGATACGAGTTCCTTGTTATTGGTAATGAATTACAAGCTACGATACATAAGTTATGAGTTCCGGGTTATGAGTAGCGAGTTATAAGATGCGATTTACGAGATACGAGTTTCGAGTTACGAATTACGACTAACGATCTACGAGATACTAGTTACGAGTTGCGAGATACAAGATGTAAGTTCCCACGCATCGTAACGAGTTACGAGCTACGAGACACAAGATACGATTTCCAGGTAATCAGTAATGAGTTACGAGCCACTAGATACAAGATGCGAGTTCCGAGTGATAATTAATGATTTACGAGTTACAAGATACGAGCTCCGAGTTATCGGTTACGCGTTACGAGTTCTGAGTTTCGCGTCATGAGATGCAGGATGCGAGCTTCCACCTATCAGTAACGAGTTACGAACTACTAGATCTAGGATACGAGTTCGAGGTTATCGTCATTGATTTACAAGATCCGAGATCAAGATTCGAGTTCCGAGTTATGGGCAACGAGTTACGAGTTACAAGGTAAGTGATAGAAGATTCGAGCTCCGAGTTATCGGTAACAATTTCGACTTCCGAGTCCTGATTTACGTGTCACGAGATACAAGATGCGAGTTCCCATTTATCGGTAACGATTTACGAGCTACGAGATGCAAGATACGAGTTCCAGGTTATCGGTAATGGATTACAAGTTACGATATATAAGATACGAGTTCCAGGTTATCGGTAATGGATTACAAGTTACGATATATAAGGTACGAGTTCCAAGTTATGGGTAACGAGTTACGAGTTACGAGTTACAAGATACGAGCTCCGAGTTATTGGTAACGCATTACTAGTTCCGAGTTCTGAGTTACACGTCATGAGATACAAGATGCGAGTTCCCACTTACAGATAACGATTAACGAGCTACGAGAGGCCAGATACGAGTTCCTTGTTATTGGTAATGGGTTACAATCTACGATACATAAGATACGAGTTCCGGGTTATGAGTAGCGGGTTATAAGATGCGATTTACGAGTTTCGAGTTACGAGTTTTGAGTTGCGAGTAACGATACACGAGTTACGAGTTACGAATTACGGCTTGCGATCTACGAGGTACTAGTTACGAGTTACAAGATACATGATGCGAGCTCCAGGTAATCAGTAATGAGTTACGAGCCACTCGATACAAGATGCGCGTTCCGAGTTATAAGAAACGAGTTACGAGTTACAAGATACGAGCTCCGAGTTATAGGTTACGCGTTACGATTTCCGAGTTCTGAGTTCCACGTCATGAGATACAAGATGCGTGTCTCCACCTGTCGGTAACGAGTTACGCACTACTAGATCTAGGATACAAGTTCGAGGTTATCGTCATTGATTTACAAGATCCGAGATCAAGAATCAAGTTCCGAGTTATAGGCAACGAGTAACGGGTTACGAGTTACGAGTTACAAGGTACGAGATACAAGATACGAGTTCCGAGTTATCGGTAACATTTTCGAGTTCCGAGTCCTGAGTTACGCGTCACGAGATACAAGATGCGAGTTTCCACCTATCGGTAACGAGTTACGAACTACTAGATCTAGGATACGAGTTCGAGGTTATCGTCATTGATTTACAAGTTCCTAGATCAAGATTCAAGTTGCGAGTTATGGGCAACGAGTTACGAGCTACGAGATGCAAGATACGAGTTCCAGGTTACCGGTAATGGATTACAAGTAACGATATATAAGATACGAGTTCCAGGTTATCGGTATTGGATTACAAGTTGCGATATATAAGATACGAGCTCCGAGTTATCAGTAACGCGTCATTAGTTCCGAGTTCTGAGTTACACGTCACGAGATACAAGATGCGAGTTCCCACTTATTGGTAACGAGTCACGATCTTCAAGATCTAGGATATGAGCTCCAGGTTATCGGCAATGATTTGCGAGTTCCGAGATAGAAGATACGAGATCCGAGTAATGGGTAAAGAGTTACGAGTTTCGAGTTACAAGGTACAAGCTCAGAGTTATCGGTAATGCGTTACGAGTTCCAAGTTCTGAGTTATGCGTCACGAGATACAAGTTGCGAGTTCTCACTTATCGGTAACGATTGACGAGCTACGAGAGGCCAGATACGAGTTCCTTGATATTGGTAATGGGTTACAAGCTACGATACACAAGATACGAGTTCCGGGTTATGAGTAGCAATGTGTAAGCTTCGATTTACGAGTTACGAGTTACGAGTTACGAGTTACGAGTTACGAGTTGCGAGTTTCGAGTTACGAGTTACGAGTTACGAGTTGCGAGTTTCGAGTTACGAGTTTCGAGTTGCGAGTTGCGAGTTGCGAGTTACGATATACATGTTACGGGTTACGAATTACGACTTACTATCTACGAGGTACTAGTTACGAGTCACGAGATACGTGATGCGAGTTCCAGGTAATCAGTAATGAGTTACGAGCTACTAGATACAAGATACCAGTTCCGAGTTATGGGCAACGAGTTACGGGTTACGAGTTGCGAGTTACAAGGTAAGTGATACAAGATACGAGCTCCGAGTTATCGGTAACACTTTCGAGTTCCGAATCCTGAGTTACGCGTCACGAGATACAAGATGCGAGTTGCCATTTATCGGTAACGATTTACGAGCTACGATATGCAAGATACGAGTTCCAGGTTATCGGTAACTGATTACAAGTCACGATATATAAGATACGAGTTCCAGGTTATCGGTATTGGATTACATGTTACGATATATAAGATACGAGCTCCGAGTTGTCAGTAACGCCTCACTAGTTCCGAGTTCCGAGTTACACGTCACGAGATACAAGATGCGAGTTCTCACTTATTGGTAACGAGTCACGATCTTCAAGATCTAGGATACGAGCTCCAGGTTATCGGCAATGATTTGCGAGATCCGAGATAGAAGATACGAGATCCGAGTTGTAAGCTGCGATTTACGAGTTACGAGTTTCGAGTTTCGAGTTTCGAGTTACGAGTTACGAGTTACGAGTTACGAGTTACGAGTTACGAGTTACGAGTTACGAGTTACGAGTTACGAGTTACGAGTTACGAGTTACGAGTTACGAGTTACGAGTTACGAGTTACGAGTTACGAGTTACGAGTTACGAGTTACGAGTTACGAGTTACGAGTTACGAGTTACGAGTTACGAGTTACGAGTTACGAGTTACGAGTTACGAGTTACGAGTTACGAGTTACGAGTTACGAGTTACGAGTTACGAGTTACGAGTTACGAGTTACGAGTTACGAGTTACGAGTTACGAGTTACGAGTTACGAGTTACGAGTTTCGAGTTGCGAGTTGCGAGTTACGATATACGAGTTACGAGTTATGAATTACGACTTACGATCTACGAGGTACTAGTTACGAGTTACGAGATACACGATGCGAGTTCCCACTTATCGGTAACGATTTACGGGCTACGAGAGGCAAGATACGAGTTCCTTGTTATTGGTAATGAATTACAAGCTACGATACATAAGTTATGAGTTCCGGGTTATGATTGGCGAGTTATAAGCTGCGATTTACGAGTTACGAGTTTCGAGTTACGAGTTTCGAGTTGCGAGTAACGAATTACGACTTACGATCTACGAGATACTAGTTACGAGTTGCGAGATACAGGATGTAAGTTCCCAGGCATCGTAACGAATTACGAGCTACGAGACACAAGATACGATTTCCATGTAATCAGTAATGAGTTACGAGCCACTAGATACAAGATGCGAGTTCCGAGTGATAATTAACGTGTTACGAGTTACAAGATACGAGCTCCCAGTTATCGGTTACGCGTTACGAGTTCTGAGTTTCGCGACATGAGATACAGGATGCAAGCTTCCACCTATCAGTAACGAGTTACGAACTACAAGATCTAGGATACGAGTTCGAGGTTATCGTCATTGATTTACAAGATCCGTGATCAAGATTCGAGTTCCGAGTTATGGTCAACGAGCTACGGGTTACCAGTTACGAGTTACAAGGTAAGTGATACAAGATTCGAGCTCCGGGTTATCGGTAACACTTTCAACTTCCGAGTCCTGATTTACGTGTCACGAGATACAAGATGCGAGTTCCCATTTATCGGTTACGATTTACGAGCTAGGAGATGCAAGATACGAGTTCCAGGTTATTGGTAATGGATAACAAGTTACGATATATAAGATACGAGTTCCAGGTTATCGGTAATGGATTACAAGTTACGATATATAAGGTACGAGTTCCAAGTTATGGGTAAGGAGTTACGAGTTACGAGTTACAAGATACAAGCTCCGAGTTATCGGTAACGCTGTACTAGTTCCGAGTTCTGAGTTAAACGTCACGAGATACAAGATGCGTGTTCCAACTTATTGGTAACGAGTTACGATCTTCAAGATCTAGAATACGAGTTCCAGGTTATCGGCAATGATTTGCGAGATCCGAGATAGAAGATACGAGTTCCGAGTAATTGGTAACGAGTTACGAGTTACAAGGTAAGAGATACAAGATACAAGCTCCGAGCTATCGGTAACGCGTTACGAGTTTCAAGTTCTGAGTTACGCGTCACGAGATAGAAGTTGCGAGTTCCCACTTACAGGTAACGATTCACGAGCTACGAGAGGCCAGATGCAAGTTTCTTGTTATTGGTAATGGGTTACAATCTACGATACATAAGATACGAGTTCCGGGTTATGAGTAGCGAGTTATAAGATGCGATTCACGAGTTACGAGTTTCAAGTTACGAGTTTTGATATACGAGTTACGAGTTACGAATTACGACTCACGATCTACGAGGTACTAGTTACGAGTTACGAAATACAAGATGTGAGCTCCGAATTATCGGTAACGGGTTACTAGTTCCGAGTTCTGAGATACACGTCACGAGATATAGGATGCGAGTTCCCACTTATTGGTAACGAGTCACGATCTTCAAGATCTAGGATACGAGCTCCAGGTTATCGGCAATGATTTGTGAGATCCGACATAGAAGATACGAGATCCGAGTAATGGGTAACGAGTTACGAGTTTATAGTTACAAGGTAAGAGATACAAGGCACAAGCTCAGAGTTATCGGTAACGCGTTACGAGTTCCAAGTTCTGAGTTACGCGTGACGAAATACAAGTTGCGAGTTCCCACTTATCGGTAACGATTCACGAGCTACGAGAGGCCAGATACGAGTTCCTTGATATTGGTAATGGGTTACAAGCTACGATACACAAGATACGAGTTCCGGGTTATGAGTAGCAATGTGTAAGCTGCGATTTACGAGTTACGAGTTACGAGTATTGAGTTGCGAGTAACGATATACGAGTTACGAATTACGACTTACGATCTACGAGGTACTAGTTACGAGTTGCGAGATACAAGATGTAAGTTCCCACGCATCGTAACGAGTTACGAGCTGCGAGACACTAGATACGATTTCCAGGTAATCAGTTATGAGTTACGAGCCACTAGATACAAGATGCGAGTTCCGAGTGATAATTAACGAGTTACGAGTTACAAGATACGAGCTCCGAGTTATCGGTTACGCGTTACGATTTCTGAGTTTTGCGTCATGAGATACAGGATGCGAGCTTCCACCTATCAGTAACGAGTTACGAACTACAAGATCTTGGATATGAGTTCGAGGTTATCGTCATTGATTTACAAGATCCGAGATCAAGATTCGAGTTCCGAGTTATGGGCAACGAGTTACGGGTTACGAGTTACGAGTTACAAGGTAAGTGATACAAGATTCGAGCTCCGAGTTATCGGTAACACTTTCGACTTCCGAGTCCTGATTTACGTGTCACGAGATACAAGATGCGAGTTCCCATTTATCGGTTACGATTTACGAGCTAGGGGATGCAAGATACGAGTTCCAGGTTATCGGTAATGGATTACAAGTTACGATATATAAGATACGAGTTCCAGGTTATCGGTAATGAATTACAAGTTACGATATATAAGGTACGAGTTCCAAGTTATGGGTAAGGAGTTACGAGTTACTAGTTACAAGATACGAGCTCCGAGTTATCGGTAACGCGTTACTAGTTCCGAGTTTTGAGTTACACGTCACGAGATACAAGATGCGTGTTCCCACTTATTGGTAACGAGTTACGATCTTCAAGATCTAGGATACGAGTTCCAGGTTATCGGCAATGATTTGCGAGATCCGAGATAGAAGATACGAGTTCCGAGTAATTGGTAACGAGTTACGAGTTACAAGGTAAGAGATACAAGATACAAGCTCCGAGTTATCGGTAACGCGTTACGAGTTTCAAGTTCTGAGTTACGCGTCACGAGATACAAGTTGCGAGTTCCCACTTACAGGTAACGATTCACGAGCTACGAGAGGCCAGATGCGAGTTTCTTGTTATTGGTAATGGGTTACAATCTACGATACATAAGATACGAGTTCCGGGTTATGAGTAGCGAGTTATAAGATGCGATTCACGAGTTACGAGTTTCAAGTTACGAGTTTTGATATACGAGTTACGAGTTACGAATTACGACTCACGATCTACGAGGTACTAGTTATGAGTTACGAAATACAAGATGTGAGCTCCGAATTATCGGTAACGGGTTACTAGTTCCGAGTTCTGAGATACACGTCACGAGATATAGGATGCGAGTTCCCACTTATTGGTAACGAGTCACGATCTTCAAGATTTAGGATACGAGCTCCAGGTTATCGGCAATGATTTGTGAGATCCGACATAGAAGATACGAGATCCGAGTAATGGGTAACGAGTTACGAGTTTATAGTTACAAGGTAAGAGATACAAGGCACAAGCTCAGAGTTATCGGTAACGCGTTACGAGTTCCAAGTTCTGAGTTACGCGTGACGAAATACAAGTTGCGAGTTCCCACTTATCGGTTACGATTCACGAGCTACGAGAGGCCAGATACGAGTTCCTTGTTATTGGTAATGGGTTACAAGCTACGATACACAAGATACGAGTTCCGGGTTATGAGTAGCGAGTTGTAAGCTGCGATTTACGAGTTACGAGTTACGAGTTACGAGTTACGAGTTACGAGTTACGAGTTACGAGTTACGAGTTACGAGTTACGAGTTACGAGTTACGAGTTACGAGTTACGAGTTACGAGTTACGAGTTACGAGTTACGAGTTACGAGTTACGAGTTACGAGTTACGAGTTACGAGTTACGAGTTACGAGTTACGAGTTACGAGTTACGAGTTACGAGTTACGAGTTACGAGTTACGAGTTACGAGTTTCGAGTTTCGAGCTACGAGTTTCGAGTTGCGAGTTGCGAGTTACGATATACGAGTTACGAGTTACGAATTACGACTTACGATCTACGAGGTACTAGTTACGAGTTACGAGATACAAGATGCGATTTCCAGGTAATCAGCAATGAGTTACGAGCCACTAGATACAAGATGCGCGTTCCGAGTTATAAGAAACGAGTTACGAGTTACAAGATACGAGCTCCGAGTTATAGGTTACGAGTTACGAGTTCTGAGTTTCACGTCATGAGATACAAGATGCGAGTTCCCATTTATCGGTAACGATTTACGAGCTACGAGAGGCAAGATGCGAGTTCCTTGTTATTGGTAATGGGTTACAAGCTACGATTCACAAGATACGAGCTCCGGGTTATGAGTAGCGAGTTATAAGATGCGATTTACGAGTACGAGTTACGAGTTTCAAGTTGCGAGTAACGATATACGAGTTACGAGTTACGAATTACGACTTACGATCTACGAGGTACTAGTTACGAGTTACGAGATACAAGATGTAAGCTCCGAATTATCGGTAACGCGTTACTAGTTCCGAGTTCTGAGCTACACGTCACGAGATATAGGATGCGAGTTCCCACTTATCGGTAACGATTTACGAGCTATGAGAGGCAGGATACGAATTCCTTGTTATTGGTAATGGGTGACAAGCTACGATACACACGATACGAGTTCCGGGTTATGAGTTACGAGTTTCGAGTTACGAATTACGACTTACGATCTACGAGGTACTAGTTACGAGTTGCGAGATACGGCAACGAGTTACGGGTTACGAGTTGCGAGTTACAAGGTAAGTGATACAAGATACGAGCTCCGAGTTATCGGTACCACTTTCGAGTTCCGAATCCTGAGTTACGCGTCACGAGATACAAGATGCGAGTTGCCATTTATCGGTAACGATTTACGAGCTACGATATGCAAGATACGAGTTCCAGGTTAACGGTAATGGATTACAAGTTACGATATATAAGATACGAGTTCCAGGTTAACTTTATTGGATTACAAGTTACGATATATAAGATACGAGCTCCGAGTTATCGGTAACACGTCACTAGTTTCGAGTTCTAAGTTATACGTCACGAGATACAAGATGCCTGTTCCCACTTATTGGCAACGAGTTACGATCTTCAAGATCTAGGATACGAGTTCAAGGTTATCGGCAATGATTTGCGAGATCCGAGATAGAAGACACGAGTTCCGAGTAAATGGTAATGAGTTACGAGTTACAAGGTAAGAGATACAAGATACAAGCTCCAAGTTATCGGTAACCCGTTACGAGTTCCAAGTTCTGAGTTACGCGTCACGAGATACAAGTTACGAGTTCCCACTTACAGGTAACGATTCACGAGCTACGAGAAGCCAGATACGAGTTCCTTGTTATTGGTAATGGGTTACAATCTACGATACATAAGATACGAGTTCCGGGTTATGAGTAGCGAGTTATAAGATGCGATTTACGAGTTACGGGTTTCGAGTTACGAGTTTCGAGTTGCGAGTAACGATCTACGAGGAACTAGTTACGAGTTACGAGATACAAGATGCGAGTTCCAGGTAATCAGTAATGAGTTACGAGCCACTAGATACAAGATGCGCGTTCCGAGTTATAAGAAACGAGTTACGAGTTACAACATACGAGCTCCGAGTTATAGGTTACGCGTTACGAGTTCCGAGTTCTGAGTTTCACGTCATGAGATACAAGATGCGAGTCTCCACCTGTCGGTAATGAGTTACCGACTACTAGATATAGGATACAAGTTCGAGGTTATCGTCATTGATTTACAAGATCCGAGATCAAGATTCGAGTTCCGAGTTATAGGCAACGAGTAACGGGTTACGAGTTACAAGTTACAAGGTACGTGATACAAGATACGAGCTCCGAGCTATCCGTAACACTTTCGAGTTCCGAGTCCTGAGTTACGCGTCACGAGATACATGATGCGAGTTCCCATTTATCGGTAACGATTTACGAGCTACGAGATGCAAGATACGAGTTCCAGGTTATCGGTGATGGATTTCAAGTTACGATATATAAGATACGAGCTCCGAGTTATCGGTAACGCGTTACTAGTTCCTAGTTCTGAGTTACGCGTCACGAGATACAAGTTGCGAGTTCCCACTTATTGGTAACGACTTACGAGCTAGGAGAGGCAAGATGCGAGTTCCTTGTTATTGGTAATGGGTTACAAGCTACGATACACAAGATACGAGTTCCGGGTTATGAGTAGCAATGTGTAAGCTTCGATTTACGAGCTACGAGTTACGAGTTACGAGTTACGAGTTGCGAGTTTCGAGTTACGAGTTACGAGTTACGAGTTGCGAGTTTCGAGTTACGAGTTTCGAGTTGCGAGTTGCGAGATGCGAGTTACGATATACATGTTACGAGTTACGAATTACGACTTACTATCTACGAGGTACTAGTTACGAGTTACGAGATACGTGATGCGAGTTCCAGGTAATCAGTAATGAGTTACGAGCTACTAGATACAAGATACCAGTTCCGAGTTATGGGCAACGAGTTACGGGTTACGAGTTGCGAGTTACAAGGTAAGTGATACAAGATACGAGCTCCGAGTTATCGGTAACACTTTCGAGTTCCGAATCCTGAGTTACGCGTCACGAGATACAAGATGCGAGTTGCCATTTATCGGTAACGATTTACGAGCTACGATATGCAAGATACGAGTTCCAGGTTATCGGTAATGGATTACAAGTTACGATATATAAGATACGAGTTCCAGGTTATCGGTAATGGATTACAACTTACGATATATAAGGTACGAGTTTTAAAGTTATGGGTAACGAGTTACGAGTTACAAGATACGAGCTCCGAGTTATCGGTAACGCGTTACGAGTTCTGAGTTTCGCGTCATGAGATGCAGGATGCGAGCTTCCACCTATCAGTAACGAGTTACGAACTACTAGACTAGGATACGAGTTCGAGGTTATCGTCATTGATTTACAAGATCCGAGATCAAGATTCGAGTTCCGAGTTATGGGCAACGAGTTACGAGTTACAAGGTAAGTGATAGAAGATTCGCGCTCGTTTTACGAGCTACGAGAGGCAAGCTACGAGTTCCTTGTTATTGCTAATGGGTTACAAGCTACGATACACAAGATACGAGTTCCGGGTTATGAGTAGCCAGTTATAAGATGCGATTTACGAGTACGAAATAGGAGTTTCAAGTTGCGAGTTACGAGTTTCGAGTTACGGGTTACAAGTTGCGAGTAACGATATACGAGTTACGAATTACGACTTACGATCTACGAGGTACTAGTTACGAGTTACGAGATACAGGATGTGAGCTCCGAATTATCGGTAACGCGTTACTAGTTCCGAGTTCTGAGTTACACGTCACGAGATATAGGATGCGAGTTCCCACTTATCGGTAACGATTTACGAGCTATGAGAGGCAGGATACGAATTCCTTGTTATTGGTAATGGGTTACAAGCTACGATACACACGATACGAGTTCCGGGTTATGAGTAGGAAGTTCTAAGCTGCGATTTACGAGTTACGAGTTTCTAGTTTCGAGTTGCGAGTTACGATATACGAGTTACGAGTTACGAATTAAGTCTTACGATCTACGAGTTACTAGTTACGAATTACGAGATACAAGATGAGAGTTCCCACTTGTCGTAACGAGTTACGAGCTACGAGACACATACGAGTTCCAGTTAATCAGTAATGAGTTACGAGCTACTAGATACAAGATACCAGTTCCGAGTTATGGGCAACGAGTTACGGGTTACGAGTTGCGAGTTACAAGGTAAGTGATACAAGATACGAGCTCCGAGTTATCGGTAACACCTTCGAGTTCCAAATCCTGAGTTACGCGTCACGAGATACAAGATGCGAGTTGCCATTTATCGGTAACGATATACGAGCTACGATATGCAAGATACGAGTTCCAGGTTATCGGTAATGGATTACAAGTAACGATATATAAGATACTAGTTCCAGGTTATCGGTATTGGATTACAAGTTACGATATATAAGATACGAGCTCCGAGTTATCGGTAACGCGTCACTAGTTCCGAGTTCTGAGTTACACGTCACGAGATACAAGATGCGAGTTCCCACATATTGGTAACGAGTCACGATCTTCAAGATCTAGGATACGAGTTTCAGATTATCGGCAATGATTTACAAGATCCGAGATCAAGATTCGAGTTCCAAGTTATAGGCAACGAGTAACGGGTTACGAGTTACGAGTTACAAGGTACGTGATGCAAGATACGAGCTCCGAGTTATCGGTAACACTTTCGAGTTCCGATTCCTGAGTTACGCGTCACGAGATACAAGTTGCGAGTTCCCACTTACAGGTAACGATTCACGAGCTACGAAAGGCCAGATACGAGTTCCTTGTTATTGGTAATGGGTTACAATCTACGATACATAAGATACGAGTTCCGAGTTATGAGTAGCGAGTTATAAGATGCGATTTACGAGTTACGGGTTTCAAGTTACGAATTTCGAGTTTCGAGTTGCGAGTAACGATATACGAGTTACGAGTTACGAGTTACGAGTTACGAATTACGACTTACGATCTACGAGGTACTAGTTACGAGTTACGAGATACAAGATGTGAGTTCCAGGTAATCAGTAATGAGTTACGAGCCACTAGATACAAGATGCGCGTTCCGAGTTATAAGAAACGAGTTACGAGTTACAACATACGAGCTCCGAGTTATAGGTTACGCGTTACGAGTTCCGAGTTCTGAGTTTCACGTCATGAGATACAAGATGCGAGTCTCCACCTGTCGGTAACGAGTTACCGACTACTAGATATATGATACAAGTTCGAGGTTATCGTCATTGATTTACAAGATCCGAAATCAAGATTCGAGTTCCGAGTTATAGGCAACGAGTAACGGATTACGAGTTACGAGTTACAAGGTACGTGATACAAGATACGAGCTCCGAGCTATCCGTAACACTTTCGAGTTCCGAGTCCTGAGTTACGCGTCACGAGATACATGATGCGAGTTCCCATTTATCGGTAACGATTCACGAGCTACGAGATGCAAGATACGAGTTCCAGGTTATCGGTAATGGATTACAAGTTACAATATATAAGATACGAGTTCCAGGTTATCGGTAATGGATTTCAAGTTACGATATATAAGATACGAGCTCCGAGTTATCGGTAACGCGTTACGAGTTCCTAGTTCTGAGTTACGCGTCACGAGATACAAGTTGCGAGTTCCCACTGATTGGTAACGATTTACGAGCTAGGAGAGGCAAGATGCGAGTTCCTTGTTATTGGTAATGGGTTACAAGCTTCGATACACAAGATACGAGTTCCGAGTTATGAGTAGCAAGTTGTAAGCTGCGATTTACGAATTACGAGTTACGAGTTACGAGTTACGAGTTACGAGTTACGAGTTACGAGTTACGAGTTACGAGTTACGAGTTACGAGTTACGAGTTACGAGTTACGAGTTACGAGTTACGAGTTACGAGTTACGAGTTACGAGTTACGAGTTACGAGTTACGAGTTACGAGTTACGAGTTACGAGTTACGAGTTACGAGTTACGAGTTACGAGTTACGAGTTACGAGTTACGAGTTACGAGTTACGAGTTACGAGTTACGAGTTTCGAGTTGCGAGTTACAAGTTACGAGTTTCGAGTTGCGAGTTGCGAGTTACGATATACGATTTACGAGTTATGAATTACGACTTACGATCTACGAGGGACTAGTTACGAGTTACGAGATACACGATGCGAGTTCCCACTTATCGGTAACGATTTACGGGCTACGAGAGGCAAGATACGAGTTCCTTGTTATTGGTAATGAATTACAAGCTACGATACATAAGTTATGAGTTCCGGGTTATGAGTAGTGAGTTATAAGATGCGATTTACGGGTTACGAGTTTCGAGTTACGAATTACGACTTACGATCTACGAGGTACTAGTTACGAGTTGCGAGATACAAGATGTGAGTTCCCACGCATCGTAACGAGTTACGAGCTACGAGACACAAGATACGATTTCCAGGTAATCAGTAATGAGTTACGAGCCACTAGATACAAGATGCGAGTTCCGAGTGATAATTAACGATTTACGAGTTACAAGATACGAGCTCCGAGTTATCGGTTACGCGTTACGAGTTCTGAGTTTCGCGTCATGAGATGCAGGATGCGAGCTTCCACCTATCAGTAACGAGTTACGAACTACTAGATCTAGGATACGAGTTCGAGGTTATCGTCATTGATTTACAAGATCCGAGATCAAGATTCGAGTTCCGAGTTATGGGCAACGAGTTACGAGTTACAAGGTGAGTGATAGAAGATTCGCGCTCCGAGTTATCGGTAACACTTTCGACTTCCGAGTACTGATTTACGCGTCACGAGATACAAGATGCGAGTTCCCATTTGTCGGTAACGATTTACGAGCTACGAGATGCAAGATACGAGTTCCAGGTTATCGGTAATGGATTACAAGTTACGATATATAAGATACGAGCTCCGAGTTATCGGTAACGCGTTACGAGTTCCTAGTTCTGAGTTACGCGTCACGAGATATAAGTTGCGAGTTCCCACATATTGGTAACGTTTTACGAGCTACGAGAGGCAAGCTACGAGTTCCTTGTTATTGCTAATGGGTTACAAGCTACGATACACAAGATACGAGTTCCGGGTTATGAGTAGCCAGTTATAAGATGCGATTTACGAGTACGAGTTACGAGTTTCAAGTTGCGAGTTACGAGTTTCGAGTTACGAGTTTCAAGTTGCGAGTAACGATCTACGAGTTACGAATTACGACTTACGATCTACGAGGTACTAGTTAGGAGTTACGAGATACAAGATGTGAGCTCCGAATTATCGGTAACGCGTTACTAGTTCCGAGTTCTGAGTTACACGTCACGAGATATAGGATGCGAGTTCCCACTTATCGGTAACGATTTACGAGCTATGAGAGGCAGGATACGAATTCCTTGTTATTGGTAATGGGTTACAAGCTACGATACACACGATACGAGTTCCGGGTTATGAGTAGGAAGTTCTAAGCTGCGATTTACGAGTTGAGAGTTTCTAATTTCGAGTTGCGAGTTACGATATACGAGTTACGAGTTACGAATTAAGTCTTACGATCTACGAGTTACTAGTTACGAATTACGAGATACAAGATGAGAGTTCCCACTTGTCGTAACGAGTTACGAGCTACGAGACACATACGAGTTCCAGGTAATCAGTAATGAGTTACGAGCTACTAGATACATGATACCGGTTCCGAGTTATGGGCAACGAGTTAGGGGTTACGAGTTGCGAGTTACAAGGTAAGTGATACAAGATACGAGCTCCGAGTTATCGGTAACACCTTCGAGTTCCAAATCCTGAGTTACGCGTCACGATATACAAGATGCGAGTTGCCATTTATCGGTAACGATATACGAGCTACGATATGCAAGATACGAGTTCCAGGTTATCGGTAATGGATTACAAGTCACGATATATAAGATACGAGTTCCAGGTTATCGGTATTGGATTACAAGTTACGATATATAAGATACGAGCTCCGAGTTATCGGTAACGCGTCACTAGTTCCGAGTTCTGAGTTACACGTCACGAGATACAAGATGCGAGTTCCCACATATTGGTAACGAGTCACGATCTTCAAGATCTAGGATACGAGTTTCAGATTATCGGCAATGATTTACAAGAACCGAGATCAAGATTCGAGTTCCGAGTTATAGGCAACGAGTAACGGGTTACGAGTTACGAGTTACAAGGTACGTGATACAAGATACGAGCTCCGAGCTATCCGTAACACTTTCGAGTTCCGAGTCCTGAGTTAAGCGTCACGAGATACATGATGCGAGTTCCCATTTATCGGTTACGATTTACGAGCTACGAGATGCAAGATACGAGTTCCAGGTTATCGGTAATGGATTTCAAGTTATCCGAGTTGTCGGTAACGCGTCACTAGTTCCGAGTTCTGAGTTACACGTCACGAGATACAAGATGCAAGTTCTCACTTATTGGTAACGAGTCACGATCTTCAAGATCTAGGATACGAGCTCCAGGTTATCGGCAATGATTTGCGAGATCCGAGATAGAAGATACGAGATCCGAGTTGTAAGCTGCGATTTACGAGTTACGAGTTACGAGTTACGAGTTACGAGTTACGAGTTACGAGTTACGAGTTACGAGTTACGAGTTACGAGTTACGAGTTACGAGTTTCAAGTTGCAAGTTGCGAGTTGCGAGTTACGATATACGAGTTACGAGTTATGAATTAAGACTTACGATCTACGAGGTACTAGTTACGAGTTACGAGATACACGATGCGAGTTCCCACTTATCGGTGACGATTTACGGGCTACGAGAGGCAAGATACGAGTTCCTTGTTATTGGTAATGAATTACAAGCTACGTTACATAAGTTATGAGTTCCGGGTTATGAGTAGCGAGTTATAAGCTGCGATTTATGAGTTACAAGTTACGAGTTTCGAGTTACGAGTTTCGAGTTGCGAGTAACGATATACGAGTTACGAATTACGACTTACGATCTACGAGATACTAGTTACGAGTTTCGAGATACAAGATGTAAGTTCCCACGCATCGTAAGGAGTTACGAGCTACGAGACACAAGATACGATTTCCAGGTAATCAGTAATGAGTTACGAGCCACTAGATACAAGATGCGAGTTCCGAGTGATAATTAACGAGTTACGAGTTACAAGATACGAGCTCCGAGTTATCGGCTACGCGTTACGAATTCTGAGTTTCGCGTCATGAGATACAGGATGCAAGCTTCCACCTATCAGTAACGAGTTACGAACTACTAGATCTAGGATACGAGTTCGAGGTTATCGTCATTGATTTACAAGATCCGAGATCAAGATTCGAGTTCCGAGTTATGGTCAACGAGCTACGGGTTACGAGTTACGAGTTACAAGGTAAGTGATACAAGATTCGAGCTCCGAGTTATCGCTAACACTTTCGACTTCCGAGTCCTGATTTACGCTTCACGAGATACAAGATGCGAGTTCCCATTTATCGGTAACGATTTACGAGCTAGGAGATACAAGATACGAGTTCCAGGTTATCGGTAATGGATTACAAGTTACGATATGTAAGATACGAGTTCCAGGTTATGGGTAATGGATTACAGGTTACGATATATAAGGTACGAGTTCCAAGTTATGGGTAACGAGTTACGAGTTACGAGTTACAAGATACGAGCTCCGAGTTATCGGCAACGCGTTTCGAGTTCCTAGTTCTGAGTTACAATTTCAATGTTCCTCAACTCAACTCACGTCACTTCGTGACCTTCTACAAGTATCTTATATATCGTAACTTGCAATCCAATACCGATAACCTGGAACTCGTATCTTATATATCGTAACTTGTAATCCATTACCGATAACCTGGAACTCGTATCTTGCATATCGTAGCTCGTAAATCGTTATCGATAAATGGCAACTCGCATCTTGTATCTCGTGACGCGTAACTCAGTATTCGGAACTCGAAAGTGTTACCGATAACTCGGATCTCGTATCACTTACCTTGTAACTCATAACTCGTAACCCGTACCTCGTTGCCCATAACTCGGAACTGGTATCTTGAATCTAGTAGCTCGTAACTCATTACTGATTACCTGGAACTCGCATCTTGTATCTAGTGGCTCGTAACTCCTTACTGATTACCTAGAAATCGTATCTTGTCTCTATTGGCTCGTAACTCGAGCTTGTACCTTGTATCTCTTACCTTGTAACTATAAACTCGTAACTCGTTACCCATTACTCGGATCTCGTATCTTCTATCTCGGATCTCGCAAATCATTGCTGATTACCTGGAGCTCGTATCCTAGATCCTGAAGATCGTGACTCGTTACCAATAAATGGGAACTCGCATCCTATATCTCGTGACGTGTATCTCAGAACTCGGAACTAGTAATGCGTTACCGATAATTCGGAGCTCACATCTTGTATCTCGTAACTCGTAACTAGTACCTCGTAGATCGTAAGTCGTAATTCGTAACTCGTAACTCGTATATCGTTACTCGCAACTCGAAACTCGAAACTCGTAACTCGAAACTCGTAAATCGCATCTTATAACTCGCTACTCATAACCCGGTACTCGTATCTTATGTATCGTAGATTGTAACCCATTACCAATAACAAGAAACTCGTATCTGGCCTCTCGTAGCTCGTGAATCGTTACCTGTAAGTGGGAACTCGCATCTTGCCTCTCGTAGCTCGTAAATCGTTACCAATAAGTGGGAACTCGCATCCTATATCTCGTGACGTGTAACTCAGAACTCGGAACTAGTAAGGCGTTACTGATAATTTGGAGCTCACATCTTGTATCTCGTAACTCGTAACTAGTACCTCGTAGATCGTAAGTCGTAATTCGTAACTCGTATATCGTTACTCGCTACTTGAAACTCGTAACTCGAAACTCGTAACTCGCAACTTGAAACTCGTACTCATAACCCGGAACTCGTATCTTGTGTATCGTAGCTTGTAACCCATTAGCAATAACAAGGAACTCGTAGCTTGCCTCTCGTAGCTCGTAAAACGTTACCATTAAGTGGGAACTCGCAACTTATATCTCGTGACGCGTAACTTAGAACTAGGAACTCGTAACGCGTTACCGATAACTCGGAGCTCGTATCTTATATATCGTTACTTAAAATCCATTACCGATAACCTGGAACTCGTATCTTGCATCTCGTAGCTCGTAAATCGTTACCGATAAATGGGAACTTGCATCTTGTATCTTATGACGTGAAACTCAGAACTCGGAACTCGTAACGCGTAACGTATAACTCGGAGCTCGTATCTTGTAACTCGTAACTCGTTTCTTATAACTCGGAACGCGCATCTTGTATCTAGTGGCTCGTAACTCATTACTGATTACCTGGAACTCGCATCTTGTGTGTCGTAACTCGTAACTAGTACCTCGTAGATCGTAAGTCGTAATTCGTAACTCGTAACTTGTATATCGTAACTCGCAACTTGCAACTCGAAACTCGTAACTCGAAACTCGTAACTCGAAACTCGTAACTCGAAACTCGTAACTCGAAACTCGTAACTCGAAACTCGTAACTCGTAACTCGTAAATCGCAGCTTACAACTCGCTACTCATAACCCGGAACTTGTATCTTGTGTATCGTAGCTTGTAACCCATTACCAATGACAAGGAACTCGTATCTGGCCGCTCGTAACTCGTGAATCGTTACCGATAAGTGGGAACTCGCAACTTGTATTTCGTGACGCGTAACTCAAAACATGGAATTCGTAACGCGATACCGATAACTCTGAGCTTGTACCTTGTATCTCTTACCTTGGAACTATAGACTCGTAACTCGTTACCCATTACTCGGATCTCGTATCTTCTATCTCGGATCTCGCAAATCATTGCTGATTACCTGGAGCTCGTATCCTAGATCCTGAAGATCGTGACTCGTTACCAATAAATGGGAACTCGCATCCTATATCTCGTGACGTGTATCTCAGAACTCGGAACTAATAACGCGTTACCGATAATTCGGAGCTCACATCTTGTATCTCGTAACTCGTAACTAGTACCTCGTAGATCGTAAGTCGTAATTCGTAACTCGTAACTCGTATATCGTTACTCGCAACTCGAAACTCGTAACTCGAAACTCGTAAATCGCATCTTATAACTCGCTACTCATAACCCGGTACTCGTATCTTATGTATCGTAGATTGTAGCCCATTACCAATAACAAGAAACTCGTATCTGGCCTCTCGTAGCTCGTGAATCGTAACCTGTAAGTGGGAACTCGCAACTGGTATCTCGTGACGCGTAACTCAGATCTTGAAACTCGTAACGCGTTACCAATTACTCGGAACTCGTATCCTCTATCTCGGATCTAGCAAATAATTGCCGATAACCTGGAACTCGTATCCTAGATCTTGAAGATCGTACCTCGTTACCAATAAGTGGGAACACGCATCTTGTATCTCGTGACGTTTAACTCAGAACTCGGAACTAGTACCGCGTTACCGATAACTCGGAGCTTGTATCTTGTAACTCGTAACTCGTAACTCGTTACCCATAACTTGGAATTCGTACCTTATATATCGTAACTTGTAATCCATTACCGATAACCTGGAACTCGTATCTTGCATCTCCTAGCTCGTAAATCGTAACCGATAAATGGGAACTCGCATCTTGTATCTGGTGACACGTAAATCAGGACTCGGAAGTCGAAAGTGTTACCGATAACCCGGAGCTCGAATCTTGTATCACTTACCTTGTAACTCGTAACTCGTAACCCGTAACTCGTTGCCCATAACTCGGAACTCGAATCTTGATCTCGGATCTTGTAAATCAATGACGATAACCTCGAACTCATATCCTAGATCTCGCATCCTGTATCTCATGACGCAAAACTCAGAACTCGTAACGCGTAACCGATAACTCGGAGCTCGTATATTGTAACTCGTAACTCGTTAATTATCACTCGGAACTCGCATCTTGTATCTAGTGGCTCGTAACTCATTACTGATTACCTGGAAATCGTATCTCGTGTCTCGCAGCTCGTTACGATGCGTGGGAACTTACATCTTGTATCTCGCAACTCGTAACTAGTACCTCGTAGATCGTAAGTCGTATTTCGTAACTCGTATATCGTTACTCGCAACTCGAAACTCGTAACTCGAAACTCGTAACTCGTAAATCGCAGCTTATAACTCGCTACTCATAACCCGGAACTCATAACTTATGTATCGTAGCTTGTAATTCATTACCAATAACAAGTAACTCGTATCCTGGCTCCCGTAGCTCGTAAATCGTTAACGATAAGTGGGAACTCGCATCTTGTATCTCGTAACTCGTAACTAGTACCTCGTAGATCGTAAGTCGTAATTCGTAACTCGTAACTCGTATCTCGTAACTCGCAACTCGCAACTCGCAACTCGAAACTCGTAACTCGTAACTCGTAACTCGTAACTCGTAACTCGAAACTCGTAACTCGTAACTCGTAACTCGTAACTCGTAACTCGTAACTCGTAACTCGTAACTCGTAACTCGTAACTCGTAACTCGTAACTCGTAACTCGTAACTCGTAACTCGTAACTCGTAACTCGTAACTCGTAACTCGTAACTCGTAACTCGTAACTCGTAACTCGTAACTCGTAACTCGTAACTCGTAACTCGTAACTCGTAACTCGTAACTCGTAACTCGTAACTCGTAACTCGTAACTCGTAACTCGTAACTCGTAACTCGTAACTCGTAACTCGTAACTCGTAACTCGTAACTCGTAACTCGTAACTCGTAACTCGTAACTCGGAACTCGGAACTCGTAATTCGTAAATCGCAGCTTACAACTTGCTACTCATAACTCGGAACTCGTATCTTGTGTATCGAAGCTTGTAACCCATTACCAATAACAAGGAACTCGCATCTTGCCTCTCCTAGCTCGTAAATCGTTACCAATCAGTGGGAACTCGCAACTTGTATCTCGTGACGCGTAACTCAGAACTAGGAACTCGTAACGCGTTACCGATAACTCGGAGCTCGTATCTTATATATCGTAACTTGAAATCCATTACCGATAACCTGGAACTCGTATCTTATATATTGTAACTTGTAATCCATTACCGATAACCTGGAACTCGTATCTTGCATCTCGTAGCTCGTAAATCGTTACCGATAAATGGGAACTCGCATCATGTATCTCGTGACGCGTAACTCAGGACTCGGAACTCGAAAGTGTTACGGATAGCTCGGAGCTCGTATCTTGTATCACGTACCTTGTAACTCGTAACTCGTAATCCGTTACTCGTTGCCTATAACTCGGAACTCGAATCTTGATTTCGGATCTTGTAAATCAATGACGATAACCTCGAACTTGTATCATATATCTAGTAGTCGGTAACTCGTTACCGACAGGTGGAGACTCGCATCTTGTATCTCATGACGTGAAACTCAGAACTCGGAACTCGTAACGCGTAACCTATAACTCGGAGCTCGTATGTTGTAACTCGTAACTCGTTTCTTATAACTCGGAACGCGCATCTTGTATCTAGTGGCTCGTAACTCATTACTGATTACCTGGAACTCACATCTTGTATCTCGTAACTCGTAACTAGTACCTCGTAGATCGTAAGTCGTAATTCGTAACTCGTATATCGTTACTCGCAACTCGAAACTCGAAATTCGTAACTTGAAACCCGTAACTCGTAAATCGCATCTTATAACTCGCTACTCATAACTCGGAACTCGTATCTTATGTATCGTAGATTGTAACCCATTACCAATAACAAGGAACTCGTATCTGGCCTCTCGTAGCTCGTGAATCGTTACCTGTAAGTGGGAACTCGCAACTTGTATCTCGTGACGCGTAACTCAGGAATCGGAACTCGAAAGTGTTACCGATAACTCGGAGCTCGTATCTTGCATCACGTACCTTGTAACTCGTAACTCGTAACCCGTTACTCGTTGCCTATAACTTGGAACTCGAATCTTGATCTCGGATCTTGTAAATCATTGCCGATAATCTGAAACTCGTATCCTAGATCTTGAAGATCGTGACTCGTTACCAATATGTGGGAACTCGCATCTTGTATCTCGTGACGTGTAACTCAGAACTCGGAACTAGTGACGCGTTACCGATAACTCGGAGCTCGTATCTTATATATCGTAACTTGTAATCCAATACCGATAACCTGGAACTCGTATCTTATATATCGTTACTTGTAATCCATTACCGATAACCTGGAACTCGTATCTTGCATATCGTAGCTCGTATATCGTTACCGATAAATGGCAACTCGCATCTTGTATCTCGTGACGCGTAACTCAGGATTTGGAACTCGAAGGTGTTACCGATAACTCGGAGCTCGTATCTTGTATCACTTACCTTGTAACTCGCAACTCGTAACCCGTAACTCGTTGCCCATAACTCGGAACTGGTATCTTGTATCTAGTAGCTCGTAACTCATTACTGATTAACTGGAACTCGTATGTGTCTCGTAGCTCGTAACTCGTTACGACAAGTGGGAACTCTCATCTTGTATCTCGTAATTCGTAACTAGTAACTCGTAGATCGTAAGACTTAATTCGTAACTCGTAACTCGTATATCGTAACTCGCAACTCGAAACTAGAAACTCGTAACTCGTAAATCGCAGCTTAGAACTTCCTACTCATAACCCGGAACTCGTATCGTGTGTATCGTAGCTTGTAACCCATTACCAATAACAAGGAATTCGTATCCTGCCTCTCATAGCTCGTAAATCGTTACCGATAAGTGGGAACTCGCATCCTATATCTCGTGACGTGTAACTCAGAACTCGGAACTAGTAACGCGTTACCGATAATTCGGAGCTCACATCCTGTATCTCGTAACTCGTAACTAGTACCTCGTAGATCGTAAGTCGTAATTCGTAACTCGTATATCGTTACTCGCAACTTGAAACTCGTAACTCGAAACTCGTAACTCGCAACTTGAAACTCCTATTTCGTACTCGTAAATCGCATCTTATAACTGGCTACTCATAACCCGGAACTCGTATCTTGTGTATCGTAGCTTGTAACCCATTAGCAATAACAAGGAACTCGTAGCTTGCCTCTCGTAGCTCGTAAAACGAGCGCGAATCTTCTATCACTTACCTTGTAACTCGTAACTCGTTGCCCATAACTCGGAACTCGAATCTTGATCTCGGATCTTGTAAATCAATGACGATAACCTCGAACTCGTATCCTAGTCTAGTAGTTCGTAACTCGTTACTGATAGGTGGAAGCTCGCATCCTGCATCTCATGACGCGAAACTCAGAACTCGTAACGCGTTACCGATAACTCGGAGCTCGTATCTTGTAACTCGTAACTCGTTACCCATAACTTTAAAACTCGTACCTTATATATCGTAACTTGTAATCCATTACCGATAACCTGGAACTCGTATCTTATATATCGTAACTTGTAATCCATTACCGATAACCTGGAACTCGTATCTTGCATCTCGTAGCTCGTAAATCGTTACCGATAAATGGGAACTCGCATCTTGTATCTCGTGACGCGTAAATCAGGACTCGGAAGTCGAAAGTGTTACCGATAACTCGGAGCTCGAATCTTCTATCACTTACCTTGTAACTCGTAACCATTGCCCATAACTCGGAACTCGAAACTTGATCTCGGATCTTGTAAATCAATGACGATAACCTCGAACTCGTATCCTAGATCTAGTAGTTCGTAACTCGTTACTGATAGGTGGAAGCTCGCATCCTGCATCTCATGACGCGAAACTCAGAACTCGTAACGCGTAACCGATAACTCGGAGCTCGTATCTTGTAACTCGTAAATCGTTAATTATCACTCGGAACTCGCAACATGTATCTAGTGGCTCGTAACTCATTACTGATTACCTGGAAATCGTATCTTGTGTCTCGTAGCTCGTAACTCGTTACGATGCGTGGGAACTTACATCTTGTATCTCGCAACTCGTAACTAGTACCTCGTAGATCGTAAGTCGTAATTCGTAACTCGAAACTCGTAACTCGTAAATCGCATCTTATAACTCGCTACTCATAACCCGGAACTCATAACTTATGTATCGTAGCTTGTAATTCATTAGCAATAACAAGGAACTCGTATCTTGCCTCTCGTAGCCCGTAAATCGTTACCGATAAGTGGGAACTCGCATCGTGTATCTCGTAACTCGTAACTAGTACCTCGTAGATCGTAAGTCGTAATTCATAACTCGTAAATCGTATATCGTAACTCGCAACTCGCAACTCGCAACTCGAAACTCGTAACTCGTAACTCGTAACTCGTAACTCGTAACTCGTAACTCGTAACTCGTAACTCGTAACTCGTAACTCGTAACTCGTAACTCGTAACTCGTAACTCGTAACTCGTAACTCGTAACTCGTAACTCGTAACTCGTAACTCGTAACTCGTAACTCGTAACTCGTAACTCGAAACTCGAAACTCGAAACTCGTTACTCGCAGCTTACAACTCGGATCTCGTATCTTCTATCTCGGATCTCGCAAATCATTGCCGATAACCTGGAGCTCGTATCCTAGATCTTGAAGATCGTGACTCGTTACCAATAAGTGTGAACTCGCATCTTGTATCTCGTGACGTGTAACTCGGAACTCGGAACTAGTGACGCGTTACTGACAACTCGGAGCTCGTATCTTATATATCGTAACTTGTAATCCAATACCGATAACCTGGAACTCGTATCTTATATATCGTGACTTGTAATCCAATACCGATAACCTGGAACTCGTATCTTGCATATCGTAGCTCGTAAATCGTTACCGATAAATGGCAACTCGCATCTTGTATCTCGTGACGCGTAACTCAGGATTCGGAACTCGAAAGTATTACCGATAACTCGGAGCTCGTATCTTGTATCACTTACCTTGTAACTCGCAACTCGTAACCCGTAACTCGTTGCCCATAACTCGGAACTGGTATCTTGTATCTAGTAGCTCGTAACTCATTACTGATTACCTGGAACTCGCATCACGTATCTCGTAACTCGTAACTAGTACCTCGTAGATAGTAACTCGTAACATGTATATCGTAACTCGCATCTCGCAACTCGCAACTCGAAACTCGTAACTCGAAACTCGCAACTCGTAACTCGTAACTCGTAACTCGTAACTCGAAACTCGCAACTCGTAACTCGTAACTCGTAGCTCGTAAATCGAAGCTTACACATTGCTACTCATAACCCGGAACTCGTATCTTGTGTATCGTAGCTTGTAACCCATTACCAATAACAAGGAACTCGCATCTTGCCTCTCCTAGCTCGTAAATCGTTACCAATAAGTGGGAACTCGCAACTTGTATCTCGTGACGCGTAACTCAGGAATCGGAACTCGAAAGTGTTACCGATAACTCGGAGCTCGTATCTTGCATCACGTACCTTGTAACTCGTAACTCGTAACCCGTTACTCGTTGCCTATAACTTGGAACTCGAATCTTGATCTCGGATCTTGTAAATCATTGCCGATAATCTGAAACTCGTATCCTAGATCTTGAAGATCGTGACTCGTTACCAATATGTGGGAACTCGCATCTTGTATCTCGTGACGTGTAACTCAGAACTCGGAACTAGTGACGCGTTACCGATAACTCGGAGCTCGTATCTTATATATCGTAACTTGTAATCCAATACCGATAACCTGGAACTCGTATCTTATATATCGTTACTTGTAATCCATTACCGATAACCTGGAACTCGTATCTTGCATATCGTAGCTCGTATATCGTTACCGATAAATGGCAACTCGCATCTTGTATCTCGTGACGCGTAACTCAGGATTTGGAACTCGAAGGTGTTACCGATAACTCGGAGCTCGTATCTTGTATCACTTACCTTGTAACTCGCAACTCGTAACCCGTAACTCGTTGCCCATAACTCGGAACTGGTATCTTGTATCTAGTAGCTCGTAACTCATTACTGATTAACTGGAACTCGTATGTGTCTCGTAGCTCGTAACTCGTTACGACAAGTGGGAACTCTCATCTTGTATCTCGTAATTCGTAACTAGTAACTCGTAGATCGTAAGACTTAATTCGTAACTCGTAACTCGTATATCGTAACTCGCAACTCGAAACTAGAAACTCGTAACTCGTAAATCGCAGCTTAGAACTTCCTACTCATAACCCGGAACTCGTATCGTGTGTATCGTAGCTTGTAACCCATTACCAATAACAAGGAATTCGTATCCTGCCTCTCATAGCTCGTAAATCGTTACCGATAAGTGGGAACTCGCATCCTATATCTCGTGACGTGTAACTCAGAACTCGGAACTAGTAACGCGTTACCGATAATTCGGAGCTCACATCCTGTATCTCGTAACTCGTAACTAGTACCTCGTAGATCGTAAGTCGTAATTCGTAACTCGTATATCGTTACTCGCAACTTGAAACTCGTAACTCGAAACTCGTAACTCGCAACTTGAAACTCCTATTTCGTACTCGTAAATCGCATCTTATAACTGGCTACTCATAACCCGGAACTCGTATCTTGTGTATCGTAGCTTGTAACCCATTAGCAATAACAAGGAACTCGTAGCTTGCCTCTCGTAGCTCGTAAAACGAGCGCGAATCTTCTATCACTTACCTTGTAACTCGTAACTCGTTGCCCATAACTCGGAACTCGAATCTTGATCTCGGATCTTGTAAATCAATGACGATAACCTCGAACTCGTATCCTAGTCTAGTAGTTCGTAACTCGTTACTGATAGGTGGAAGCTCGCATCCTGCATCTCATGACGCGAAACTCAGAACTCGTAACGCGTTACCGATAACTCGGAGCTCGTATCTTGTAACTCGTAACTCGTTACCCATAACTTTAAAACTCGTACCTTATATATCGTAACTTGTAATCCATTACCGATAACCTGGAACTCGTATCTTATATATCGTAACTTGTAATCCATTACCGATAACCTGGAACTCGTATCTTGCATCTCGTAGCTCGTAAATCGTTACCGATAAATGGGAACTCGCATCTTGTATCTCGTGACGCGTAAATCAGGACTCGGAAGTCGAAAGTGTTACCGATAACTCGGAGCTCGAATCTTCTATCACTTACCTTGTAACTCGTAACCATTGCCCATAACTCGGAACTCGAAACTTGATCTCGGATCTTGTAAATCAATGACGATAACCTCGAACTCGTATCCTAGATCTAGTAGTTCGTAACTCGTTACTGATAGGTGGAAGCTCGCATCCTGCATCTCATGACGCGAAACTCAGAACTCGTAACGCGTAACCGATAACTCGGAGCTCGTATCTTGTAACTCGTAAATCGTTAATTATCACTCGGAACTCGCAACATGTATCTAGTGGCTCGTAACTCATTACTGATTACCTGGAAATCGTATCTTGTGTCTCGTAGCTCGTAACTCGTTACGATGCGTGGGAACTTACATCTTGTATCTCGCAACTCGTAACTAGTACCTCGTAGATCGTAAGTCGTAATTCGTAACTCGAAACTCGTAACTCGTAAATCGCATCTTATAACTCGCTACTCATAACCCGGAACTCATAACTTATGTATCGTAGCTTGTAATTCATTAGCAATAACAAGGAACTCGTATCTTGCCTCTCGTAGCCCGTAAATCGTTACCGATAAGTGGGAACTCGCATCGTGTATCTCGTAACTCGTAACTAGTACCTCGTAGATCGTAAGTCGTAATTCATAACTCGTAAATCGTATATCGTAACTCGCAACTCGCAACTCGCAACTCGAAACTCGTAACTCGTAACTCGTAACTCGTAACTCGTAACTCGTAACTCGTAACTCGTAACTCGTAACTCGTAACTCGTAACTCGTAACTCGTAACTCGTAACTCGTAACTCGTAACTCGTAACTCGTAACTCGTAACTCGTAACTCGTAACTCGTAACTCGTAACTCGTAACTCGTAACTCGTAACTCGTAACTCGAAACTCGAAACTCGAAACTCGTTACTCGCAGCTTACAACTCGGATCTCGTATCTTCTATCTCGGATCTCGCAAATCATTGCCGATAACCTGGAGCTCGTATCCTAGATCTTGAAGATCGTGACTCGTTACCAATAAGTGTGAACTCGCATCTTGTATCTCGTGACGTGTAACTCGGAACTCGGAACTAGTGACGCGTTACTGACAACTCGGAGCTCGTATCTTATATATCGTAACTTGTAATCCAATACCGATAACCTGGAACTCGTATCTTATATATCGTGACTTGTAATCCAATACCGATAACCTGGAACTCGTATCTTGCATATCGTAGCTCGTAAATCGTTACCGATAAATGGCAACTCGCATCTTGTATCTCGTGACGCGTAACTCAGGATTCGGAACTCGAAAGTGTTACCGATAACTCGGAGCTCGTATCTTGTATCACTTACCTTGTAACTCGCAACTCGTAACCCGTAACTCGTTGCCCATAACTCGGAACTGGTATCTTGTATCTAGTAGCTCGTAACTCATTACTGATTACCTGGAACTCGCATCACGTATCTCGTAACTCGTAACTAGTACCTCGTAGATAGTAACTCGTAACATGTATATCGTAACTCGCATCTCGCAACTCGCAACTCGAAACTCGTAACTCGAAACTCGCAACTCGTAACTCGTAACTCGTAACTCGTAACTCGAAACTCGCAACTCGTAACTCGTAACTCGTAGCTCGTAAATCGAAGCTTACACATTGCTACTCATAACCCGGAACTCGTATCTTGTGTATCGTAGCTTGTAACCCATTACCAATAACAAGGAACTCGCATCTTGCCTCTCCTAGCTCGTAAATCGTTACCAATAAGTGGGAACTCGCAACTTGTATCTCGTGACGCGTAACTCAGAACTAGGAACTCGTAACGCGTTACCGATAACTCGGAGCTCGTATCTTATATATCGTAACTTGAAATCCATCACCGATAACCTGGAACTCGTATCTTATATATCGTAACTTGTAATCCATTACCGATAACCTGGAACTCGTATCTTGCATCTCGTAGCTCGTAAATCGTTACCGATAAATGAGAACTCGCATCATGTATCTCGTGACGCGTAACTCAGGACTCGGAACTCGAAAGTGTTACCGATAGCTCGGAGCTCGTATCTTGTATCACGTACCTTGTAACTCGTAACTCGTAACCCGTTACTCGTTGCCTATTAATCGGAACTCGAATCTTGATCTCGGATCTTGTAAATCAATGACGATAACCTCGAACTTGTATCCTATATCTAGTAGTCGGTAACTCGTTACCGACAGGTGGAGACTCGCATCTTGTATCTCATGACGTGAAACTCAGAACTCGGAACTCGTAACGCGTAACCTATAACTCGGAGCTCGTATGTTGTAACTCCTAACTCGTTTCTTATAACTCGGAACGCGCGTCTTGTATCTAGTGGCTCCTAACTCATTAC
Organism: Bruchidius siliquastri; assembly: GCA_949316355.1. Lineage (NCBI taxonomy): Eukaryota > Metazoa > Arthropoda > Insecta > Coleoptera > Chrysomelidae > Bruchidius > Bruchidius siliquastri. The sequence continues at coordinate 19,842,153 of OX438533.1, read as the reverse complement.
TGATTACCTGGAAGTCGCATCTTGTATCTCGTAACTCGTAACTAGTTCCTCGTAGATCGTAAGTCGTAATTCGTAACTCGTAACTCGTATATCATTACTCGCAACTCGAAACTCGTAACTCGAAACTCGAAACTCGTAACTCGTTAATCGCATCTTATAACTCGCTACTCATAACCCGGAACTCATAACTTATGTATCGTAGCTTGTAATTCATTACCAATAACAAGTAACTCGTATCCTGGCTCCCGTAGCTCGTAAATCGTTACCGATAAGTGGGAACTCGCATCTTGTATCTCGCAACTCGTAACTAGTACCCCGTAGATAGTAAGTCGTAATTCGTAACTCGTAACTCGTAATTCGTAACTCGTAACTCGTAACTCGTATCTCGTAACTCGCAACTCGCAACTCGCAACTCGCAACTCGCAACTCGCAACTCGAAACTCGAAACTCGTAACTCGTAACTCGAAACTCGTAACTCGTAACTCGTAACTCGTAACTCGTAACTCGTAACTCGTAACTCGTAACTCGTAACTCGTAACTCGTAACTCGGAACTCGTAATTCGTAAATCGCAGCTTATAACTTGCTACTCATAACCCGGAACTCGTATCTTGTGTATCGTAGCTTGTAACCCATTACCAATAACAAGGAACTCGCATCTTGCCTCTCCTAGCTCGTAAATCGTTACCAATCAGTGGGAACTCGCAAACTTGTATCTCGTGACGCGTAACTCAGAACTAGGAACTCGTAACGCGTTACCGATAACTCGGAGCTCGTATTTTATATATCGTAACTTGAAATCCATTACCGATAACCTTGAAATCGTATCTTATATATTGTAACTTGTAATCCATTACCGATAACCTGGAACTCGTATCTTGCATCTCGTAGCTCGTAAATCGTTACCGATAAATGGGAACTCGCATCATGTATCTCGTGACGCGTAACTCAGGACTCGGAACTCGAAAGTGTTACGGATAGCTCGGAGCTCGTATCTTGTATCACGTACCTTGTAACTTGTAACTCGTAACCCGTTACTCGTTGCCTATAACTCGGAACTCGAATCTTGATCTCGGATCTTGTAAATCAATGACGATAACCTCGAACTTGTATCCTATATCTAGTAGTCGGTAACTCATTACCGACAGGTGGAGACTCGCATCTTGTATCTCATGACGTGAAACTCAGAACTCGGAACTCGTAACGCGTAACCTATAACTCGGAGCTCGTATGTTGTAACTCGTAACTCGTTTCTTATAACTCGGAACGCGCATCTTGTATCTAGTGGCTCGTAACTCATAACTGATTACCTGGAACTCGCATCTTGTATCTCGTAACTCGTAACTAGTTCCTCGTAGATCGTTACTCGCAACTCGAAACTCGTAACTCGAAACCCGTAACTCGTAAATCGCATCTTATAACTCGCTACTCATAACCCGGAACTCGTATCTTATGTATCGTAGATTGTAACCCATTACCAATAACAAGGAACTCGTATCTGGCTTCTCGTAGCTCGTGAATCGTTACCTGTAAGTGGGAACTCGTAACTTGTATCTCGTGACGCGTAACTCAGAACTTGGAACTCGTAACGGGTTACCGATAACTTGGAGCTTGTATCTTGTATCTCTTACCTTGTAACTCGTAACTCATTACCATTTACTCGGAACTCGTGTCTTCTATCTCGGATCTCGCAAATCATTGCCGATAACCTTGAACTCGTATCCTAGATCTTGAAGATCGTAACTCGCTGCCAATAAGTGGGAACAGGCATCTTGTATCTCGTGACGTATAACTTAGAACTCGAAACTAGTGACGTGTTACCGATAACTCGGAGCTCGTATCTTATATATCGTAACTTGTAATCCAATAAAGTTAACCTGGAACTCGTATCTTATATATCGTAACTTGTAATCCATTACCGTTAACCTGGAATTCGTATCCTGCCTCTCATAGCTCGTAAATCGTTACCGATAAGTGGGAACTCGCATCCTATATCTCGTGACGTGTAACTCAGAACTCGGAACTAGTAACGCGTTACCGATAATTCGGAGCTTACATCTTGTATCTCGTAACTCGTAACTAGTACCTCGTAGATCGTAAGTCGTAATTCGTAACTCGTAACTCGTATATCGTTACTCGCAACTTGAAACTCGTAACTCGTACTCGTAAATCGCATCTTATAACTCGCTACTCATAACCCGGAGCTCGTATCTTGTGAATCGTAGCTTGTAACCCATTACCAATAACAAGGAACTCGCATCTTGCCTCTCGTAGCTCGTAAATCGTTACCGATAAATGGGAACTCGCATCTTGTATCTCATGACGTGAAACTCAGAACTCGTAACTCGTAACCTATAACTCGGAGCTCGTATCTTGTAACTCGTAACTCGTTTCTTATAACTCGGAACGCGCATCTTGTATCTAGTGGCTCGTAACTCATTGCTGATTACCTGGAAATCGCATCTTGTATCTCGTAACTCGTAACTAGTACCTCGTAGATCGTAAGTCGTAATTCGTAACTCGTAACTCGTATATCGTAACTCGCAACTCGCAACTCGAAACTCGTAGCTCGAAACTCGAAACTCGTAACTCGTAACTCGTAACTCGTAACTCGTAACTCGTAACTCGTAACTCGTAACTCGTAACTCGTAACTCGTAACTCGTAACTCGTAACTCGTAACTCGTAACTCGTAACTCGTAACTCGTAAATCGCAGCTTACAACTCGCTACTCATAACCCGGAACTCGTATCTTGTGTATCGTAGCTTGTAACCCATTACCAATAACAAGGAACTCGTATCTGGCCTCTCGTAGCTCGTGAATCGTAACCGATAAGTGGGAACTCGCAACTTGTATTTCGTCACGCGTAACTCAGAACTTGGAACTCGTAACGCGTTACCGATAACTCTGAGCTTGTGCCTTGTATCTCTTACCTTGTAACTATAAACTCGTAACTCGTTACCCATTACTCGGATCTCGTATCTTCTATGTCGGATCTCACAAATCATTGCCGATAACCTGGAGCTCGTATCCTAGATCTTGAAGATCGTGACTCGTTACCAATAAGTGGGAACTCGCATCCTATATCTCGTGACGTGTATCTCAGAACTCGGAACTAGTAACCCGTTACCGATAATTCGGAGCTCACATCTTGTATTTCGTAACTCGTAACTAGTACCTCGTAGATCGTGAGTCGTAATTCGTAACTCGTAACTCGTATATCAAAACTCGTAACTTGAAACTCGTAACTCGTGAATCGCATCTTATAACTCGCTACTCATAACCCGGAACTCGTATCTTATGTATCGTAGATTGTAACCCATTACCAATAACAAGAAACTCGCATCTGGCCTCTCGTAGCTCGTGAATCGTTACCTGTAAGTGGGAACTCGCAACTTGTATCTCGTGACGCGTAACTCAGAACTTGAAACTCGTAACGCGTTACCGATAACTCGGAGCTTGTATCTTGTATCTCTTACCTTGTAACTCGTAACTCGTTACCAATTACTCGGAACTCGTATCTTCTATCTCGGATCTCGCAAATCATTGCCGATAACCTGGAACTCGTATCCTAGATCTTGAAGATCGTAACTCGTTACCAATAAGTGGGAACACGCATCTTGTATCTCGTGACGTGTAACTCAAAACTCGGAACTAATAACGCGTTACCGATAACTCGGAGCTCGTATCTTGTAACTAGTAACTCGTAACTCCTTACCCATAACTTGGAACTCGTACCTTATATATCGTAACTTGTAATTCATTACCGATAACCTGGAACTCGTATCTTATATATCGTAACTTGTAATCCATTACCGATAACCTGGAACTCGTATCTTGCATCCCCTAGCTCATAAATCGTAACCGATAAATGGGAACTCGCATCTTGTATCTCGTGACACGTAAATCAGGACTCGGAAGTCGAAAGTGTTACCGATAACTCGGAGCTCGAATCTTGTATCACTTACCTTGTAACTCGTAACTCGTAACCCGTAACTCGTTGCCCATAACTCGGAACTCGAATCTTGATCTCGGATCTTGTAAATCAATGACGATAACCTCGAACTCATATCCAAGATCTTGTAGTTCGTAACTCGTTACTGATAGGTGGAAGCTCGCATCCTGTATCTCATGACGCAAAACTCAGAAATCGTAACGCGTAACCGATAACTCGGAGCTCGTATCTTGTAACTCGTAACTCGTTAATTATCACTCGGAACTCGCATCTTGTATCTAGTGGCTCGTAACTCATTACTGATTACATGGAAATCGTATCTTGTGTCTCGTAGCTCGTAATTCGTTACGATGCCTGGGAACTTACATCCTGTATCTCGCAACTCGTAACTAGTATCTCGTAGATCGTAAGTCGTAATTCGTTACTCGCAACTCGAAACTCGTAACTCGAAACTCGTAACTCGTAACTCGTAACTCGTAAATTGCAGCTTATAACTCGCCAATCATAACCCGGAACTCATAACTTATGTATCGTAGCTTGTAATTCATTACCAATAACAAGGAACTCGTATCTTGCCTCTCGTAGCCCGTAAATCGTTACCGATAAGTGGGAACTCGCATCGTGTATCTCGTAACTCGTAACTAGTACCTCGTAGATCGTAAGTCGTAATACATAACTCGTAACTCGTATATCGTAACTCGCAACTCGCAACTCGAAACTCGTAACTCGTAACTCGTAACTCGTAACTCGTAACTCGTAACTCGTAACTCGTAACTCGTAACTCGTAACTCGTAACTCGTAACTCGTAACTCGTAACTCGTAACTCGTAACTCGTAACTCGTAACTCGTAACTCGTAACTCGTAACTCGTAACTCGTAACTCGTAACTCGTAACTCGTAACTCGTAACTCGTAACTCGTAACTCGTAACTCGTAACTCGTAACTCGTAACTCGTAACTCGTAACTCGTAACTCGTAACTCGTAACTCGTAACTCGTAACTCGTAACTCGTAACTCGTAACTCGTAACTCGAAACTCGAAACTCGAAACTCGTAACTCGTAAATCGCAGCTTACAACTCGGATCTCGTATCTTCTATCTCGGATCTCGCAAATCATTGCCGATAACCTGGAGCTCGTATCCTAGATCTTGAAGATCGTTACTCGTTACCAATAAGTGAGAACTCGCATCTTGTATCTCGTGACGTGTAACTCGGAACTCGGAACTAGTGAGGCGTTACTGACAACTCGGAGCTCGTATCTTATATATCGTAACATGTAATCCAATACCGATAACCTGGAACTCGTATCTTATATATCGTGACTTGTAATCAGTTACCGATAACCTGGAACTCGTATCTTGCATATCGTAGCTCGTAAATCGTTACCGATAAATGGCAACTCGCATCTTGTATCTCGTGACGCGTAACTCAGGATTCGGAACTCGAAAGTGTTACCGATAACTCGGAGCTCGTATCTTGTATCACTTACCTTGTAACTCGCAACTCGTAACCCGTAACTCGTTGCCCATAACTCGGAACTGGTATCTTGTATCTAGTAGCTCGTAACTCATTACTGATTACCTGGAACTCGCATCACGTATCTCGTGACTCGTAACTAGTACCTCGTAGATAGTAAGTCGTAATTCGTAACCCGTAACATGTATATCGTAACTCGCATCTCGCAACTCGCAACTCGAAACTCGTAACTCGAAACTCGCAACTCGTAACTCGTAACTCGTAACTCGAAACTCGCAACTCGTAACTCGTAACTCGTAACTCGTAACTCGTAAATCGAAGCTTACACATTGCTACTCATAACCCGGAACTCGTATCTTGTGTATCGTAGCTTGTAACCCATTACCAATATCAAGGAACTCGTATCTGGCCTCTCGTAGCTCGTCAATCGTTACCGATAAGTGAGAACTCGCAACTTGTATCTCGTGACGCATAACTCAGAACTTGGAACTCGTAACGCATTACCGATAACTCTGAGCTTGTACCTTGTAACTCGAAACTCGTAACTCTTTACCCATTACTCGGATCTCGTATCTTCTATCTCGGAACTCGCAAATCATTGCCGATAACCTGGAGCTCATATCCTAGATCTTGAAGATCGTGACTCGTTACCAATAAGTGGGAACTCGCATCTTGTATCTCGTGACGTGTAACTCAGAACTCGGAACTAATGACGCGTTACTGATAACTCGGAGCTCGTATCTTATATATCGCAACTTGTAATCCAATACCGATAACCTGGAACTCGTATCTTATATATCGTTACTTGTAATCCATTACCGATAACCTGGAACTCGTATCTTGCATCTCGTAGCTCGTAACTCGTTGCCCATAACTCGCAACTTGAATCTTGATCTAGGAACTTGTAAATCAATGACGATAACCTCGAACTCGTATCCTAGATCTAGTAGTTCGTAACTCGTTACCGATAGGTGGAAACTCGCATCTTGTATCTCGTGACGCGTAACTCAGGACTCGGAACTCGAAAATGTTACCGATAACTCGGAACTCGTATCTTGTATCTCGTACCTTGTAACTCGTAACTCGTAACCCGTTACTCGTTGCCTATAACTCGGAACTTGATTCTTGATCTCGGATCTTGTAAATCAATGACGATAACCTCGAACTTGTATCCTAGATCTAGTAGTGCGTAACTCGTTACCGACAGGTGGAGACACGCATCTTGTATCTCATGACGTGGAACTCAGAACTCGGAAATCGTAACGCGTAACCTATAACTCGGAGCTCGTATCTTGTAACTCGTAACTCGTTTCTTATAACTCGGAACGCGCATCTTGTATCGAGTGGCTCGTAACTCATTACTGATTACCTGGAGCTCGCATTATGTATCTTGTAACTCGTAACTAGTACCTCGTAGATCGCAAGCCGTAATTCGTAACTCGTAACTCGTGTATCGTTACTCGCAACTCAAAACTCGTAACTCGAAACTCGTAAATCGCATCTTATAACCCGCTACTCATAACCCGGAACTCGTATCTTATGTATCGTAGATTGTAACCCATTACCAATAACAAGGAACTCGTATCTGGCCTCTCGTAGCTCGTTAATCGTTATCTGTAAGTGGGAACTCGCATCTTGTATCTCATGACGTGTAACTCAGAACTCGGAACTAGTAATGCGTTACCAATAACTCGGAGCTCGTATCTTGTAACTCGTAACTCGTAACTCGTTACCCATAACTTGGAACTCGTACCTTATATATCGTAACTTGTAATCCATTACCGATAACCTGGAACTCGTATCTTATATATCGTAACTTGTAATCCATTACCGATAACCTGGAACTCGTATCTTGCATCTCGTAGCTCGTAAATCGTTACCGATAAATGGGAACTCGCATCTTGTATCTCGTGACACGTAAATCAGGACTCGGAAGTCGAAATTGTTACCGATAACTCGGAGCTCGAATCTTCTATCACTTACCTTGTAACTCGTAACTCGTTGCCCATAACTCGGAACTCGAATCTTGATCTCGGATCTTGTAAATCAATGACGATAACCTCGAACTCGTATCCTAGATCTAGTAGTTCGTAACTCGTTACTGATAGGTGGAAGCTCGCATCCTGCATCTCATGACGCGAAACTCAGAACTCGTAACGCGTAACCGATAACTCGGAGCTCGTATCTTGTAACTCGTAAATCATTAATTATCACTCGGAACTCGCATCTTGTATCTAGTGGCTCGTAACTCATTACTGATTACCTGGAAATCGTATCTTGTGTCTCGTAGCTCGTAACTCGTTACGATGCGTGGGAACTTACATCTTGTATCTCGCAACTCGTAACTAGTATCTCGTAGATCGTTAGTCGTAATTCGTAACTCGAAACTCGTATCTCGTAAATCGCATCTTATAACTCGCTACTCATAACCCGGAACTCATAACTTATGTATCGTAGCTTGTAATTCATTACCAATAACAAGGAACTCGTATCTTGCCTCTCGTAGCCCGTAAATCGTTACCGATAAGTGGGAACTCGCATCTTGTATCTCGTGTTACCGATAACTCGCTGCTCGTATCTTGTATCACTTACCTTGTAAATTGTAACCCGTAACTCGTTGCCCATAACTCGGAACTCGAATCTTGATCCCAGATCTTGTAAATCAATGACGATAACCTCGAACTCGTATCCTAGATCTAGTAGTTCGTAACTCGTTACCGATAGGTGGAAGCTCGCATCTTGTATCTCATGACGCGAAACTCAGAACTCTCAACTCGTAACGCGGAACCGATAGCTCGGAGCTTGTATCTTGTATCACTTACCTTGTAACTTATTACTGATTACCTGTTACTCGTATCTTGTGTCTCGTAGCTCGTAACTTGTTACGACAAGTGGGAACTCTCATCTTGTATCTGGTAATTCGTACCTAGTACCGCGTAGATCGTAAGTCTTAATTCGTAACTCGTAACTCGTAAATCGTAACTCGCAAATCGAAACTAGAAACTCGTAACTCGTAAATCGCAGCTTATAACTCCCTACTCATAACCCGGAACTCGTATCGTGTGTATCGTAGCTTGTCACCCATTACCAATAACAAGGAATTCGTATCCTGCCTCTCATAGCTCGTAAATCGTTACCGATAAGTGGGAACTCGCATCCTATATCTCGTGACGTGTAACTCAGAACTAGTAACGCGTTACCGATAATTCGGAGCTTACATCTTGTATCTCGTAACTCGTAACTAGTACCTCCTAGATCGTAAGTCGTAATTCGTAACTCGTAACTCGTATATCGTTACTCGCAACTTGAAACTCGTAACTCGAAACTCGAAACTCGTAACTCGTACTCGTAAATCGCATCTTATAACTCGCTACTCATAACCCGGAGCTCGTATCTTGTGAATCGTAGCTTGTAACCCATTACCAATAACAAGGAACTCGCATCTTGCCTCTCGTAGCTCGTAAATCGTTACCAATAAGTGGGAACACGCAACTTGTATCTCGTGACGCGTAACTCAGAACTAGGAACTCGTAACGCGTTACCGATAACTCGGAGCTCGTATCTTATATATCGTAACTTGAAATCCATTACCGATAACCTGGAACTCGTATCTTGTATCTTGTAGCTCGTAAATCGTTACCGATAAATGGGAACTCGCATCTTGTATCTCATGACGTGAAACTCAGAACTCGTAACTCGTAACCTATAACTCGGAGCTCGTATCTTGTAACTCGTAACTCGTTTCTTATAGATCGGAACGCGCATCTTGTATCTAGTGGCTCGTAACTCATTGCTGATTACCTGGAACTCGCATCTTGTATCTCGTAACTCGTAACTAGTACCTCGTAGATCGTAAGTCGTAATTCGTAACGCGTAAATCGCAGCTTATAACTCCCTACTCATAACCCGGAACTCGTATCGTGTGTATCGTAGCTTGTCACCCATTACCAATAACAAGCAACTCGTATCTTGCCTCTCGTAGCCCGTATATCGTTACCGATAAGTGGGAACTCGCATCGTGTATCTCGTAACTCGTAACTAGTACCTCGTAGATCGTAAGTCGTAATCCATAACTCGTAACTCGTATATCGTAACTCGCAACTCGCAACTCGCAACTCGAAACTCGTAACTCGTAACTCGTAACTCGTAACTCGTAACTCGTAACTCGTAACTCGTAACTCGTAACTCGTAACTCGTAACTCGTAACTCGAAACTCGAAACTCGTAACTCGTAACTCGTAAATCGCAGCTTACAACTCGGATCTCGTATCTTCTATCTCGGATCTCGCAAATCATTGCCGATAACCTGGAGCTCGTATCCTAGATCTTGAAGATCGTGACTCGTTACCAATAAGTGAGAACTCGCAACTTGTATCTCGTGACGTGTAACTCAGAACTCGGAACTAGTGACGCGTTACCGACAACTCGGAGCTCGTATCTTATATGTCGTAACTTGTAATCCAATACCGATAACCTGGAACTCGTATCTTATATATCGTAACCTGTAATCCATTACCGATAACCTGGAACTCGTATCTTGCATCTCGTAGCTCGTAAATCGTTACCGATAAATGGGAACTCGCACCTTTATCTCGTGACGCGTAACTCAGGATTCGGAACTCGAAAGTGTTACCGATAACTCGGAGCTCGTATCTTGTATCACTTACCTTGTAACTTGCAACTCTTAACTCGTAACTCGTTGCCCATAACTCGCAACTTGAATCTTGAACTTGTAAATCAATGACGATAACCTCGAACTCGTATCCTAGAACTAGTAGTTCGTAGCTCGTTACCGATAGGTGGAAACTCGCATCTTGTATCTCGTGACGCGTAACTCAGGACTCGGAACTCGAAAGTGTTACCGATAACTCGGAACTCGTATCTTGTATCTCGTACCTTGTAACTCGTAACTCGTAACCCGTTACTCGTTGCCTATAACTCGGAACTTGAATCTTGATCTCGGATCTTGTAAATCAATGACGATAACCTCGAACTCGTATCCTAGATCTAGTAGTCCGTAACTCGTTACCGACAGGTGGAGACACGCATCTTGTATCTCATGACGTGGAACTCAGAACTCGGAAATCGTAACGCGTAACCTATGACTCGGAACGCGCATCTTGTATCGAGTGACTCGTATCTCATTACTGATTACCTGGAACTCGCATCATGTATCTTGTAAGTCGTAACTAGTACCTCGTAGATCGTAAGACGTAATTCGTAACTCGTAACTCGTATATCGTTACTCGCAACTCAAAACTCGTAACTCGAAACTCGTAAATCGCATCTTATAACCCGCTACTCATAACCCGGAACTCGTATCTTACGTATCGTAGATTGTAACCCATTACCAATAACAAGGAACTCGTATCTGGCCTCTCGTAGCTCGTTAATCGTTATCTGTAAGTGGGAACTCGCATCTTGTATCTCATGACGTGTAACTCAGAACTCGGAACTAGTAACGCGTTACCGATAACTCGGAGCTCGTATCTTGTAACTCGTAACTCGTAACTCGTTACCCATAACTTGGAACTCGTACCTTATATATCGTAACTTGTAATCCATTACCGATAACCTGGAACTCGTATCTTATATATCGTAACTTGTAATCCATTACCGATAACCTGGAACTCGTATCTTGCATCCCGTAGCTCGTAAATCGTTACCGATAAATGGGAACTCGCATCTTGTATCTCGTGACGCGTAACTCAGGACTCGGAACTCGAAAGTGTTACCGATAACTCGGAACTCGGAACTCGTATCTTGTATCTCGTACCTTGTAACTCGTAACTCGTAACCCGTAACTCGTTGCCCATAACTCGGAACTGGAATCTTGATCTCGGATCTTGTAAATCAATGACGATAACCTCGAACTCGTATCCTAGATCTAGTAGTTCGTAACTCGTTACTGATAGGTGGAAGCTCGCATCCTGCATCTCATGACGCGAAACTCAGAACTCGTAACGCGTAACCGATAACTCGGAGCTCGTAACTTGTAACTCGTAAATCGTTATCACTCGGAACTCGCATCTTGTATCTAGTGGCTCGTAACTCATTACTGATTACCTGGAAATCGTATCTCGTGTCTCGCAGCTCGTAACTCGTTACGATGCGTGGGAACTTACATCTTGTATCTCGCAACTCGTAACTCGTATCTCGTAACTCGCAACTCGCAACTCGCAACTCGAAACTCGTTACTCGAAACTCGTAACTCGTAACTCGAAACTCGTAACTCGAAACTCGTAACTCGTAACTCGTAACTCGTAACTCGTAACTCGAAACTCGTAACTCGTAACTCGTAACTCGTAACTCGTAACTCGTAACTCGTAACTCGTAACTCGTAACTCGTAACTCGTAACTCGAAACTCGTAACTCGTAACTCGTAACTCGTAACTCGTAACTCGTAACTCGTAACTCGTAACTCGTAACTCGTAACTCGTAACTCGTAACTCGTAACTCGTAACTCGTAATTCGTAAATCGCAGCTCACAACTCGCTACTCATAACCCGGAACTCGTATATTGTGTATCGTAGCTTGTAACCCATTACCAATAACAAGGAACTCGCATCTTGCCTCTCCTAGCTCGTAAATCGTTACCAATAAGTGGGAACTCGCAACTTGTATCTCGTGACGCGTAACTCAGAACTAGGAACTCGTAACGCGTTACCGATAACTCGGAGCTCGTATCTTATATATCGTAACTTGAAATCCATTACCGATAACCTGGACTCGTATCTTATATATCGTAACTTGTAATCCATTACCGATAACCTGGAACTCGTATCTTGCATCTCGTAGCTCATAAATCGTTACCGATAAATGGGAACTCGCATCATGTATCTCGTGACGCGTAACTCAGGACTCGGAACTCGAAAGTGTTACCGATAATTCGGAGCTCACATCTTGTATCTCGTAACTAGTACCTCGTAGATCGTAAGTCGTAATTCGTAACTCGTATATCGTTACTCGCAACTTGAAACTCGTAACTCGAAACTCGTAACTCGCAACTTGAAACTCGTAACTCGTACTCGTAAATCGCATCTTATAACTCGCTACTCATAACCCGGAGCTCGTATCTTGTGTATCGTAGCTTGTAACCCATTAGCAATAACAAGGAACTCGTAGCTTGCCTCTCGTAGCTCGTAAAACGTTACCAATAAGTGGGAACTCGCAACTTATATCTCGTGACGCGTAACTCAGAACTAGGAACTCGTAACGCGTTACCGATAACTCGGAGCTCGTATCTTATATATCGTTACATAAAATCCATTACCGATAACCTGGAACTCGTATCTTATATATCGTAACTTGTAATCCATTACCGATAACCTGGAACTCGTATCTTGCATCTCGTAGCTCGTAAATCGTTACCGATAAATGGGAACTCGCATCTTGTATCTCGTGACGCGTAAATCAGGACTCGGAAGTCGAAAGTGTTACCGATAACTCGGAGCTCGAATCTTCTATCACTTACCTTGTAACTCGTAACTCGTTGCCCATAACTCGGAACTCGAATCTTGATCTCGGATCTTGTAAATCAATGACGATAACCTCGAACTCGTATCCTAGATCTAGTAGTTCGTAAATCGTTACTGATAGGTGGAAGCTCGCATCCTGCATCTCATGACGCGAAACTCAGAACTCGTAACGCGTTACCGATAACTCGGAGCTCGTATCTTGTAACTCGTAACTCGTTACCCATAACTTGGAACTCGTAACTTATATATCGTAACTTGTAATCCATTACCGATAACCTGGAACTCGTATCTTATATATCGTAACTTGTAATCCATTACCGATAACCTGGAACTCGTGTCTTGCATCTCGTAGCTCGTAAATCGTTACCGATGAATGGGAACTCGCATCTTGTATCTCGTGACGCGTAAATCAGGACTCGGAAGTCGAAAGTGTTACCGATAACTCGGAGCTCGAATCTTCTATCACTTACCTTGTAACTCGTAACTCGTTGCCCATAACTCGGAACTCGAATCTTGTCTCGGATCTTGTAAATCAATGACGATAACCTCGAACTCGTATCCTAGATCTAGTAGTTCGTAACTCGTTACTGATAGGTGGAAGCTCGCATCCTGCATCTCATGACGCGAAACTCAGAACTCGTAACGCGTATCCGATAACTCGGAGCTCGTATCTTGTAACTCGTAAATCGTTAATTATCACTCGGAACTCGCATCTTGTATCTAGTGGCTCGTAACTCATTACTGATTACCTGGAAATTGTATCTTGTGTCTCGTAGCTCGTAACTCGTTACGATGCGTGGGAACTTACATCTTGTATCTTGCAACTCGTAACTAGTACCTCGTAGATCGTAAGTCGTAATTCGTAACTCGAAACTCGTAACTCGTAAATCGCATCTTATAACTCGCTACTCATAACCCGGAACTCATAACTTATGTATCGTAGCTTGTAATTCATTACCAATAACTAGGAACTCGTATCTTGCCTCTCGTAGCCCGTAAATCGTTACCGATAAGTGGGAACTCGCATCTTGTATCTCGTGACGCGTAACTCAGGACTCTCAACTCGTAACGCGTAACCGATAGCTCGGAGCTTGTAAATTGTAACCCGTAACACGTTGCCCATAACTCGGAACTCGAATCTTGATCCCAGATCTTGTAAATCAATGACGATAACCTCGAACTCGTATCCTAGTTCCAGTAGTTCGTAACTCGTTACCGATAGGTTGAAGCTCGCATCTTGTATCTCATGACGCGAAACTCAGAACTCTCAACTCGTAACGCGTAACCGATAGCTCGGAGCTTGTATCTTGTATCGCTTACATTGTAACTCATTACTGATTACCTGTTACTCGTATCTTGTGTCTCGTAGCTCGTAACTTGTTACGACAAGTGGGAACTCTCATCTTGTATCTGGTTAAACGTATCTAGTACCGCGTAGATCGTAAGTCTTAATTCGTAACTCGTAACTCGTAAATCGTAACTCGCAACTCGAAACTAGAAACTCGTAACTCGTAAATCGCAGCTTATAACTCCCTACTCATAACCCGGAACTCGTATCGTGTGTATCGTAGCTTGTCACCCATTACCAATAACAAGTAATTCGTATCCTGCCTCTCATAGCTCGTAAATCGTTACCGATAAGTGGGAACTCGCATCCTATATCTCATGACGTGTAACTCAGAACTTGGAACTAGTAACGCGTTACCGATAATTCGGAGCTTACATCTTGTATCTCGTAACTCGTAACTAGTACCTCGTAGATCGTAAGTCGTAATTCGTAACTCGTAACTCGTATATCGTTACTCGCAACTTGAAACTCGTAACTCGTAAATCGCATCTTATAACTCGCTACTCATAACCCGGAGCTCGTATCTTGTGAATCGTAGCTTGTAACCCATTACCAATAACAAAGAACTCGCATCTTGCCTCTCGTAGCTCGTAAATCGTTACCAATAAGTGGGAACTCGCAACTTGTATCTCGTGACGCGTAACTCAGAACTAGGAACTCGTAACGCGTTACCGATAACTCGGAGCTCGTATCTTATATATCGTAGCTTGAAATCCATTACCGATAACCTGGAACTCGTATCTTGCATCTCGTAGCTCGTAAATCGTTACCGATAAATGGGAACTCGCATCTTGTATCTCATGACGTGAAACTCAGAACTCGGAACTCGTACCGCGTAACCTATAACTCGGAGCTCGTATCTTGTAACTCGTAACTCGTTTCTTATAACTCGGAACGCGCATCTTGTATCTAGTGGCTCGTAACTCATTACTGATTACCTGGAACTCGCATCTTGTGTCTCGTAACTCGTAACTAGTACCTCGTAGATCGTAAGTCGTAATTCGTAACTCGTAACTTGTATATCGTAACTCGCAACTCGCAACTCGAAACTCGTAACTCGAAACTCGTAACTCGAAACTCGTAACTCGAAACTCGTAACTCGTAAATCGCAGCTTACAACTCGCTACTCATAACCCGGAACTTGTATCTTGTGTCTCGTAGCTTGTAACCCATTACCAATAACAAGGAACTCGTATCTGGCCTCTCGTAGCTCGTGAATCGTTACCGATAAGTGGGAACTCGCAACTTGTATTTCGTGACGCGTAACTCAAAACTTGGAATTCGTAACGCGATACCGATAACTCTGAGCTTGTACCTTGTATCTCTTACCTTGTAACTATAAACTCGTAACTCGTTACCCATTACTCGGATCTCGTATCTTCTATCTCGGATCTCGCAAATCATTGCTGATTACCTGGAGCTCGTATCCTAGATCCTGAAGATCGTGACTCGTTACCAATAAATGGGAACTCGCATCCTATATCTCGTGACGTGTATCTCAGAACTCGGAACTAGTAACGCGTTACCGATAATTCGGAGCTCACATCTTGTATCTCGTAACTCGTAACTAGTACCTCGTACATCGTAAGTCGTAATTCGTAACTCGTAACTCGTATATCGTTACTCGCAACTCGAAACTCGTAACTCGAAACCCGTCAATCGCATCTTATAACTCGCTACCCATAACCCGGTACTCGTATCTTATGTATCGTAGATTGTAACCCATTACCAATAACAAGAAACTCGTATCTGGCCTCTCGTAGCTCGTGAATCGTTACCTGTAAGTGGGAACTCGCAACTTGTATCTTGTGACACGTAAATCAGGACTCGGAAGTCGAAAGTGTTACCGATAACCCGGAGCACGAATCTTGTATCACTTACCTTGTAACTCGTAACTCGTAACCCGTAACTCGTTGCCCATAACTCGGAACTCGAATCTTGATCTCGGATCTTGTAAATCAATGACGATAACCTCGAACTCATATCCTAGATCTTGTAGTTCGTAACTGGTTACTGATAGGTGGAAGCTCGCATCTTGTATCTCATGACGCAAAACTCAGAACTCGTAACGCGTAACCGATAACTCGGAGCTCGTATCTTGTAACTCGTAACTCGTTAATTATCACTCGGAACTCGCATCTTGTATCTAGTGGCTCGTAACTCATTACTGATTACCTGGAAATCGTATCTCGTGTCTCGCAGCTCGTAACTCGTTACGATGCGTGGGAACTTACATCTTGTATCTCGCAACTCGTAACTAGTACCTCGTAGATCGTAAGTCGTAATTCGTAACTCGTATATCGTTACTCGCAACTTGAAACTCGTAACTCGAAACTCGTAACTCGCAACTTGAAACTCGTAACTCGTACTCGTAAATGGCATCTTATAACTCGCTACTCATAACCCGGAGCTCGTATCTTGTGTATCGTAGCTTGTAACCCATTAGCAATAACAAGGAACTCGTAGCTTGCCTCTCGTAGCTCGTAAAACGTTACCAATAAGTGGGAACTCGCAACTTATATCTCGTGACGCGTAACTCAGAACTAGGAACTCGTAACGCGTTACCGATAACTCGGAGCTCGTATCTTATATATCGTTACATAAAATCCATTACCGATAACCTGGAACTCGTATCTTATATATCGTAACTTGTAATCCATTACCGATAACCTGGAACTCGTATCTTGCATCTCGTAGCTCGTAAATCGTTACCGATAAATGGGAACTCGCATCTTGTATCTCGTGACGCGTAAATCAGGACTCGGAAGTCGAAAGTGTTACCGATAACTCGGAGCTCGAATCTTCTATCACTTACCTTGTAACTCGTAACTCGTTGCCCATAACTCGGAACTCGAATCTTGATCTCGGATCTTGTAAATCAATGACGATAACCTCGAACTCGTATCCTAGATCTAGTAGTTCGTAAATCGTTACTGATAGGTGGAAGCTCGCATCCTGCATCTCATGACGCGAAACTCAGAACTCGTAACGCGTTACCGATAACTCGGAGCTCGTATCTTGTAACTCGTAACTCGTTACCCATAACTTGGAACTCGTAACTTATATATCGTAACTTGTAATCCATTACCGATAACCTGGAACTCGTATCTTATATATCGTAACTTGTAATCCATTACCGATAACCTGGAACTCGTGTCTTGCATCTCGTAGCTCGTAAATCGTTACCGATGAATGGGAACTCGCATCTTGTATCTCGTGACGCGTAAATCAGGACTCGGAAGTCGAAAGTGTTACCGATAACTCGGAGCTCGAATCTTCTATCACTTACCTTGTAACTCGTAACTCGTTGCCCATAACTCGGAACTCGAATCTTGTCTCGGATCTTGTAAATCAATGACGATAACCTCGAACTCGTATCCTAGATCTAGTAGTTCGTAACTCGTTACTGATAGGTGGAAGCTCGCATCCTGCATCTCATGACGCGAAACTCAGAACTCGTAACGCGTATCCGATAACTCGGAGCTCGTATCTTGTAACTCGTAAATCGTTAATTATCACTCGGAACTCGCATCTTGTATCTAGTGGCTCGTAACTCATTACTGATTACCTGGAAATTGTATCTTGTGTCTCGTAGCTCGTAACTCGTTACGATGCGTGGGAACTTACATCTTGTATCTTGCAACTCGTAACTAGTACCTCGTAGATCGTAAGTCGTAATTCGTAACTCGAAACTCGTAACTCGTAAATCGCATCTTATAACTCGCTACTCATAACCCGGAACTCATAACTTATGTATCGTAGCTTGTAATTCATTACCAATAACTAGGAACTCGTATCTTGCCTCTCGTAGCCCGTAAATCGTTACCGATAAGTGGGAACTCGCATCTTGTATCTCGTGACGCGTAACTCAGGACTCTCAACTCGTAACGCGTAACCGATAGCTCGGAGCTTGTATCTTGTATCACTTACCTTGTAAATTGTAACCCGTAACACGTTGCCCATAACTCGGAACTCGAATCTTGATCCCAGATCTTGTAAATCAATGACGATAACCTCGAACTCGTATCCTAGTTCCAGTAGTTCGTAACTCGTTACCGATAGGTTGAAGCTCGCATCTTGTATCTCATGACGCAAAACTCAGAACTCTCAACTCGTAACGCGTAACCGATAGCTCGGAGCTTGTATCTTGTATCGCTTACATTGTAACTCATTACTGATTACCTGTTACTCGTATCTTGTGTCTCGTAGCTCGTAACTTGTTACGACAAGTGGGAACTCTCATCTTGTATCTGGTTAAACGTAACTAGTACCGCGTAGATCGTAAGTCTTAATTCGTAACTCGTAACTCGTAAATCGTAACTCGCAACTCGAAACTAGAAACTCGTAACTCGTAAATCGCAGCTTATAACTCCCTACTCATAACCCGGAACTCGTATCGTGTGTATCGTAGCTTGTCACCCATTACCAATAACAAGTAATTCGTATCCTGCCTCTCATAGCTCGTAAATCGTTACCGATAAGTGGGAACTCGCATCCTATATCTCGTGACGTGTAACTCAGAACTTGGAACTAGTAACGCGTTACCGATAATTCGGAGCTTACATCTTGTATCTCGTAACTCGTAACTAGTACCTCGTAGATCGTAAGTCGTAATTCGTAACTCGTAACTCGTATATCGTTACTCGCAACTTGAAACTCGTAACTCGTAAATCGCATCTTATAACTCGCTACTCATAACCCGGAGCTCGTATCTTGTGAATCGTAGCTTGTAACCCATTACCAATAACAAAGAACTCGCATCTTGCCTCTCGTAGCTCGTAAATCGTTACCAATAAGTGGGAACTCGCAACTTGTATCTCGTGACGCGTAACTCAGAACTAGGAACTCGTAACGCGTTACCGATAACTCGGAGCTCGTATCTTATATATCGTAGCTTGATATCCATTACCGATAACCTGGAACTCGTATCTTGCATCTCGTAGCTCGTAAATCGTTACCGATAAATGGGAACTCGCATCTTGTATCTCATGACGTGAAACTCAGAACTCGGAACTCGTACCGCGTAACCTATAACTCGGAGCTCGTATCTTGTAACTCGTAACTCGTTTCTTATAACTCGGAACGCGCATCTTGTATCTAGTGGCTCGTAACTCATTACTGATTACCTGGAACTCGCATCTTGTGTCTCGTAACTCGTAACTAGTACCTCGTAGATCGTAAGTCGTAATTCGTAACTCGTAACTTGTATATCGTAACTCGCAACTCGCAACTCGAAACTCGTAACTCGAAACTCGTAACTCGAAACTCGTAACTCGAAACTCGTAACTCGTAAATCGCAGCTTACAACTCGCTACTCATAACCCGGAACTTGTATCTTGTGTCTCGTAGCTTGTAACCCATTACCAATAACAAGGAACTCGTATCTGGCCTCTCGTAGCTCGTGAATCGTTACCGATAAGTGGGAACTCGCAACTTGTATTTCGTGACGCGTAACTCAAAACTTGGAATTCGTAACGCGATACCGATAACTCTGAGCTTGTACCTTGTATCTCTTACCTTGTAACTATAAACTCGTAACTCGTTACCCATTACTCGGATCTCGTTTCTTCTATCTCGGATCTCGCAAATCATTGCTGATTACCTGGAGCTCGTATCCTAGATCCTGAAGATCGTGACTCGTTACCAATAAATGGGAACTCGCATCCTATATCTCGTGACGTGTATCTCAGAACTCGGAACTAGTAACGCGTTACCGATAATTCGGAGCTCACATCTTGTATCTCGTAACTCGTAACTAGTACCTCGTACATCGTAAGTCGTAATTCGTAACTCGTAACTCGTATATCGTTACTCGCAACTCGAAACTCGTAACTCGAAACCCGTCAATCGCATCTTATAACTCGCTACCCATAACCCGGTACTCGTATCTTATGTATCGTAGATTGTAACCCATTACCAATAACAAGAAACTCGTATCTGGCCTCTCGTAGCTCGTGAATCGTTACCTGTAAGTGGGAACTCGCAACTTGTATCTTGTGACACGTAAATCAGGACTCGGAAGTCGAAAGTGTTACCGATAACCCGGAGCACGAATCTTGTATCACTTACCTTGTAACTCGTAACTCGTAACCCGTAACTCGTTGCCCATAACTCGGAACTCGAATCTTGATCTCGGATCTTGTAAATCAATGACGATAACCTCGAACTCATATCCTAGATCTTGTAGTTCGTAACTGGTTACTGATAGGTGGAAGCTCGCATCTTGTATCTCATGACGCAAAACTCAGAACTCGTAACGCGTAACCGATAACTCGGAGCTCGTATCTTGTAACTCGTAACTCGTTAATTATCACTCGGAACTCGCATCTTGTATCTAGTGGCTCGTAACTCATTACTGATTACCTGGAAATCGTATCTCGTGTCTCGCAGCTCGTAACTCGTTACGATGCGTGGGAACTTACATCTTGTATCTCGCAACTCGTAACTAGTACCTCGTAGATCGTAAGTCGTAATTCGTAACTCGTATATCGTTACTCGCAACTCGAAACTCGTAACTCGAAACTCGTATCTCGTAACTCGTAAATCGCAGCTTATAACTCGCTACTCATAACCCGGAACTCATAACTTATGTATCGTAGCTTGTAATTCATTACCACTAACAAGTAACTCGTATCTTGGCTCCCGTAGCTCGTAAATCGTTACCGATAAGTGGGAACTCGCATCTTGTATCTCGTAACTCGTAACTAGTACCTCGTAGATCGTAAGTCGTAATTCGTAACTCGTAACTCGTATCTCGTAACTCGCAACTCGCAACTCGAAACTCGTAACTCGTAACTCGAAACTCGTAACTCGTAACTCGTAACTCGTAACTCGTAACTCGTAACTCGTAACTCGTAACTCGTAACTCGTAACTCGTAACTCGTAACTCGTAACTCGTAACTCGTAACTCGTAACTCGTAACTCGTAACTCGTAACTCGTAACTCGTAACTCGTAACTCGTAACTCGTAACTCGTAACTCGTAACTCGTAACTCGTAACTCGTAACTCGTAACTCGTAACTCGTAACTCGTAACTCGTAACTCGTAACTCGTAACTTGTAACTCGTAACTCGTAACTCGTAACTCGTAACTCGTAACTCGTAACTCGTAACTCGTAACTCGTAACTCGTAACTCGTAACTCGTAACTCGTAACTCGTAACTCGTAACTCGTAACTCGTAATTCGTAAATCGCAGCTTACAACTTGCTACTCATAACCCGGAACTCGTATCTTGCCTCTCGTAGCCCGTATATCGTTACCGATAAGTGGGAACTCGCATCGTGTATCTCGTAACTAGTACCTCGTAGATCGTAAGTCGTAATCCATAACTCGTAACTCGTATATCGTAACTCGCAACTCGCAACTCGCAACTCGAAACTCGTAACTCGTAACTCGTAACTCGAAACTCGAAACTCGTAACTCGTAACTCGTAACTCGTAACTCGTAACTCGTAACTCGTAACTCGTAAATCGCAGCTTACAAATCGGATCTCGTATCTTCTATCTCGGATCTCGCAAATCATTGCCGATAACCTGGAGCTCGTATCCTAGATCTTGAAGATCGTGACTCGTTACCAATAAGTGAGAACTCGCATCTTGTATCTCGTGACGTGTAACTCAGAACTCGGAACTAGTGACGCGTTACCGACAACTCGGAGCTCGTATCTTATATGTCGTAACTTGTAATCCAATACCGATAACCTGGAACTCGTATCTTATATATCGTAACTTGTAATCCATTACCGATAACCTGGAACTCGTATCTTGCATCTCGTAGCTCGTAAATCGTTACCGATAAATGGGAACTCGCATCTTGTATCTCGTGACGCGTAACTCAGGATTCGGAACTCGAAAGTGTTACCGATAACTCGGAGCTCGTATCTTGTATCACTTACCTTGTAACTTGCAACTCGTAACTCGTAACTCGTTGCCCATAACTCGCAACTTGAATCTTGATCTAGGAACTTGTAAATCAATGACGATAACCTCAAACTCGTATCCTAGATCTAGTAGTTCGTAACTCGTTACCGATAGGTGGAAACTCGCATCTTGTATCTCGTGACGCGTAACTCAGGACTCGGAACTCGAAAGTGTTACCGATAACTCGGAACTCGTATCTTGTATCTCGTACCTTGTAACTCGTAACTCGTAACCCGTTACTCGTTGCCTATAACTCGGAACTTGAATCTTGATCTCGGATCTTGTAAATCAATCACGATAACCTCGAACTTGTATCCTAGATCTAGTAGTCCGTAACTCGTTACCGACAGGTAGAGACACGCATCTTGTATCTCATAACGTGGAACTCAGAACTCGGAAATCGTAACGCGTAACCTATAACTCGGAGCTCGTATCTTGTAACTGGTAACTCGTTTCTTATAACTCGGAACGCGCATCTTGTATCGAGTGGCTCGTATCTCATTACTGATTACCTGGAACTCGCATCATGTATCTTGTAACTCGTAACTAGTACCTCGTAGATCGTAAGCCGTAATTCGTAACTCGTAACTCGTATATCATTACTCGCAACTCAAAACTCGTAACTCGAAACTCGTAAATCGCATCTTATAACCCGCTACTCATAACCCGGAACTCGTATCTTATGTATCGTAGATTGTAACCCATTACCAATAACAAGGAACTCGTATCTGGCCTCTCGTAGCTCGTTAATCGTTATCTGTAAGTGGGAACTCGCATCTTGTATCTCATGACGTGTAACTCAGAACTCGGAACTAGTAACGCGTTACCGATAACTCGGAGCTCGTATCTTGTAACTCGTAACTCGTAACTCGTTACCCATAACTTGGAACTCGTACCTTATATATCGTAACTTGTAATCCATTACCGATAACCTGGAACTCGTATCTTATATATCGTAACTTGTAATCCATTACCGATAACCTGGAACTCGTATCTTGCATCTCGTAGCTCGTAAATCGTTACCGATAAATGGGAACTCGCATCTTGTATCTCGTGACGCGTAAATCAGGACTCGGAAGTCGAAAGTGTTACCGATAACTCGGAGCTCGAATCTTCTATCACTTACCTTGTAACTCGTAACTCGTAACCCGTAACTCGTTGCCCATAACTCGGAACTCGAATCTTGATCTCGGATCTTGTAAATCAATGACGATAACCTCGAACTCGTATCCTAGATCTAGTAGTTCGTAACTCGATACTGATAGGTGGAAGCTCGCACACAAGATACGAGCTCCGGGTTATGAGAAGCGAGTTATAAGCTGCGATTTACGAGTTACGAGTTTCGAGTTACGAGTTTCGAGTTGCGAGTTGCGAGTTGCGAGTTACGAATTACGACTTACGATCCACGAGGTACGAGTTACGAGTTACAAGGTAAGTGATACAAGATACGAGCTCCGAGTTATCGGTAACGCGTTACTAGTTCCGAGTTCTGAGTTACACGTCACGAGATACAAGATGCGAGTTCCCACTTATTGGTAACGTGTTACTATTTTCAAGATCTAGTACAAGAGTTCCAGGTTATCGGTAATGATTTGCGAGATCCGAGATAGAAGATACGAGTTCCGGGTAATGGGTAACGCACTACGAGTTCCAAGTTCTGAGTTACGCGTCACGAGATACAAGTTGCGAGTTCCCACTTATCGGTAACGATTTACGAGCTACGAAAGGCGAGATACGAGTTCCTTGTTATTGGTAATGGGTTACAAGCTATGATACACAAGATACGAATACCGGGTTATGAGTAGCGGGTTATAAGCTGTGATTTACGAGTTACGAGTTTCGAGTTACGAGTTTCGAGTTACGAGTTTCGAGTTGCGAGTTGCGAGTTACGAATTACGACTTACGATCCACGAGGTACGAGTTACGAGTTACAAGGTAAGTGATACAAGATACGAGCTCCGAGTTATCGATAAAACTTTCGAGTTACGCGTCACGAGATACAAGATGCGAGTTCCCATTTATCGGTAACGATTTACGAGCTACGAGATGTAAGATACGAGTTCCAGGTTATCGGAAATGGATTACAAGTTACGATATATAAGATACGATTTCCAGGTTATCGGTAATGGATTTCAAGTTACGATATATAAGATACGAGCTCCGAGTTATCGGTAACGCGTTACGAGTTCCTAGTTCTGAGCTACGCGGCACGAGATACAAGTTGCGAGTTCCCACTTATCGGTAACGATTTACGAGCTACGAGAGGCAAGATACGAGTTCCTTGTTATTGGTAATGGGTTACAAGCTACGATACACAGGATACGAGTTCGGGATTATGAGTAGCGAGTTATAAGCCGCGATTTACGAGTTACGAGTTACGAGTTACGAGTTACGAGTTACGAGTTACGAGTTACGAGTTACGAGTTACGAGTTACGAGTTACGAGTTACGAGTTTTGAGTTACGAGTTACGAGTTACGAGTTACGATTTACGAGTTACGAGTTACGAGTTACGAGTTACGAGTTACGAGTTACGAGTTACGAGTTACGAGTTACGAGTTACGAGTTACGAGTTACGAGTTACGAGTTACGAGTTACGAGTTACGAGTTACGAGTTACGAGTTACGAGTTACGAGTTACGAGTTACGAGTTACGAGTTACGAGTTACGAGTTACGAGTTACGAGTTACGAGTTACGAGTTACGAGTTACGAGTTACGAGTTACGAGTTACGAGTTACGAGTTACGAGTTACGAGTTACGAGTTACGAGTTACGAGTTACGAGTTACGAGTTACGAGTTACGAGTTACGAGTTACGAGTTACGAGTTACGAGTTACGAGTTACGAGTTACGAGTTACGAGTTACGAGTTACGAGTTACGAGTTACGAGTTACGAGTTACGAGTTACGAATTACCATCTACGAGGTACTATTTACGAGTTACGAGATACAAGATGCGAGTTCAAACTTATCGTAACGAGTCACGAGCTATGAGACACAAGATACAAGTTCCAGGTAATCAGTAATGAATTACGAGCTACTAGATACAAGATACGAGTTCCGAGTCATGGGTAACGAGTTACGAGTTACAAGATACGATCTCCATGGTATCTGTTACGCGTTACGAGTTTCGTGTTCTGAGTTACGCGTCACGGGATACAAGATGCGTGTTTCCACCTATCGGTAACGAGTTACAAACTATTAGATCTAGGATACGGGTTCGAGGTTATCGTCATTGATTTACAAGATCCAAGATCAAGATTCGAGTTCCGAGTTAAGGGCAACGAGTTACGGGCTACGAGTTACGAGTTACAAGCTAAGTGATACAAGATACGAGCTCCGAGTTATCGGTAGCACTTTCGAGTTCCGAGTCCCGAGTTACGCGTCACGAGATACAAGATGCGAGTTCCCACTTATTGGTAACAATTTACGAGCTACGAGAGGCAAGATAAGAGTTCCTTGTTATTGGTAATGGGTTACAATCTACGATAGACAAGACACGATTTCCGTGTTATGAATAGCGAGTTATAAGCTGCGATTTACGAGATACGAGTTGCGAGTTTCGAGTTACGAGTTTCGAGTTGCGAGTTGCGATATACGAGTTACGAATTACGACTTACGATCTACGAGACATTAGTAACAAGTTACGAGATACAAGATGCGAGTTCCCATTTATCGGTAACGATTTACGAGCTACGAGATGCAAGATACGACTTCCAGGTTATCGGCAATGATTTGCGAGATCCGTGACAGAAGATACGAGTTACGAGTAATGGGTAACGAGTTACGAGTTACAAGGTAAGAGATACACGCGACAATCTCCGAGTTATCGGTAACGCGTTACGAGTTCCAAGTCCTGAGTTACGCGTCACGAGGTACAAGCTGCGAGTTAACACTTATCGGTAACGATTTACGAGATACGAGAGGAATAAGATACGTGTTCCTTGTTATTGGTAAAAGGTTACAAGCTAGGAGACACAAGATACGAGTTCCAGGTAATCAGTAATGGGTTAAGAGCTACTTGATACAAGATACGAGTTCCCAGTTACGGGTAACGAGTTACGAGTTACAAGATACGAGCTCCGACTTATCGGTAACGCGATACTAGTTCCGATTTCTGGGTTTCGCTTCATGATATACAAGATGCGAGTTTCCACCTATCGGTAACGATTTACGAGCTACGAGAGGCAAGACACGAGTTCCTTGTTATTGGTATAAGGTAACAAGCTAGGAGACACAAGATACGAGTTCCAGGTAATCAGTAATGGTTTAGGAGCTACTAGATACAAGATACGAGCTCCGACTTATTGGTAACGCGATACTAGTTTCGATATCTGGGTTTCGCTTCGTGATATACAAGATGGGAGTTACCACCTATCGGTAACGATTTACGAGCTACGAGAGGCAAGACACGAGTTCCTTGTTATTGGTAATGGGTTACAAGCTACGATACACAGGATACGAGTTCTGGGTTATGAGTAGCGAGTTATAAGCCGCGATTTACGAGTTACGAGTTACGAGTTTCGAGTTACGAGTTACGAGTTACGAGTTACGAGTTACGAGTTACGAGTTACGAGTTACGAGTTACGAGTTACGAGTTACGAGTTACGAGTTACGAGTTACGAGTTACGAGTTACGAGTTACGAGTTACGAGTTACGAGTTACGAGTTACGAGTTACGAGTTACGAGTTACGAGTTACGAGTTACGAGTTACGAGTTACGAGTTACGAGTTACGAGTTACGAGTTACGAGTTACGAGTTACGAGTTACGAGTTACGAGTTACGAGTTACGAGTTACGAGTTACGAGTTACGAGTTACGAGTTACGAGTTACGAGTTACGAGTTACGAGTTACGAGTTACGAGTTACGAGTTACGAGTTACGAGTTACGAGTTACGAGTTACGAGTTACGAGTTACGAGTTACGAGTTACGAGTTACGAGTTACGAGTTACGAGTTACGAGTTACGAGTTACGAGTTACGAGTTACGAGTTACGAGTTACGAGTTACGAGTTACGAGTTACGAGTTACGAGTTACGAGTTACGAGTTACGAGTTACGAGTTACGAGTTACGAGTTACGAGTTACGAGTTACGAGTTACGAGTTACGAGTTACGAGTTACGAGTTACGAGTTACGAGTTACGAGTTACGAGTTACGAGTTACGAGTTACGAGTTACGAGTTACGAGTTACGAGTTACGAGTTACGAGTTACGAGTTACGAGTTACGAGTTACGAGTTACGAGTTACGAGTTACGAGTTACGAGGTACTATTTACGAGCTACGAGATACAAGATGCGAGTTCCCACTTATCGTAACGAGTTACGAGCTACGAGACACACGATACGAGTTCCAGGTGATCAGTAATGAGTTACGAGCTACTAGATACAAGATACGAGTTCCCAGTTCTGGGTAACGAGGTACGAGTTACAAGATACGAGCTCCGAATTATCGATTACGCGTTACGAGTTCTGAGTTCTGAGTTTCGCGTCATGAGACACAAGATGCGAGTTTCCACCTATCGGTAACGAGTTACGTGCTACTAGATACAAGATACAAGTTCCGAGTTATGGGTAACGAGTTACGAGTTACAAGATACGAGCGCCCAGTTATCGGTAACGCGTTATGAGTTCCGAGTTCTAAGTTACACGTCACGCGATACAAGATGCGAGTTCCCACTTATCGGTAACGATTTACGAGCTACGAGAGGCAAGATACGAGTTCCTTTTTATTGTTAATGGGTTACAAGCTACCATACACAAGATACGAGTCCCGGGTTATGAGTAGCGAGCTATAAGCTGCGATTTACGAGTTACGAGTTACGAGTTACGAGTTACGAGTTACGAGTTACGAGTTACGAGTTACGAGTTACGAGTTACGAGTTACGAGTTACGAGTTACGAGTTACGAGTTACGAGTTACGAGTTACGAGTTACGAGTTACGAGTTACGAGTTACGAGTTACGAGTTACGAGTTACGAGTTACGAGTTACGAGTTACGAGTTACGAGTTACGAGTTACGAGTTACGAGTTACGAGTTACGAGTTACGAGTTACGAGTTACGAGTTACGAGTTACGAGTTACGAGTTACGAGTTACGAGTTACGAGTTACGAGTTACGAGCTACGAGTTTCGAATAACGAGTTACGAGTTTCGGGTTGCGAGGTGCGGGTTACGAGTTACGAATTACGACTTACAATCTACGAGGTACTAGTTACGAGTTACGAGACACAAGATGCGACTTCCCACTGATCGTAACGAGTTACGAGCTACGAGACACAAGATACGAGTTCCAGGTAATCAGTAATGAGTTACAAGCTACTAGATACAAGATACGAGTTCCGAGCTCTGGATAACGAGTTACGAGTTACAAGATACGAGCTCCGAGTTATCGATTACGCGTTACTAGTTCCGACTTCTGAGTTTCGCGTCATGAGACACAAGATGCGAGTTTCCACCTATCGGTAACGAGTTACGAGCTACTAGATACAAGATACAAGTTCCGAGTTATGGGTAACGAGTTACGAGTTACCAGATACGAGTTTCCAGTTATCGGTAACGCGTTACGAGTTCCGAGTTCTAAGTTAAACGTCACGCGATACAAGATGCGAGCTCCCACTTATCGTTACGAGTTACGAGCTACGAGGCACAAGATACGAGTTCGAGTTAATCAGTAATGAGTTACGAGCTACTAGTTGCAGGATACGAGGTCCTAGCTATCGGTAACGCGTTACGAGTTCCGAGTTCTAAGTTAGACGTCTCGCGATACAAGATGCTAGTTTCCACTTATCGGTAACGATTTACGAGCTACGAGAGGCAAGATACGAGTTCTTTGTTATTGCTAATGGGTTACAAGCTACGATACACAAGATACGAGTTCCGGGTTATGGGTAGCGAGTTATAAAATGCGATTTACGAGTTACGAGTTTCGAGTTTGAAGTTGCGAGTTACGATATACGAGTTACCAGTTACGAATTACGACTTACGATGTACGAGGTACTAGTTACGAGCTACGAGACACAAGATACGAGTTCCAGGTAATCAGTAATGATTTACGAGCTACTAGATACAAGATACGAGTTCCGAGTCATGGGTAACGAGTACTGGTTACGAGTTACGAATTACAAGGTAAGTGATACAAGATACGAGCTACGAGTTATCGGTAGCACTTTCGAGTTCCGAGTCCCGAGTTAAGCGTCACGTTATACAAGATGCGAGTTCCCACTTATTGGTAACGATTTACGAGCTACGAGAGGCCAGATACGAGTTCCTTGTTATTGGTAATGAATTACAAGCTACGATACACAAGTTATGAGTTCCGGGTTATGAGTAGCGAGTTATAAGCTGGGATTTACGAGTTAAGAGTTACGAGTTACGAGTTTCGAGTTACGAGTTTCGAGTTACGAGTTTCGAGTTACGAGCTTTGAGTTGCGAGTTACGATATACGAGGTACTAGTTACGAGTTACGAGATACAGGAAGCGAGTTGCCACTTATCGTAGCGACTTACGAGCTACGAGACACAAGATACGAGTTCCAGGTAATCAGTAATGAGTTACGAGCTACTAGATACAAGATACGAGTTCCGAGTTATGGGTAACGAGTTACAAGTTACGAATTACAAGATACGAGCTCCGCGTTATCGGCATCGCGTTACTAGTTCCGCATTCTGAGTTACACGTCACGAGATACAAGATGCGAGTTCCCACATATTGGTAACGAGTTACGATCTTCATGATCTAGGATATGAGTTCAAGGTTATCGGCAGTGATTTGCGAGATCCGGGATAGAAGGTACGTGTTCCGAGTAATGGGTAACGAGTTACAAGTCACGAGTTACGAGTTACAAGGTGAGAGATACAAGATACAAGCTCCGAGTTATCGGTAACGCGTTACGAGTTCGAAGTTCTGAGTTACGGGTCACGAGATACGAGTTACGAGTTCCCACTTATCGGTAACGATTTACGAGCTACGAGAGGTAAGATACGAGATCCTTGTTATTGGTAATGAATTACAAGCTACGCTACACAAGATACGAGCTCCGGGTTATGAGAAGCGAGTTATAAGCTGCGATTTACGAGTTACGAGTTTCGAGTTGCGAGTTACGAATTACGACTTACGACCTACGAGGTACTATTTACAAGTTACGAGTTACGAGATACAAGGTGCGAGTTCCCACTTATCGTAACGAGTTACCGCGCCACGAGACACAAGTTGCGAGTTACCATTTATCGGTAACGATTTACGAGCTACGAGATGCAAGACACGAGTTCCAGGTTATCGGTAATGGATTACAAGTTATGATATATAAGATACGAGTTCCCACTTATTGGTAACGAGTTACGATCTTCAAGATCTAGGATGCGAGTTCCAGGTTACGTGTTACAATGTAAGAGATACAAAATACGAGCTCCAAGTTATCGGTAACGCGTTACGAGTTCCAAGTTCTGAGTTACGCGTCACGAGATACAAGTTGCGAGTTCCCACTTATCGGTAACGATTTACGAGCTACGAGAGGTATGATACGAGATCCTTGTTATTGGTAATGAATCACAAGCTACGATACACAAGATACGAGTTCCGGGTTATGAGTAGCAAGTTATAAGTTGCGATTTACGGGTTACGAGATTCGAGTTGCGAGTTACGAATTACGACTTACGACCTACGAGGTACTAGTTACAAGTTACGAGTTACGAGATACAAGGTGCGAGTTCCCACTTATCGTAACGAGTTACCGCGCCACGAGATACAAGTTGCGAGTTACCATTTATCGGTAACGATTTACGAGCTACGAGATGCAAGACACGAGTTCCAGGTTATCGGTAATGGATTACAAGTTAAGATATATAAGATACGAGTTCCGAGTTATGGGTAACGAGTTACCAGTTACAAGATACGAGCTCCGAGTTATCGGTAACACTTTGAGTTCCGAGTCCCGAGTTACGCGTCACGATATACAAGATACGAGTCCCCACTTATTGGTAACGAGTTACGATCTTCAAGATCTAGGATACGAGTTCCAGGTTATCGGCAATGATTTGCAAGATCCGAGATAGAAGATACGAGTTCCGAGTAGTGGGTAACGAGTTATGAGCTACGAGTTACGTGTTACAATGTAAGAGATACAAAATACGAGCTCCAAGTTATCGGTAACGCGTTACGAGTTCCAAGTTCTGAGTTACGCGTCACGAGATACAAGTTGCGAGTTCCCACTTATCGGTAACGATTTACGAGCTACGAGAGGTAAGATACGAGATCCTTGTTATTGGTAGTGAATCACAAGCTACGATACACAAGATACGAGTTCCGGGTTATGAGTAGCAAGTTATAAGTTTCGATTTTCGAGTTACGAGTTTCGAGTTGCGAGTTACCAATTACGACTTACGATCAACGAGGTACGAGTTACGAGTTACAAGGTAAGTGATACAACATGCGAGCTCCGAGTTATAGGTAACACTTTCGAGTCCGAGTCCTGAGCTACGCGTCACGAGATACAAGATGCAAGTTCCCATTTATCGATAAGGATTTACGAGCTACGAGATGCCAGATATGAGTTTCAGGTTATCGGTAATGGATTACAAGTTACGATATATAAGATACGAGTTCCAAGTTATGGGTAACTAGTTACGAGTTACAAGATACGAGCTCAGAGTTATCGGTAACGCCTTACGAGTTCCAAGTTCTGAGTTAAGCGTCAAAGAGATACAAGTTGCGAGTTCCCACTTATCGGTAACGATTTACGAGCTACGAGAGGCAAAATCCGAGTTCCTTGTCATTGGTAATGAATTACAGGCTACGATACACAAGTTACGAGTTCCGGGTTATGAGTAGCGAGTTATAAGCTGCGATTTACGAGTTACGAGTTACTTGTTCCGAGTTACGAGATTCGAGTTGCGAGTTACGATATACGAGTTACGAATTACGACTTACGATCTACGCGGTACTGGTTACGAGTTTCGAGATACAAGATGTGAGTTCCCACTTATCGGAACGAGTTACGAGCTACAAGACACAAGATAGGAGTTCCAGGTATTCAGTAATGAGTTACGAGCTTCTAGATACAAGATACGAGTTCCTAGTTATGGGTAACGAGTTACGAGTTACAAGATACGAACTCCGAGTTATCGGTTACGCGGTACGAGTCCCGAGTTCTGAGTTTCGCTCCATGAGATACAAGATGCAAGTTTCCACCTATCGGTAACGAGTTACGAACTACTAGATCTAGGATACGAGATCGAGGTTATCGTTATTGACTTACAAGATCCGAGATCAGGATTCGAGTTCCGAGTTATGGGCAACGAGTTACGGGTTACGAGTTACGAGTTACAAGGTAAGTGATACAAGACACGAGCTCCGAGTTATCTGTTACGCGTTACGAGTTTCGAGTTCTGAGTTACGCGTCATGAGATACAGGATGCGAGTTTCCACCTATCGGTAATGAGTTACAAACTATTAGATCTAGGATACGAGTTCGAGGTTATCGTCATTCATTTACAAGAACCGAGAACAGTGTTCGAGTTTCGAGTTACGGGCAACGAGTTACGGATTACGAGTTACGAATTACAAAGTAAGTGAAACAGGATACGAGCTCCGAGTTATCGGTAACACCTTCGAGTTCCGAGTCCCGAGTTACGCGTCAAGAGATACAGGATGCGAGTTCCCATTTATCAGTAACGATTTACGAGCTACGAGATGCACGATAAGAGTTTCAGGTTATCGGTGATGGATTACAAGTTACGATATATAAGATAAGAGTTCCGAGTTATGGGTAACGAGTTACGAATTACAAGATACGAGCTCCAAGTTATCGGTTACGCGTTACGAGTTCCGAGTATCGCGTCATGAGATAAAGGATGCGAGTTTCCACCTATAGGTAACGAGTTACGAACTACTAGATCTAGGATACGAATTCAAAGTTATCGTCATTGATTTACAAGATCCGAGATCAAGATTCGAGTTCCGAGTTATGGTGAACGAGTTACGGGTTACGAGTTACGAGTTACAAGGTAAGTGATACAAAATACGAGCTCCGAGTTGTTGGTAACACTTTCGAGTTCCGAGTCCTGAGTTACGCGTCACGAGATACAAGATACGAGTTCCCACTTATTTTATAACTAGTTACGATCTTCAAGATCTGGGATATGAGTTCCAGGTTATCGACAATGATTTGCGGGATCCGAAATAGAAGATACGAGTTCCGAGTAATGGGTAACGAGTAACGAGTTACGAGTTACAAGGTAAGAGATACAAGAGACGAGCTCCGAGCTATCGGTAACGCGTTACGAGTTCCAAGTTCTGAGTTACGCGTCACGAGATACGAGTTACGAGTTCCCACTTATCGGTAACGATTTACGAGCTACGAGTGGCAAGATACGAGTTCCTTGTTATTGGTAATGGGTCACAAGCTACTAGACACAAGATACGAGTTCCAGGTAATCAGTAATGAGGTACGACCTACTAGATACAAGATACGAGTTCCGAGTTACGGGTAACGAGTTACGAGTTACAAGATACGAGTTCCGAGTAATCGGTAACGCGTTACTAGTTTCGACCTCTGTGTTACACGTCACGAGGTACAAGATGCGAGTTTCCACTTATTGGTAACGAGTTAAGATCTTTAATATCTAGGATACGAGTTCCAGGTTATCGGCAATGATTTGCGAGATACGAGATAGAAGATACGAGTTCCGAGTAATGGGTAACGAGTCATGAGTTACGAGTTACGTGTTACAATGTAAGAGATACAAAATACAAGCTCAGAGTTATCGGTAACGCGTTACGAGATCCAAGTTCTGAGTTACGCATCACGAGATACAAGTAGCGAGTTCCCACTTATCGGTAACGATTTACGAGCTACGAGAGGTAAGATACGAGATCCTTGTTATTAGTAATGAATTACAAGCTAACATACACAAGATACGAGTTCCAGGTTATGGGTAGCGAGTTACGAGTTTCGAGTTATGAGTTACGAGTTACAAGATAAGAGATACGAGCTCCGAGTTATCGGTAACAAGTTGCGAGTTCCGAGCCCTGAGTTACGCGTCACGAGATACAAGGTGCGAGTTCCCATTTATCGGTAACGGTGGTTTACGAGCTAAGAGATGCAAGACACGAGTTCCTTGTTATTGGTAATGGGTTACAAGCTACGATACACAAGATACGAGTTCCGGGTTATGAGTAGCGAGTTATAAGATGCGATTTACGAGTACGAGTTACGAGTTTCGAGTTACGAGTTTCAAGTTGCGAGTAACGATATACGAGTTACGAGTTACGAATTACGACTTACGATCTACGAGGTACTAGTTACGAGTTACGAGATACAAGATGTGAGCTCCGAATTATCGGTAACGCGTTACTAGTTCCGAGTTCTGAGTTTCACGTCACGAGATATAGGATGCGAGTTCCCACTTATCGGTAACAATTTACGAGCAATGAGAGGCAGGTTACGAATTCCTTGTTATTGGTAATGGGTTACAAGCTAAGATACACACGATGCGAGTTCCGGGTTATGAGTAGGTAGTTATAAGCTGCGATTTACGAGTTACGAGTTTCTAGTTTTAAGTTGCGAGTTAAGATATACGAGTTACGAGTTACGAATTACGAGATACAAGATAAGAGTTCCCACTTGTCGTAACGAGTTACGAGCTACGAGACACAAGATACGAGTTCCAGGTAATCAGTAATGAGTTACGAGCTACTGGATACAAGATACCAGTTCCGAGTTATGGGTAACGGGTTACGAGTTACAA
Source organism: Bruchidius siliquastri (assembly GCA_949316355.1). Lineage (NCBI taxonomy): Eukaryota > Metazoa > Arthropoda > Insecta > Coleoptera > Chrysomelidae > Bruchidius > Bruchidius siliquastri. The sequence goes on along the minus strand of OX438533.1, from coordinate 19,807,250 downwards.
GATACAAGTTCCGAGCTATCGGTTACGCGTTACGAGTTGAGAGTTCTGAGTTTCGCATCATGAGATACAAGATGCGAGTTTGCACCTATCGGTAACGAGTTACGAACTACTAGATCTAAGATATGAGTCCGAGGTTATCGTCATTGTTTTACAAGATCTGAGATCAAGATTCGAGTTCCGAGTTATGGGCAACGAGTTACGGGTTACGAGTTACGAGTTACAAGGTAAGTGATACAAGATACGAGCTCCGAGTTATCGATGAAACTTTCGAGTTACGCGTCACGAGATACAAGATGCGAGTTCCCATTTATCGGTGACGATTTACGAGCAACGAGATGCAAGATACGAGTTCCAGGTTATCGGTAATGGATTACAAGTTACAATATATAAGATACGAGTTACAGGTTAACGGTAATGGATTTCAAGTTACGATATATAAGATACGAGCTCCGAGTTATCGGTAACGCGTTACGAGTTCCTAGTTCTGAGTTACGCGTCACGAGATACAAGTTGCGAGTTCCCACTTATTGGTAACGATTTACGAGCTACGAGAGGCAAGATCAAGTTACGATCTTCAAGATATAGGATACGAGTTCCAGGTTATCGGCAATGATTTGCGATATCCGAGATAGAAGATGCGAGTTCCTTGTTATTGGTAATGGGCTACAAGCTACGATACACAAGATACGAGTTCCGGGTTATGAGTAGCGAGTTATAAGACTCGATTTACGAGTACGAGTTACGAGTTTCGAGTTACGAGTTTAAAGTTGCGAGTAACGATATACGAGTTACGAGTTACGAATTACAAGATACGCGTCACGAGATACAAGACGCGAGTTCCCATTTATCGGTAACGATTCACGAGCTACGAGACGCAAGATACGAGTTCCAGGTTATCGGTAATGGATTACAAGTTACAATATATAAGATACGAGTTACAGGTTAACGGTAATGGATTTCAAGTTACGATATATAAGATACGAGCTCCGAGTTATCGGTAACGCGTTACGAGTTCCTAGTTCTGAGTTACGCGTCACGAGATACAAGTTGCGAGTTCCCACTTATTGGTAACGATTTACGAGCTACGAGAGGCAAGATCAAGTTACGATCTTCAAGATATAGGATACGAGTTCCAGGTTATCGGCAATGATTTGCGATATCCGAGATAGAAGATACGAGTTCATTGTTATTGGTAATGGGTTACAAGCTACGATACACAAGATACAAGTTCCGGGTTATGAGTAGCGAGTTATAAGATGCGATTTACGAGTTACGAGTTTCGAGTTGCGAGTAACGATATACGAGTTACAAATTACGACTTACAATCTACGAGGTACTAGTTACGAGTTACGAGATACAAGATGCGAGTTCCAGGTAATCAGTAATGAGTTACGAGCCACTAGATACAAGATGCGCGTTCCGAGTTATGAGTAATGAGTTACGAGTTACAAGATACGAGCTCCGAGTTATAGGTTACGCGTTACGAATTCCGAGTTCTGAGTTTCACGTCATGAGATACAAGATGCGAGTCTCCACCTGTCGGTAACGAGTTACGAGCTACTAGATCTAGGATACGAGTTCGAGGTTATCGTCATTGGTTTACAAGATCCGAGAACAGGGTTCGAGTTCCGAGTTACGGGCAACGAGTTATGGGTTACGAGTTACGAATTACAAAGTAAGTCATACAGGATATGAGCTCCGAGTTATCGGTAACACTTTCGAGTTCCGAGTCTCAAATTACGCGTCACGAGATACAAGATGCGAGTTCCCATTTATCGGTAACGATTTACGAGCTACGATATGCAATATACCAGTTCCAGGTTTTCGGTAATGGATTACAAGTTACAATATATAAGATATGAGTTCCGAGTTATGGGTTACGAGTTACGAATTACAAGATACGAGCTCCGAGTTATCGGTTACGCGTTACGACTTCCGAGTTCTGAGTTTCGCGTCATGAGATAAAAGATGCGAGTTTCCACCTATAGGTAACGAGTTACGATCTACAAGATCTAGGATAGGAGTTCGAGGATATCGTCATTGATTTACAAGATCCGAGATCAAGATTCGAGTTCTCAGTTATGGGCAACGAGTTACGGGTTACGAGTTACGAGTTAAAAAGTAAGAGATACAAGATACGAGCTCCGAGTTATCGGTAAAGGGTTACAATCTACGATAGACAATAGAGTTCTCAGTTATGGGCAACGAGTTACGGGTTACGAGTTACGAGTTAAAAAGTAAGAGATACAAGATACGAGCTCCGAGTTATCGGTAAAGCGTTACGAGTTTCAAGTTCTGAGTTATGCGTCATGAGATACAAGTTGCGAGTTCCCACTTATTGGTAACGATATACGAGCTACGAGAGGCAAGATACGAGTCCCTTGTTATTGGTAATGGGTTACAATCTACGATAGACAAGATACGATTTCCGTGTTATGAATAGCGAGTTATAAGCTGCGATTTACGAGATACGAGTTACGAGTTTCGAGTTACAAGTTTCGAGTTACGAGTTTCGAGTTGCGAGTTACGATATACGAGTTACGAATTACGACTTACGATCTACGAGGCATTAGTTACAAGTTACGAGATACAAGATGCGAGTTCTCACTTATTGGTAACGATTTACGAGCTACGAGAGGCAAGATACGAGTTCTTTGTTATTGGTAATGAATTACAAGCTACGATACACAAGTTATGAGTTCCGGGTTATGAGTAGCGAGTTATGAGCTGCGATTTACGAGTTATGAGTTACGAATTACGACTTACGATCTACGAGGCATTAGTTACGAGTTACGAGATACAAGATGCGAGTTCCCACTTATCGTAACGAGTTACGAGCTACGAGACACAAGATACGAGTTCCAGGTAATCAGTAATGAGTTACGAGCTACTAAATACAAGTTATGAGTTCCGAGTTATGGGTAACGAGTTACGGGTTACGAGTTACACTGTAAGTGATACAAGATACGAGCTCCGAGTTATCGGTAATACTTTCGAGTTCCGAGTCCTGAGTTACGCATCACGAGACACAAGATACGAGTTTCAGGTAATCAGTAATGAGTTACGAGCTACTAGATACTAGATACCAATTCCGAGTTATAAGTTACGAGTTACAAGTTACAAGATACGAGCTCCGAGTTATCGGTAACACTTTCGAGTTCCGAGTCCTGAGTTACGCGTCACGAGATACAAGTTGCGAGTTCCCGCTTATTGGTAACGATTTACGAGCTAGGAGAGGCAAGATGCGAGTTCCTTGTTATTGGTAATGGGTTACAAGCTACGATACACAAGATACGAGTTCCGGGTTATGAGTAGCGCGTTATAAGATGCGATTTACGAGTACGAGTTACGAGTTTCGAGTTACGAGATTCAAGTTGCGAGTAACGAAATACGAGTTACCAGTTACGAATTGCGACTTACGATCTACGAGGTACTAGTTACGAGTTACGAGATACAAGCTGCGAGTTCCCACTTATCGGTAACGATTTACGGGCTGCGAGAGGCAAGATACGAGTTCCTTATTATTGGAAATGAATTACAAGCTACGATACATAAGTTATGAGTTCCGGGTTATGAGTAGCGAGTTATAAGCTGCGATTTACGAGTTACGAGTTTTGAGTTACGAGTTTCGAGTTGCGAGTAACGAAATACGAGTTACCAGTTACGAATTACGACTTACGATCTACGAGGTACTAGTTACGAGTTGCGAGATACAAGATGTAAGTTCCCACGCATCGTAACGAGTTACGAGCTGCGAGACACAAGATACGATTTCCAGGTAATCAGTAATGAGTTACGAGCCACTAGATACAAGATGCGAGTTCCGAGTGATAATTAACGAGTTACAAGATACGAGCTCCGAGTTATCGGTTACGCGTTACGAGTTCTGAGTTTCGCGTCATGAGATACAAGATGCGAGTTCCCACATATTGGTAACGAGTTACGATCTTCATGATCTAGGATACGAGTTATAGGTTATCGGCAGTGATTTGCGAGATCCGAGATAGAAGGTACGTGTTCCGAATAATGTGTAACGAGTTACAAGTTACGAGTGACGAGTTACAAGGTAAGAGATACAAGAGAAAAGCTCCGAGTTATCGGTAACGCGTTACGAGTTCCAAGTTCTGAGTTACGCGTCGCGAGATACAAGTTGCGAGTTCCCACTTATCGGTAACGATTTACGAGCTACGAGAGGCCAGATACGAGTTCCTTGTTATTGGTAATGGGTTACAGGCTACGATCCACAAGATACGAGTTCCGGGTTGGGTAGCGAGTTATAAGCTGCGATTTACGAGTTACGAGTTTCGAGTTACGAGTTTCGAGTTACGAATTACAGTATACGAGTTACCAGTTGCGAATTACGACTCACGATCTACGAGGTACTAGTTACGAGTTACGAGATACAAGATGCGAGTTCCCACTTATCGGTAACGATTTACGGGCTACGAGAGGCAAGATGCGAATTCCTTATTATTGCTAATGGGTTACAAGCTACGATACACAAGATACGAGTTCCGGGTTATAAGTAGCGAGTTATAAGCTGCGATTTACGAGTTACGACTTTCAAGTTTCGAGTTGCGAGTTACGATATACGAGGTACTAGTTACGAGTTACAAGGTACAAGATGTGAGCTCCGAATCTTCGGTAACGCGTAACTAGTTCCGAGTCCTGAGTTACGCGTCACGAGATGCAAGATGCGAGTTCCAGGTAATCAGTAATGATTTACGAGCTACTAGATACAAGATACGAGTTCCGAGTCATGGGTAACGAGTTACGAGTTACAAGATACGAGCTCCAAGTTATCTGTTACGCGTTACGAGTTTCGTGTTCTGAGTTACGCGTCACGAGATACAAGACGCGAGTTGCCATTAATCGGTAACGATTTACGAGCTACGAGATGCAAGACACAAGTTCCAGGTTATGAGTAGCGTGTTATAAGCTGCGATTTACGAGTTACGAGTTACGAGTTACGAGTTACGAGTTACGAGTTACGAGTTACGAGTTGCGAGTTACGAGTTACGAGTTACGAGTTACGAGTTACGAGTTACGAGTTACGAGTTACGAGTTACGAGTTACGAGTTACGAGTTACGAGTTACGAGTTACGAGTTACGAGTTACGAGTTACGAGTTACGAGTTACGAGTTACGAGTTACGAGTTACGAGTTACGAGTTACGAGTTACGAGTTACGAGTTACGAGTTACGAGTTACGAGTTACGAGTTACGAGTTACGAGTTACGAGTTACGAGTTACGAGTTACGAGTTACGAGTTACGAGTTACGAGTTACGAGTTACGAGTTACGAGTTACGAGTTACGAGTTACGAGTTACGAGTTACGAGTTACGAGTTACGAGTTACGAGTTACGAGTTACGAGTTACGAGTTACGAGTTACGAGTTACGAGTTACGAGTTACGAGTTACGAGTTACGAGTTACGAGTTACGAGTTACGAGTTACGAGTTACGAGTTACGAGTTACGAGTTACGAGTTACGAGTTACGAGTTACGAGTTACGAGTTACGAGTTACGAGTTACGAGTTACGAGTTACGAGTTACGAGTTGCGAGTTACGAGTTACGAGTTACGAGTTACGAGTTACGAGTTACGAGTTACGAGTTACGAGTTACGAGTTACGAGTTACGAGTTACGAGTTACGAGTTACGAGTTACGAGTTACGAGTTACGAGTTACGAGTTACGAGTTACGAGTTACGAGTTACGAGTTACGAGTTACGAGTTACGAGTTACGAGTTACGAGTTACGAGTTACGAGTTACGAGTTACGAGTTACGAGTTACGAGTTACGAGTTACGAGTTACGAGTTACGAGTTACGAGTTACGAGTTACGAGTTACGAGTTACGAGTTACGAGTTACGAGTTACGAGTTACGAGTTACGAGTTACGAGTTACGAGTTACGAGTTACGAGTTACGAGTTACGAGTTACGAGTTACGAGTTACGAGTTACGAGTTACGAGTTACGAGTTACGAGTTACGAGTTACGAGTTACGAGTTACGAGTTACGAGTTACGAGTTACGAGTTACGAGTTACGAGTTACGAGTTACGAGTTACGAGTTACGAGTTACGAGTTACGAGTTACGAGTTACGAGTTACGAGTTACGAGTTACGAGTTACGAGTTACGAGTTACGAGTTACGAGTTACGAGTTACGAGTTACGAGTTACGAGTTACGAGTTACGAGTTACGAGTTACGAGTTACGAGTTACGAGTTACGAGTTACGAGTTACGAGTTACGAGTTACGAGTTACGAGTTACGAGTTACGAGTTACGAGTTACGAGTTACGAGTTACGAGTTACGAGTTACGAGTTACGAGTTACGAGTTACGAGTTACGAGTTACGAGTTACGAGTTACGAGTTACGAGTTACGAGTTACGAGTTACGAGTTACGAGTTACGAGTTACGAGTTACGAGTTACGAGTTACGAGTTACGAGTTACGAGTTACGAGTTACGAGTTACGAGTTACGAGTTACGAGTTACGAGTTACGAGTTACGAGTTACGAGTTACGAGTTACGAGTTACGAGTTACGAGTTACGAGTTACGAGTTACGAGTTACGAGTTACGAGTTACGAGTTACGAGTTACGAGTTACGAGTTACGAGATACGAGTTACGAGTTACGAGTTACGAGTTACGAGTTACGAGTTACGAGTTACGAGTTACGAGTTACGAGTTACGAGTTACGAGTTACGAGTTACGAGTTACGAGTTACGAGTTACGAGTTACGAGTTACGAGTTACGAGTTACGAGTTACGAGTTACGAGTTACGAGTTACGAGTTACGAGTTACGAGTTACGAGTTACGAGTTACGAGTTACGAGTTACGAGTTACGAGTTACGAGTTACGAGTTACGAGTTACGAGTTACGAGTTACGAGTTACGAGTTACGAGTTACGAGTTACGAGTTACGAGTTACGAGTTACGAGTTACGAGTTACGAGTTACGAGTTACGAGTTACGAGTTACAAGTTACGAGTTACGAGTTGCGAGTTATGATATACGAGTTACAAATTACGACTTACGATCTACGAGGTACTAGTTACGAGTTACAAGATGCGAGTTCCCACTTATCGTAACGAGTTACGAGCTACGAGACACAAGATACGAGTTCCAGGTAATCAGTAATGAGTTACGAGCTACTAGATACAAGATACCAATTCCGAGTTATAAGTAACGAGTTACAAGTTACAAGATAAGAGCTCCGAGTTATCGGTTACGCGTTACGAGTTCCGAGTTCTGAGTTTCGCTTCATGAGATACAAGACGCGAGTTTCCACCTATCGGTAACGAGTTACGAACTACTAGACCTAGGATACGAGTTCGAGGTTATCGTCATTGATTTACAAGATCCTAGATCAAGATTCAAGTTCCGATTTATGGGCAACGAGTTACGGGTTACGAGTTGCGAGTTACAAGGTAAGTGATACAAGATACGAGCTCCGAGTTATCGATAACACTTTCGAGTTCCGAATCCTTAGTTACGCGGCACGAGATACAAGATGCGAGTTCCCATTTATCGGTAATGATTTACAAGTTACGATATATAAGATACGAGCTCCGAGTTATCGGTAACGTGTCACTAGTTCCGAATTCTGAGTTACACGTCCCGAGATACAAGATGCGAGTTCCCACTTATTGGTAACGAGTCACGATCTTCAAGATCTAGGATACGAGCACCAGGTTGTCGGCAATGATTTGCGAGATCCGAGATAGAAGATACGAGATCCGAGTAATGGGTAACGAGTTACGAGTTTCGAGTTACAAGGTAAGAGATACAAGGTTCTAGCTCAGAGTTATCGGTAACGCGTTACGAGTTCCAAGTTCTGAGTTACGCGTCACGAGATACAAGTTGCGAGTTCCCACTTATGGGTAACGATTCACGAGCTACGAGAGGCCAGATACGAGTTCCTTGATATTGGTAATGGGTTACAAGCTACGATACACAAGATACGAGTTCCGGGTTATGAGTAGCAAGGTGTAAGCTGCGATTTACGAGTTACGAGTTGCGAGTTTCGAGTTACGAGTTACAAGATACGAGCTCCGAGTTATAGGTTACGCGTTACGAGTTCCGAGTTCTGAGTTCCACGTCATGAGATACAAGATGCGAGCCTCCACCTGTTGGTAACGAGTTACGGACTACTAGATCTAGGAAAAGAGTTCGAGGTTATCGTCATTGATTTACAAGATCCAAGATCAAGATTCGAGTTCCGAGTTATAGGCAACGAGTAACGGGTTACGAGTTACGAGTTACAAGGTACGTGATACAAGATACGAGCTCCGAGTTATCGGTAACACTTTCGAGTTCCGAGTCCTGAGTTACGCGTCACGAGATACATGATACGAGTTCCCATTTATCGGTAACGATTTACGAGCTACGAGATGCAAGATACGAGTTCCAGGTTATCGGTAATGGATTTCAAGTTACGATATATAAGATACGAGCTCCGAGATATCGGTAACGCGTACGAGTTCCTAGTTCTGAGTTACGCGTCACGAGATACAAGTTGCGAGTTCCCACTTATTGGTAATGATGTACGAGTTAGGAGAGGCAAGATGCGAGTTCCTTGTTATTGATAATGGGTTACAAGCTACGATACACAAGATACGAGTTACGTGTTATGAGTAGCGAATTATAAGACGCGATTTACGAGTACGAGTTACGAGTTCCGAGTTACGAGTTTCAAGTTGCGAGTAACGATATACGAGTTACCAGTTACGAATTACGACTTACGATCTACGAGGTACTAGTTACGAGTTACAAGATACAAGATGTGAGCTCCGAATCATCGGTAACGCGTAACTAGTTCCGAGTCCTGAGTTACGCGTCACGAGATGCAAGATGCGAGTTCCCATTTATCGGTAACGATTCACGAGCTACGAGATGCAAGATACGAGTTCCAGGTTATCGATAATGGATTACAAGTTACAATATATAAGATACGAGTCCCAGCTTATCGGTAATGGATTTCAAGTTACGACATGTAAGAGATCCGAGCTCCGAGTTATCGGTAACGCGTTACGAGTTCCTAGTTCTGAGTTACGCGTCACGAGATACAAATTGCGAGTTCCCACTTATTGGTAACGATTTATGAGCTACGAGAGGCATGATACGAGTTCCTTGCTATTGGTAATGGCTTACAATCTACGATAGACAAGATACGATTTCCGTGTTATGAATAGTGAGTTATAAGCTGCGATTTACGAGATATGAGTTACGAGTTTCGAGTTGCGAGTTACGATATACGAGTTACGAATTACAACTTACGATCTACCAGGCACTAGTTACAAGTTACGAGATACATGATGCGACTTCCTACTTATCGGTAACGATTTACGAGCTACGAGAAGCAAGATACGAGTTTCTTGTTATTGGTAATGAATTGCAAGCTACGATACACAAGTTATCAGTTCCGGGTTATGAGTAGCGAGTTATAAGCTGCGATTTACGAGTTATGAGTTACGAATTACGACTTACGATATACGAATTACTAGTTACGAGTTACGTGATACTAGATCCGAGTTCCCACTTATCGTAACGAGTTACGAGCTACGAGACACAAGATACGAGTTCCAGGTAATCAGTAATGAGTTACTAAATAAAAGTTACGAGTTCCGAGTTATGGGTTACGAGTTACGAGGTACAAGATACGAGCTCCGAGTCATCGGTTACGCGTTACAAGTCCCGACTTCTAAGTTTCGCTTCATGTGATACAAGATGCGAGTTTCCACCAATCGGTAACGAGTTAAGAACTACTAAATCTAGGATACGAGTTCGAGGTTATCGACATAGATTTACAAGATCCGAGATCAAGATTCAAGTTCCGAGTTATGGGCAACGAGTTACGAGTTACGAGTTACAAGGTAAGTGATACAAGTTACGAGCTCCGAGCTATCGGTAACACTTTCGAGTTCCGAGTCCTGAGTTACGCATCACGAGATATAAGATACGAGTTCCCATTCATTGGTAACGGGTTAAGATCTTCAAGATCTAGGATACGAGTTCCAGGTTATCGGCATAGATTTGCGAGATCCGAAATAGAAAATACGAGTTCCGAGTAATGGGTAACCAGTTACGAGTTACAAGGTACGAGTTACAATGTAAGAGATATGAGATACGAGCTCCGAGTTATCGGTAACGCGTTACGAGTTCCAAGTTCTGAGTTACGCGTCACGAGATACAAGTTGCGAGTTCCCACTTATCGGTAACGATTTACGAGCTACGAGAGGTAAGATACGAGATCCTTGTTATAGGTAATGAATTACAAGCTACGCTACACAAGATACGAGCTCCGGGTTATGAGAAGCGAGTTATAAGCTGCGATATACGAGTTACGAGTTACGAGTTACGAGTTTCGAGTTACGAGTTTCGAGTTGCGAGTTACGAATTACTACTTACGATCCACGATGTACGAGTTATGAGTTACAAGGTAAGTGATACAAGATACGAGCTCCGAGTTATCGGTAACGCGTTACTAGTTCCGAGTTCTGAGTTACACGTCACGAGATACAATATGCGAGTTCCCACTTATTGGTAACGATTTTCGAGCTACGAGAGGCAAGATACGAGTTCCTTGTTATTGGTAATGAATTACAAGCTAAGATACACAAGATACGAGTTCCGGGTTATGAGTAGCGAGTTATAAGCTGCGATTTACGAGTTACGAGTTACGAGTTTCGAGTTACGAGTTTCGAGTTACGAGTTTCGAGTTACGAGTTTCGAGTTACGAGTTTCGAGTTGCGAGTTACGAATTACTACTTACGATCCACGATGTACGAGTTATGAGTTACAAGGTAAGTGATACAAGATACGAGCTCCGAGTTATCGGTAACGCGTTACTAGTTCCAAGTTCTGAGTTACGCGTCACGAGATACAAGTTGCGAGTTCCCACTTATTGGTAACGATTTACGAGCTACGAGAGGCAAGATACGAGTTCCTTGTTATTGGTAATGGGTTACAAGCTACCAGACACAAGATACAAGTTCCAGGTAATCAGTAATGAGTTACGAGCTACTAGGTACAAGGTACGAGTTCTGAGTTATTGGTAACGAGTTACGAGTTACAAGATACGAGCTCAGAGTTATCGGTAACGCGTTACTAGTTCCGAGTTCTGAGTTACACGTCACGAGATATATGATGCGAGTTCCCACTTATCGGTAACGATTTACGAGCTATGAGAGGCAGGATACGAATTCCTTGTTATTGGTAATGGATTACAAGCTACGATACACACGATACGAGTTCCGGGACATGAGTAGGAAGTTATAAGCTGCGATTTACGAGTTACGAGTTTCTAGTTTTGAGTTGCGAGTTACGATATACGAGTTACGAGTAACGAATTAAGACTTACGATCTACAAGGTACTATTTACGAATTACGAGATACAAGATGAGAGTTCCCACTTGTCGTAACGAGTTACGAGGTACGAGACACAAGATACGAGTTCCAGGTAATCAGTAATGAGTTACGAGCTACTAAATACAAGATACCAGTTCCGAGTTATGGGTAACGAGTTACGAGTTACAAGATACAAGCTCCGAGCTATCGGTTACGCGTTACTAGTTGAGAGCTCTGAGTTTCGCGTCATGAGATACAAGATGCGAGTTTCCACCTATCGGTACCGAGTTACGAACTACTAGATCTAGGATACGAGTTCGAGGTTATCGTCATTGATTTACAAGATCCGAGATCAAGATTCGAGTTCCGAGTTATGGACAATGAGTTACGGGTTACAATTTACAAGGTAAGTGATACAAGATACCGGCTGCGAGCTTTCGGTAACACTTTCGAGTTCCGAGTCATGAGTTACGCGTCACGAGATACAAGATGCGAGTTCCCATTTATCGGTAACGATCTACGAGCTACGAGATGCAAGATACAAGTTCCAGGTTATCGGTAATGGATTACAAGTTACGATATTTGAGTTACGAGTTCCAGGTTATCGGTAATGGATTTCAAGTTACGATATATAAGATACGAGCTTCGAGTTATCGGTAACGCGTTACGAGTTCCTAGTTCTAAGCTACGGGTCACGAGATACAAGTTGCGAGTTCCCACTTATTGGTAACGATTTACGAGCTACGAGAGGCAAGATACGAGTTCCTTGTTATTGGTAATAGGTTACAAGCTACGATACCAAGATACGAGTTCCGGGTTATGAGTAGCGAGTTATAAGCTGCGATTTACGAGTTTCTAGTTTCGAGTTGCGAGTTGCGATATACGAGTTACGAGTTACGGATTAAGACTTACGATCTACGAGGTACTAGTTAGGAATTACGAGATAAAAGATGAGAGTTTCCACTTGTCGTAACGAGTTACGAGCTACGAGACACAAGATACGAGTTCCAGGTAATCAGTAATGAGTTACGAGCTACTAGATACAAGATACCAGTTCCTAGTTATGAGTGAAGAGTTCCGAGTTACGAGTTACAAGATACGAACTCCGAGTTATCGGTAACGCGTTACTAGTTCCGAGTTCTGAGATACACGTCACGAGATACAAGATGCGACTTCCCACTTATTGGTAACGAGTTACGATCTTCAAGATATAGGATACGAGTTCCAGGTTATCGGCAATGATTTGCGAGATCCGAGATAGAAGATACTAGTTCCGAGTAAGGGGTAACGAGTTACGAGTTACAAGGTAAGAGATACAAGAGACAAGCTCCGAGTTATCGGTAACGCGTTACGAGTTCCAAGTTCTGAGTTACGCGTCGCGAGATACAAGTTGCGCGTTCCCACTTATCGGTAACAATTTACGAGCTACGAGAGGCAAGATACGAGTTCCTTGTTATTGCTAATGGGTTCAAGCTACGATACACAAGATACGAGATCTGGGTTATGAGTAGCGAGTTATATGCTGCGATCGAGTTACGAGTTTCGAGTTGCGAGTTACGATATACGAGGTACTAGTTATGAATTACGACTTACGATCTGCGACGTACTACTTACGAATTACGAGATACAAGATGAGAGTTCCCACTGATCGTAACGTGTTACGAGCTTCCAGACACAAGATACGAGTTCCAGGTAATCAGTAATGAGTTAGGAGCTACTAGATACAAGATACGAGTTCCGAGCTATGGGTAACGAGTTATGAGTTACAAAATACGAGCTCCGAGTTATTGGTTATGCGTTACGAGTTCAGAGTTCTGAGTTTCGCGTCATGAGACACAAGATGAGAGTTTCCACCTATCGGTAACGAGTTACGAACTACTATATCTAGAATACGAGTTCGAGGTTATCGTCATTGATTTACAAGATCCGAGATCAAGATTCAAGTTCCGAGTTATGGGCAACGAGTTACGGGTTACGAGTTGCAAGTTACAAGGTGAGTGATACAAGATACGAGCTCCGAGTTATCGGTTACGCGTTGCGAGTTCGAAGTTCTGAGTTTCGCCTCATAAGATACAAGATGCGACTTAACACGTATCGGTAACGATTTACGAGCTACGAGAGGGAAGATACGTGTTCCTTGTTATTGGTAAAAGGTTACAAGCTACGAAACACAAGATACGAGTTCCAGGTAATCGGTAATGTGTTAAGAGTTACTAGATACAAGATACGAGTTCCGAGTTATGGGTAACGAGTTACGAGTTACAAGATGCGAGTTCCCACTTATCGTAACGAGTTACGAGCTACGAGACACAAGATACGAGTTCCAGGTAATTAGTAATGAGTTACGAGCTACTAAATACAAGATACGAGTTCCGAGTTATGGGTAACGAGTTACGAGTTACAAGATACGAGCTCCAAGTTATCGGTTATGCGTTACGAGTCCCGAGTTCTGGGTTTCGCTTCATGAGATACAAGATGCGAGTTTCCACCTATCGGTAACGATTTACGAGCTACGAGAGGCAAGATACGAGTTCCTTGTTATTGGTAAAGGGTTACAAGCTATGATACATAAGATACGAGTTCTGGATTATGAGTAGCGAGTTATAAACCACGATTTACGAGTTACGAGATACGATGTTCGAGTTACGAGTTTCGAGTTGCGAGTTACGATATACGAGTTTCGAGTTACGAATTACGACTTACGATCTACGAGGTACTATTTACGAGCTACGAGATACAAGATGCGAGTTCCCATTTATCGGTAACGATTTACGAGCTACGAGATGCAAGATACGAGTTCTATGTTATCGGCAATGGATTACAAGTTACGATATATAAGATAAGAGTTCCAGGTTATCGGTATTGGATTACAAGTTACGATATATAAGATACGAGCTTCGAGTTATCGGTAACGCGTCAGTAGTTCCGAGTTCTGAGTTACACGTCAAGAGATACAAGATGCGAGTTCCCACTTATTGGTAACGAGTCACGATCCTCAAGATCTAGGATACGAGCTCCAGGTTATCAGTAATGATTTGTGAGATCCGCGATAGAAGATACGAGATCCAAGTAATGGGTAACGAGTTACGAGTTACAAGGTAAGAGATACAATGTACAAGCTCAGAGTTATCGGTAACGCGTTACGAGTTCCAAGTCCTGAGTTACGCGTCACGAGGTACAAGTAGCGAGTTAACACTTATCGGTAACGGTTTACGAGATACGAGAGGAAAGAGATACGTGTTCCTTGTTATTGGTAAAAGGTTGCAGGCTACGAGACACAAGATACGAGTTCCAGGTAATCAGTAATGGGTTAAGAGCTACTAGATACAAGATACGAGTTCCGAGTTACGGGTAAGGAGTTACGAGTTACAAGATACGAGCACCGAGTTATCGATTACGCGTTACGAGTTCCGAGTTCTGAGTTTCTCGTCATGAGACACAGGATGCAAGTTTCCACCTATCGGTAACGATTTACGAGCTACGAGAGGCAAGACACGAGTTCCTTGTAAAAATTCTTGAGTATCTCTTAAAAAGACAAAAGTTATTTTGAATGCAATAATTTATTTAGTAAATCACAATTTGGGCTTAGAAAAGATCATTCCACTGTTAAGGCAATATTAGATATGATGGAGTATATAGTTGAGAGCTTTGAGGGGGGTGCCACATTTTGTATCCTTTCCAAGGCTTTTGACTGTATATCACATAAGCTTCTCATTAAAAAATTAAAATATTATGGACTTAATCATCACTGTTAAATTTTTCGAAAGTTACCTAGAACGTAGAACTCAACACACTTATAGTGGAGGCAAGTTTTCAAAGGAGACCATAGTGAAGCATGGGTCCCACAGGGGTCAATTCTGGGACCGCTGCTCTTTATTATCTATATAAATGATGTGAGTAGCTCAGTCGACAGTAAATTAATATTGTTTGCTGATGATACAACCTCGCTCTCTGAAAATAAAACCCTACAATATATAAAGTTGGATATGGAGGGTGCGGTGGCAGGATTAGGTGATTGGTTTTCTGCCAATAACCTTAGTCTTAACATCAGTAAAACTGAAAATATGATTTTTGCAATGCGTGTTATACCAGATAATGAGATTAGGGCTGCTGTGAGGTTCTTTGGTGTTCACCTCAATCAGGCCGATAGTGTGGCAGGTGTTTCATGCATTGGTACAGTCTGCATGCAACTATGGTCTGCTTGCTTGGAGTCATACAGCGCAGGCTGACAGAACTTTTAAGCTTCAGAGACGTGCAATCAGGGTGGATGAGGGCTTGGGCTATCTAGCAGATGTGAGAGAAATTTTTAAGAGACGTAGAATATTAACATTGCCTTCCAGGTATATTTTGGAAAGTCTTATCTATATCAGGAGAAATATTCATTAATATCATTTGTGCAGTGAATATCATAGTTATGAAACAAGACAAAACTCTTTATATAGATATAAAATTTCTCAGATTGAATAAATCTCTCAATGTAACTCTCTGTTATGCGCCAAAATTCTTCAACAAATTAACAGTCAGTGGTCAAGCGTCAAAGCGTCAAATGTCAAGCGTCATAGCATCAATGCTTCAAGCGTCGAAGCGTAAAGCGTCAAGAGTGGAACGTCAAAAGTCAAGCTTCAAGCGTGATACGTCAAAAGTCGGAAACGTCAAAAGTAGGAAGCGTCAAAAGTCGGAAGCGTCAAAAATCTGAAGCGTCAGAAGTCGGAAGCGTCAAAAGTCGTAAGCGTCAAAAATCTGAAGCGTCAGAAGTCGGAAGCGTCAAAAGTCGGAAGCGCCAAAAGTAGGAGGCGTCAAACGTCGGAAGCGTCAAAAGTCGGGAGAGTCAAAAGTCGGAGCGTCAAAAGTCGGAAGTGTCAAATGTCTGAAACGTCAAAAGTCGGAAGCGTCAAAATTCGGAAGCGTCAAAAATCTAACCTAACCTAACCTAACCTAACGTAAGCCAAGCCAAGCCAAGCCAAGCCAACGCCACGCCACGCCACGCCTAACCTAACCTAACCTAACCTAACACGAAACACGAAACACGAAACACGAAACACGAAACACGAAACACGAAACACGAAACACGAAACACGAAACACGAAACACGAAACACGAAACACGAAACCCGAAACACGAAACACGAAACACGAAACACGAAACACGAAACACGAAACACGAAACACGAAACACGAAACACGAAACACGAAACACGAAACACGAAACACGAAACACTAAACGCTAAACATGAAACACTAAACACGAAACACGAAACACTAAACACGAAACACGAAACACGAAAAACGAAACACGAAACACGAAACACGAAACACGAAACACGAAACACGAAACACGAAACACGAAACACGAAACACGAAACACGAAACACTAAACACTAAACACTAAACACTAAAGACTAAACACTAAACACTCAACACTCAACACTCAACACTCAACACTCAACACTCAACACTAAACACTAAACACTAAACACTAAACACTAAACACTAAACACTAAACACTCAACACTAAACACTAAACACTAAACACTAAACACTAAACACTAAACACTAAACACTAAACACTAAACACTAAACACTAAACACTAAACACTAAACACTAAACACTAAACACTAAACACTAAACACTAAACACTAAACACTAAACACTAAACACTAAACACTAAACACTAAACACTAAACACTAAACACTAAACACTAAACACTAAACACTAAACACTAAACACTAAACACTAAACACTAAACACTAAACACTAAACACTAAACACTAAACACTAAACACTAAACACTAAACACTAAACACTAAACACTAAACACTAAACACTAAACACTAAACACTAAACACTAAACACTAAACACTAAACACTAAACACTAAACACTAAACACTAAACACTAAACACTAAACACTAAACACTAAACACTAAACACTAAACACCAAACACCAAACACCAAACACCAAACACTAAACACCAAACACCAAACACCAAACACCAAACACCAAACACCAAACACCAAACACCAAACACCAAACACCAAACACCAAACACCAAACACCAAACACCAAACACCAAACACCAAACACCAAACACCAAACACCAAACACCAAACACTAAACACTAAACACTAAACACTAAACACTAAACACTAAACACTAAACACTAAACACTAAACACTAAAGACTAAACACTAAACACTAAACACTCAACACTCAACACTCAACACTCAACACTCAACACTCAACACTAAACACTAAACACTAAACACTAAACACTAAACACTAAACACTAAACACTAAACACTAAACACTAAACACTAAACACTAAACACTCAACACTCAACACTCAACACTCAACACTCAACACTAAACACTAAACACTAAACACTAAACACTAAACACTAAACACTAAACACTAAACACTAAACACTAAACACTAAACACTAAACACTAAACACTAAACACTAAACACTAAACACTAAACACTAAACACTAAACACTAAACACTAAACACTAAACACTAAACACTAAACACTAAACACTAAACACTAAACACTAAACACTAAACACTAAACACTAAACACTAAACACTAAACACTAAACACTAAACACTAAACACTAAACACTAAACACTAAACACTAAACACTAAACACTAAACACTAAACACTAAACACTAAACACTAAACACTAAACACTAAACACTAAACACTAAACACTAAACACTAAACACTAAACACTAAACACTAAACACTAAACACTAAACACTAAACACTAAACACTAAACACTAAACACTAAACACTAAACACTAAACACTAAACACTAAACACTAAACACTAAACACTAAACACTAAACACTAAACACTAAACACTAAACACTAAACACTAAACACTAAACACTAAACACTAAACACTAAACACTAAACACTAAACACTAAACACTAAACACTAAACACTAAACACTAAACACTAAACACTAAACACTAAACACTAAACACTAAACACTAAACACTAAACACTAAACACTAAACACTAAACACTAAACACTAAACACTAAACACTAAACACTAAACACTAAACACTAAACACTAAACACTAAACACTAAACACTAAACACTAAACACTAAACACTAAACACTAAACACTAAACACTAAACACTAAACACTAAACACTAAACACTAAACACTAAACACTAAACACTAAACACTAAACACTAAACACTAAACACTAAACACTAAACACTAAACACTAAACACTAAACACTAAACACTAAACACTAAACACTAAACACTAAACACTAAACACTAAACACTAAACACTAAACACTAAACACTAAACACTAAACACTAAACACTAAACACTAAACACTAAACACTAAACACTAAACACTAAACACTAAACACTAAACACTAAACACTAAACACTAAACACTAAACACTAAACACTAAACACTAAACACTAAACACTAAACACTAAACACTAAACACTAAACACTAAACACTAAACACTAAACACTAAACACTAAACACTAAACACTAAACACTAAACACTAAACACTAAACACTAAACACTAAACACTAAACACTAAACACTAAACACTAAACACTAAACACTAAACACTAAACACTAAACACTAAACACTAAACACTAAACACTAAACACTAAACACTAAACACTAAACACTAAACACTAAACACTAAACACTAAACACTAAACACTAAACACTAAACACTAAACACTAAACACTAAACACTAAACACTAAACACTAAACACTAAACACTAAACACTAAACACTAAACACTAAACACTAAACACTAAACACTAAACACTAAACACTAAACACTAAACACTAAACACTAAACACTAAACACTAAACACTAAACACTAAACACTAAACACTAAACACTAAACACTAAACACTAAACACTAAACACTAAACACTAAACACTAAACACTAAACACTAAACACTAAACACTAAACACTAAACACTAAACACTAAACACTAAACACTAAACACTAAACACTAAACACTAAACACTAAACACTAAACACTAAACACTAAACACTAAACACTAAACACTAAACACTAAACACTAAACACTAAACACTAAACACTAAACACTAAACACTAAACACTAAACACTAAACACTAAACACTAAACACCAAACACCAAACACCAAACACCAAACACCAAACACCAAACACCAAACACCAAACACCAAACACCAAACACCAAACACCAAACACCAAACACCAAACACCAAACACCAAACACCAAACACCAAACACCAAACACCAAACACCAAACACCAAACACCAAACACCAAACACCAAACACCAAACACCAAACACCAAACACCAAACACCAAACACCAAACACCAAACACCAAACACCAAACACCAAACACCAAACACCAAACACCAAACACCAAACACCAAACACCAAACACCAAACACCAAACACCAAACACCAAACACCAAACACCAAACACCAAACACCAAACACCAAACACCAAACACCAAACACCAAACACCAAACACCAAACACCAAACACCAAACACCAAACACCAAACACCAAACACCAAACACCAAACACCAAACACCAAACACCAAACACCAAACACCAAACACCAAACACCAAACACCAAACACCAAACACCAAACACCAAACACCAAACACCAAACACCAAACACCAAACACCAAACACCAAACACCAAACACCAAACACCAAACACCAAACACCAAACACCAAACACCAAACACCAAACACCAAACACGAAACACTAAACACTAAACACTAAACACTAAACACTAAACACTAAACACTAAACACTAAACACTAAACACTAAACACTAAACACTAAACACTAAACACTAAACACTAAACACTAAACACTAAACACTAAACACTAAACACTAAACACTAAACACTAAACACTAAACACTAAACACTAAACACTAAACACTAAACACTAAACACTAAACACTAAACACTAAACACTAAACACTAAACACTAAACACTAAACACTAAACACTAAACACTAAACACTAAACACTAAACACTAAACACTAAACACTAAACACTAAACACTAAACACTAAACACTAAACACTAAACACTAAACACTAAACACTAAACACTAAACACTAAACACTAAACACTAAACACTAAACACTAAACACTAAACACTAAACACTAAACACTAAACACTAAACACTAAACACTAAACACTAAACACTAAACACTAAACACTAAACACTAAACACTAAACACTAAACACTAAACACTAAACACTAAACACTAAACACTAAACACTAAACACTAAACACTAAACACTAAACACTAAACACTAAACACTAAACACTAAACACTAAACACTAAACACTAAACACTAAACACTAAACACTAAACACTAAACACTAAACACTAAACACTAAACACTAAACACTAAACACTAAACACTAAACACTAAACACTAAACACTAAACACTAAACACTAAACACTAAACACTAAACACTAAACACTAAACACTAAACACTAAACACTAAACACTAAACACCAAACACCAAACACCAAACACCAAACACCAAACACCAAACACCAAACACCAAACACCAAACACCAAACACCAAACACCAAACACCAAACACCAAACACCAAACACCAAACACCAAACACCAAACACCAAACACCAAACACCAAACACCAAACACCAAACACCAAACACCAAACACCAAACACCAAACACCAAACACCAAACACCAAACACCAAACACCAAACACCAAACACCAAACACCAAACACCAAACACCAAACACCAAACACCAAACACCAAACACCAAACACCAAACACCAAACACCAAACACCAAACACCAAACACCAAACACCAAACACCAAACACCAAACACCAAACACCAAACACCAAACACCAAACACCAAACACCAAACACCAAACACCAAACACCAAACACCAAACACCAAACACCAAACACCAAACACCAAACACCAAACACCAAACACCAAACACCAAACACCAAACACCAAACACCAAACACCAAACACCAAACACCAAACACCAAACACCAAACACCAAACACCAAACACGAAACACTAAACACTAAACACTAAACACTAAACACTAAACACTAAACACTAAACACTAAACACTAAACACTAAACACTAAACACTAAACACTAAACACTAAACACTAAACACTAAACACTAAACACTAAACACTAAACACTAAACACTAAACACTAAACACTAAACACTAAACACTAAACACTAAACACTAAACACTAAACACTAAACACTAAACACTAAACACTAAACACTAAACACTAAACACTAAACACTAAACACTAAACACTAAACACTAAACACTAAACACTAAACACTAAACACTAAACACTAAACACTAAACACTAAACACTAAACACTAAACACTAAACACTAAACACTAAACACTAAACACTAAACACTAAACACTAAACACTAAACACTAAACACTAAACACTAAACACTAAACACTAAACACTAAACACTAAACACTAAACACTAAACACTAAACACTAAACACTAAACACTAAACACTAAACACTAAACACTAAACACTAAACACTAAACACTAAACACTAAACACTAAACACTAAACACTAAACACTAAACACTAAACACTAAACACTAAACACTAAACACTAAACACTAAACACTAAACACTAAACATTAAACATTAAACATTAAACACTAAACACTAAACACTAAACACTAAACACTAAACACTAAACACTAAACACTAAACACTAAACACTAAACACTAAACACTAAACACTAAACACTAAACACTAAACACTAAACACTAAACACTAAACACTAAACACTAAACACTAAACACTAAACACTAAACACTAAACACTAAACACTAAACACTAAACACTAAACACTAAACACTAAACACTAAACACTAAACACTAAACACGAAACACTAAACACTGAAAAAACCGGCTCAATCCAGTTCAATCCAGTTCAAACCGGCTCAATCTGGCTCAATCCGGCTCAATCCAGTCCAATCCGGTTCAATCCAGTTCAATCTGGCTCAATCTGGCTCAAACCGGCTCAATCCAGTTCAAACCGGTTCAATCCAATTAAAACCGGCTCAAACCGGCTCAAACCGGTTCAATCCAGTTCAAACCGGCTCAATCCAGTTAAAACTGGCTCAAACCGGCTCAAACCGGTTCAATCCAGTTCAAACCAGCTCAATCCGGTTCAATACAGTTTAAACCGGCTCAATCCTGCTCAACCCGGCTCAAATCAACTCTACTCTACTCTACTCTACGCTACTCTACTCTACTCTACTCTACTCTACTCCACTCTACTCTACTCCACTCTACTCTACTCTACTCTACTCTACTCTACTCTACTCTACTCTACTCTACTCTACTCTACTCTACTCTTCTCTACTCTACTCTACTCTACTCTACTCTACTCTACTCTACTCTACTCTACTCTACTCTACTCTACTCTACTCTACTCTACTCTACTCTACTCTACTCTACTCTACTCTACTCTACTCTACTCTACTCTACTCTACTCTACTCTACTCTACTCTACTCTACTCTACTCTACTCTACTCTACTCTACTCTACTCTACTCTACTCTACTCTACTCTACTCTACTCTACTCTACTCTACTCTACTCTACTCTACTCTACTCTACTCTACTCTACTCTACTCTACTCTACTCTACTCTACTCTACTCTACTCTACTCTACTCTACTCTACTCTACTCTACTCTACTCTACTCTACTCTACTCTACTCTACTCTACTCTACTCTACTCTACTCTACTCTACTCTACTCTACTCTACTCTACTCTACTCTACTCTACTCTACTCTACTCTACTCTACTCTACTCTACTCTACTCTACTCTACTCTACTCTACTCTACTCTACTCTACTCTACTCTACTCTACTCTACTCTACTCTACTCTACTCTACTCTACTCTACTCTACTCTACTCTACTCCTCTCTATTCTATTCTACTCTACTCTACTCTACTCTACTCTACTCTACTCTACTCTACTCTACTCTACTCTACTCTACTCTACTCTACTCTACTCTACTCTACTCTACTCTACTCTACTCTACTCTACTCTACTCTACTCTACTCTACTCTACTCTACTCTACTCTACTCTACTCTACTCTACTCTACTCTACTCTACTCTACTCAACTCTACTCAACTCTGCCATGTTCATAATGTCATACACAGATACTTTTAAGATATTTTTGTGAATATTTCTAAGTATAAATTTTGTATTTTCAGCGGAATAATATTTAAATAAAGAAAATGCTTAACTTTTAACCCTGTTTACCTTTTATTACCTCAATAGCTCAAGCAAATATATGACTATTGACGCTAGATTTTCGTAGTAAACTGATATCACTAATCTAATGGTTGTAGAATTATATACCTACTATTTTTTAAAATTTTTGAGAGTTGATACGATGCTCACTTACTGTTAGCCACTGTCCACCAATCTTGTCGATGAATTGAATACAACCCATATACCTGGTTATTATGTGGTGTTCAGTTTTGCAAGAAGCAGTCATTGCCATGGTGGAGCAATAATATGTGTCAAAAACAGTATAATAGCAACAGGATGTGAGCAGCTGGAGGAACTGTCAGTAGAGATGTCTTTTGAAATTGCAGCAGTGGAGGTTAAGTCTTTCAATTTAGTAGTGGTAGCAGTGTATCGTCCTCCAGGGGGAGATTTCAATGTATTTTTAAATTCAGTGTATGTACTGTTGGAAATTTTGTCACATAATTTTAAGTATACTGTGAGTATTTCATTCACATTTCAATGTTTTAACAACAAAAACTTGCCAATTTTCAGATATTGTGAATTCTTATGGTTTTACACAGGAAGTATATGAAAATACTAGGGCTGACTATTGTTTAGATAATATATTTGTAAATTATAGAGGAATTTTGAATTATGTATCATGTGTTTTACAGCCAATTATTTCTGACCACAAAGCAGTCACTATAGATATGTGCATAGATAGGAATCCTACTGAAAAAATTTCATTCTGTTTTAGACCGATAACTCAAAGGGGTATAAATTATATGTTTGAGTGTATGCCAAAAACAGATTGGGGTTTTCTTGATTCTGATTTGTGAGCAGACAGCATGTGTAGTGTTTTAATGGATATTTTAGTAGGCAACTTTGAAATATCATTTCCAGTTAAAAATTATTCGAAACAAAATAAAAAAGTAAATTGGTTTAACAATGAGCTGGCTGTAATGAGAGAGCATTTGTATTTGCTTGATGAACTTAACAAAAACTTTGAGCACCCTGTCATTAAAGAACAACTCCAACAGTTTAGGACCAAATACCGGAGGGAAATAAAAAAGGCCAAGAAAACAGCAACATCAAGATTAATTGAACAGTCTGATAACAAAATTAGAGCAGCCTGGCAGGTTGTCAATGAACACAGCAGAGTATTGAGAAAAGGTGAGCCATCTTTGAACGATTACGATTTTAACACATTTTTCACAAATATCTCACAACAAATTATCAGTGGTGTACCAGCATCTACAAAAACAGCTGAAATGTATCTAGAAAGTCAGAAACCTCAAATACCAGGGGATAGCTTCTCTTTAAGGGAGGTTACTTTCATAGAGGTAAGGGACTGAATAGATTCTTTAAAAAATAAACATAGTAGGGATATTTTTGGTTGAAGTGTGTCTCTATTAGAAATATTAAAAGAAACAATAATTGGTCCAGTAACTATAATAATTAATCACTGTCTAAAATAGGGAACATATCCATCTTCCTTTAAAAAAACTAAAGTTATTCCTGTTTTCAAGAAGGGAGACACAAATGATGTTAACAATTATAGACCAATTCCAATAATACCAGCTGTATCAAAAGTTCTTGAGTATCTCTTAAAAAGACATAAGTTATATTGAATGCAATAATTTATTTAGTAAATCACAATTTGGGTTTAGAAAAGATCATTCCACTGTTAAGGCAATATTAGATATGATGGAGTATATAGTTGAGGGCTTTGAGGGGGGTGCCACATTTTGTATCCTTTCCAAGGCTTTTGACTGTATATCACATCAGCTTCTCATTAAGAAATAAAAATATTATGGACCTAATCATCACTGTTAAATTCTTCGAAAGTTACCTAGAACGTAGAACTCAACACACTTATAGTGGAGGCAAGTTTTCAGAGGAGACCATAGTGAAGCATGGGTCCCACAGGGGTCAATTCTGGGACCGCTGCTCTTTATTATCTATATAAATGATGTGAGTAGCTCAGTCGACAGTAAATTAATACTGTTTGCTGATGATACAACCTCACTCTCTGAAAATAAAACCCTACAATATCTAAAGTTGGATATGGAGGGTGCGGTGGCAGGATTAGGTGATTGGTTTTCTGCCAATAACCTTAGTCTTAACATCAGTAAGACTGAAAATACAATTTTTGCAATGCGTGTTATACCAGATAATGAGATTAGGGCTGCTGTGAGGTTCTTGGGTGTTCACCTCAATCAGGCTCTTGTTTTTGACAAGCATGTTGACATTACAGCAAAAAAAATAAACAAGGCCATTTTTTTGTTGAAAAACTTAAGTAGATCTGTGGACAGGCCGATAGTGTGGCAGGTGTTTCATGCATTGGTACAGTCTGCATGCAACTATGGTCTGCTTGCTTGGAGTCATACAGCGCAGGCTGACAGAACTTTTAAGCTTCAGAGACGTACAATCAGGGTGGATGAGGGCTTGGTCTATCTAGCAGATGTGAGAGAAATTTTTAAGAGACGTAGAATATTAACATTGCCTTCCAGGTATATTTTGGAAAGTCTTATCTATATCAGGAGAAATATTCATTAATATCATTTGTGCAGTGAATATCATAGTTATGAAACAAGACAAAACTCTTTATATAGATATAAAATTTCTCAGATTGAATAAATCTTTCAATGTTACTCTCTGTTATGCGCCAAAATTCTCGGAGTTGCGAGTTACGATTAAAAAGGTACGAGTTACGAGTTACGCGAGGCAAGACACGAGTTCCTTGTTATTGGTAATGGGTTACAAGCTACGATACACAAGATACGAGTTCCGGGTTATGAGTCGCGAGTTATAAGCTGCGATTTACGAGTTACAAGTTACGAGTTTCGAGTTGCGTGTTACGATATACGAGTTACGAGCTATGAATTACGACTTATGACCTACGAGGTACTAGTTACTGGTTACGAGATACAAGATACGAGTTCTCAGTTGTCGTTACGAGTTAAGAGCTACGTGGCACAAGATACGAGTTCTAGTTAATCAGTAATGAGTTACAAGCTGCTAGTTGTAAGATACGAGCTCCGAGCTATCGGTAACGCGTTACGAGTTCCGAGCTCTAAGTTACGCGTCAGAGATACATGATGCGAGTTCTCACTTATCGTTACGAGTTACGAGTTACAAGGTAAGAGATACAAGATACAAGCTCCAAGCTATCGGTAACGCGTTACGAGTTCCAAGTTCTGAATTACGCGTCACAAGATATAAGTAACGAGTTTCCACTTGTCGGTAACGATTTACGAGCTACTAGAGGCAAGATACGAGTTCCTTATTGTTGGTAATGGGTTACAAGCTATGATATACAAGATACGTATTCAGGGTTATAAGTAGCGAGTTATAAGCTGCAATTTACGAGTTACGAGTTACGAGTTTCGAGTTACGAGTTTCGTGTTACGAGTTTCGAGTAACGAGTTACGAGTTTCAAGCTACGAGTTTCAAGCTACGAGCTTTGAGTTACGAGTTTCGAATAACTTGTTACGAGTTTCGGGTTGCGAGGTGCGGGTTGCGAGTTACGAATTACGACTTACGATCTACGAGGTACTAGTTACGAGTTACGAGACACAAGATGCGAGTTCTCACTGATCGTAATGAGTTACGAGATACGAGACACAAGATACGAGTTTCAGGTAATCAGTAATGAGTTACGAGCTGCTAGATACAAGATACGACTTCCTAGTAATGGGTAACGAGTTACAAGTGACAAGATACGAGCTCCGAGTTATCTGTTACGCGTTACGAGTATCGAGTTCCGAGTTACGCGTCACGAGATAAATGTTGCGAGTTCCCATTTATCGGTAACGATTTACGAACTACGAGATGCAAGATACGAGTTTCAGGTTATCGGTAATGGATTACAAGTTACGATATGTAAAATACGAGTTCCGAGTTCCGAGTAAGGACTTACGAGTTACAAGATACGAGTTCCGAGTTATCGGTAACGCGTTACTAGTTCCGAGTTCTGAGTTACACGTCACGAGGTACAAGGTGCGAGTTCCCACTTATTGGTAACGAGTTAAGACCTTTAAGATCTAGGATACGAGTTCCAGGTTATCGGCAATGATTTGCGAGATTCGAGATAGAAGATACGAGTTCCGAGTAATGGGTAACGAGTCATGAGTTACGAGTTCGTGTTACAATGTAAGAGATACGAAATACAAGCTCAGAGTTATCGGTAACGCGTTACGAATTCCAAGTTCTGAGTTACGCGTCACGAGATACAAGTTGCGAGTTCCCACTTATTGGTAACGATTTACGAGCTACGAGAGGCAAGATACGAGTTCCTTGTTATTGGTAATGGGTTACAAGCTACGATACACAAGATACGAGTTCCGGGTTATGAGTAGCGAGTTATAAGACTCGATTTACGAGTACGAGTTACGAGTTTCGAGTTACGAGTTTAAAGTTGCGAGTAACGATATACGAGTTACGAGTTACGAATTACAAGATACGCGTCACGAGATACAAGACGCGAGTTCCCATTTATCGGTAACGATTCACGAGCTACGAGACGCAAGATACGAGTTCCAGGTTATCGGTAATGGATTACAAGTTACAATATATAAGATACGAGTTACAGGTTAACGGTAATGGATTTCAAGTTACTATATATAAGATACGAGCTCCGAGTTATCGGTAACGCGTTACGAGTTCCTAGTTCTGAGTTACACGTCACGAGATACAAGTTGCGAGTTCCCACTTATTGGTAACGATTTACGAGCTATGAGAGGCAAGATCAAGTTACGATCTTCAAGATATAGGATACGAGTTCCAGGTTATCGGCAATGATTTGCGATATCCGAGATAGAAGATACGAGTTCATTGTTATTGGTAATGGGTTACAAGCTACGATACACAAGATACAAGTTCCGGGTTATGAGTAGCGAGTTATAAGATGCGATTTACGAGTTACGAGTTTCGAGTTGCGAGTAACGATATACGAGTTACAAATTACGACTTACAATCTACGAGGTACTAGTTACGAGTTACGAGATACAAGATGCGAGTTCCAGGTAATCAGTAATGAGTTACGAGCCACTAGATACAAGATGCGCGTTCCGAGTTATAAGTAATGAGTTACGAGTTACAAGATACGAGCTCCGAGTTATAGGTTACGCGTTACGAGTTCCGAGTTCTGAGTTTCACGTCATGAGATACAAGATGCGAGTCTCCACCTGTCGGTAACGAGTTACGAACTACTAGAACTAGGATACGAGTTCGAGGTTATCGTCATTGGTTTACAAGATCCGAGAACAGGGTTCGAGTTCCGAGTTACGGGCAACGAGTTATGGGTTACGAGTTACGAATTACAAAGTAAGTCATACAGGATATGAGCTCCGAGTTATCGGTAACACTTTCGAGTTCCGAGTCCCAAATTACGCGTCACGAGATACAAGATGCGAGTTCCCATTTATCGGTAACGATTTACGAGCTACGATATGCAATATACCAGTTCCAGGTTTTCGGTAATGGATTACAAGTTACAATATATAAGATATGAGTTCCGAGTTATGGGTTACGAGTTACGAATTACAAGATACGAGCTCCGAGTTATCGGTTACGCGTTACGACTTCCGAGTTCTGAGTTTCGCGTCATGAGATAAAAGATGCGAGTTTCCACCTATAGGCAACGAGTTACGATCTACAAGATCTAGGATAGGAGTTCGAGGATATCGTCATTGATTTACAAGATCCGAGATCAAGATTCGAGTTCTCAGTTATGGGCAACGAGTTACGGGTTACGAGTTACGAGTTAAAAGGTAAGAGATACAAGATACGAGCTCCGAGTTATCGGTAAAGCGTTACGAGTTTCAAGATCTGAGTTATGCGTCATGAGATACAAGTTGCGAGTTCCCACTTATTGGTAACGATATACGAGCTACGAGAGGCAAGATACGAGTCCCTTGTTATTGGTAATGGGTTACAATCTACGATAGACAAGATACGATTTTCGTGTTATGAATAGCGAGTTATAAGCTGCGATTTACGAGATACGAGTTACTAGTTTCGAGTTACGAGTTTCGAGTTACGAGTTTCGAGTTGCGAGTTACGATATACGAGTTACGAATTACGACTTACGATCTACGAGACATTAGTTACAAGTTACGAGATACAAGATGCGAGTTCTCACTTATTGGTAACGATTTACGAGCTACGAGAGGCGAGATACGAGTTCTTTGTTATTGGTAATGAATTACAAGCTACGATACACAAGTTATGAGTTCCGGGTTATGAGTAGCGAGTTATGAGCTGCGATTTACGAGTTATGAGTTACGAATTACGACTTACGATCTACGAGGCATTAGTTACGAGTTACGAGATACAAGATGCGAGTTCCCACTTATCGTAACGAGTTACGAGCTACGAGACACAAGATACGAGTTCCAGGTAATCAGTAATGAGTTACGAGCTACTAAATACAAGTTATGAGTTCCGAGTTATGGGTAACGAGTTACGGGTTACGGGTTACACTGTAAGTGATACAAGATACGAGCTCCGAGTTATCGGTAATACTTTCGAGTTCCGAGTCCTGAGTTACGCATCACGAGACACAAGATACGAGTTTCAGGTAATCAGTAATGAGTTACGAGCTACTAGATACTAGATACCAATTCCGAGTTATAAGTTACGAGTTACAAGTTACAAGATACGAGCTCCGAGTTATCGGTAACACTTTCGAGTTCCGAGTCCTGAGTTACGCGTCACGAGATACAAGTTGCGAGTTCCCGCTTATTGGTAACGATTTACGAGCTAGGAGAGGCAAGATGCGAGTTCCTTGTTATTGGTAATGGGTTACAAGCTACGATACACAAGATACGAGTTCCGGGTTATGAGTAGCGCGTTATAAGATGCGATTTACGAGTACGAGTTACGAGCTTCGAGTTACGAGATTCAAGTTGCGAGTAACGAAATACGAGTTACCAGTTACGAATTGCGACTTACGATCTACGAGGTACTAGTTACGAGTTGCGAGATACAAGATGTAAGTTCCCACGCATCGTAACGAGTTACGAGCTGCGAGACACAAGATACGATTTCCAGGTAATCAGTAATGAGTTACGAGCCACTAGATACAAGATGCGAGTTCCGAGTGATAATTAACGAGTTACGAGTTACAAGATACGAGCTCCGAGTTATCGGTTACGCGTTACGAGTTCTGAGTTTCGCGTCATGAGATACAGGATGCGAGCTTCCACCTATCAGTAACGAGTTACAAACTACAAGATCTAGGATACGAGTTCGAGGTTATCGTCATTGATTTACAAGATCCGAGATCAAGATTCGAGTTCCGAGTTATGAGCAACGAGTTACGGGTTACGAGTTACGAGTTACGGGTTACGAGTTACGAGTTACAAAGTAAGTGATACAAGATTCGAGCTCCGAGTTATCGGTAACACTTTCGAGTCCTGATTTACGCGTCACGAGATAAAAGATGCCAGTTCCCATTTATCGTAGTGACTTACGAGCTACGAGACACAAGATATGAGATCCGGGTTATGAGTAGCGAGTTATAAGTTGCGGTTTACGAGTTTCGAGTTGCGAATTACGATATACCAGGTACTAGTTACGAGTTACGAGATACAAGATGCGAGTTCTCACTTATCGTAGTGACTTACGAGCTACGAGACACAAGATATGAGTTCCAGGTAAACAGTAATGAGGTACAAGCTAGTAGATACAAGATACAAGTTCCGAGTTATGGGTAACGAGTTACAAGTTACGAGTTACAAGATACGAGCTCCGAGTTATAGGTAACGCGTTACTAGTTACGAGTTCTGAGTTACACGTCACGAGATACAAGATGCGAGTTCCCACATATTGGTAACGAGTTACGATCTTCATGATCTAGGATACGAGTTATAGGTTATCGGCAGTGATTTGCGAGATCCGAGATAGAAGGTACGTGTTCCGAATAATGTGTAACGAGTTACAAGTTACGAGTGACGAGTTACAAGGTAAGAGATACAAGAGAAAAGCTCCGAGTTATCGGTAACGCGTTACGAGTTCCAAGTTCTGAGTTACGCGTCGCGAGATACAAGTTGCGAGTTCCCACTTATCGGTAACGATTTACGAGCTACGAGAGGCCAGATACGAGTTCCTTGTTATTGGTAATGGGTTACAGGCTACGATACACAAGATACGAGTTCCGGGTTGGGTAGCGAGTTATAAGCTGCGATTTACGAGTTACGAGTTACGAGTTACGAGTTTCGAGATGCGAATTACAATATACGAGTTACCAGTTGCGAATTACGACTCACGATCTACGAGGTAGTAGTTACGAGTTACGAGATACAAGATGCGAGTTCCCACTTATCGGTAACGATTTACGGGCTACGAGAGGCAAGATGCGAATTCCTTATTATTGCTAATGGGTTACAAGCTACGATACACAAGATACGAGTTCCGGGTTATAAGTAGCGAGTTATAAGCTGCGATTTACGAGTTACGACTTTCGAGTTTCGAGTTGCGAGTTACGATATACGAGGTACTAGTTACGAGTTACAAGGTACAAGATGTGAGCTCCGAATCATCGGTAACGCGTAACTAGTTCCGAGTCCTGAGTTACGCGTCACGAGATGCAAGATGCGAGTTCCAGGTAATCAGTAATGATTTACGAGCTACTAGATACAAGATACGAGTTCCGAGTCATGGGTAACGAGTTACGAGTTACAAGATACGAGCTCCAAGTTATCTGTTACGCGTTACGAGTTTCGTGTTCTGAGTTACGCGTCACGAGATACAAGACGCGAGTTGCCATTAATCGGTAACGATTTACGAGCTACGAGATGCAAGACACAAGTTCCGGGTTATGAGTAGCGTGTTATAAGCTGCGATTTACGAGTTACGAGTTACGAGTTACGAGTTACGAGTTACGAGTTACGAGTTACGAGTTACGAGTTACGAGTTACGAGTTACGAGTTACGAGCTACGAGTTACGAGTTACGAGTTACGAGTTACGAGTTACGAGTTACGAGTTACGAGTTACGAGTAACGAGTTACGAGTTACGAGTTACGAGTTACGAGTTACGAGTTACGAGTTACGAGTTACGAGTTACGAGTTACGAGTTACGAGTTACGAGTTACGAGTTACGAGTTACGAGTTACGAGTTACGAGTTACGAGTTACGAGTTACGAGTTACGAGTTACGAGTTACGAGTTACGAGTTACGAGTTACGAGTTACGAGTTACGAGTTACGAGTTACGAGTTACGAGTTACGAGTTACGAGTTACGAGTTACGAGTTACGAGTTACGAGTTACGAGTTACGAGTTACGAGTTACGAGTTACGAGTTACGAGTTACGAGTTACGAGTTACGAGTTACGAGTTACGAGTTACGAGTTACGAGTTACGAGTTACGAGTTACGAGTTACGAGTTACGAGTTACGAGTTACGAGTTATGAATTACGAGTTACGAGTTACGAGTTACGAGTTACGAGTTACGAGTTACGAGTTACGAGTTACGAGTTACGAGTTACGAGTTACGAGTTACGAGTTACGAGTTACGAGTTACGAGTTACGAGTTACGAGTTACGAGTTACGAGTTACGAGTTACGAGTTACGAGTTACGAGTTACGAGTTACGAGTTACGAGTTACGAGTTACGAGTTACGAGTTACGAGTTACGAGTTACGAGTTACGAGTTACGAGTTACGAGTTACGAGTTACGAGTTACGAGTTGCGAGTTACGAGTTACGAGTTACGAGTTACGAGTTACGAGTTACGAGTTACGAGTTACGAGTTACGAGTTACGAGTTACGAGTTACGAGTTACGAGTTACGAGTTACGAGTTGCGAGTTATCGGTAACACTTTCGAGTTCCGAGTCCTGAGTTACGCGTCACGAGATACAAGTTGCGAGTTCCCGCTTATTGGTAACGATTTACGAGCTAGGAGAGGCAAGATGCGAGTTCCTTGTTATTGGTAATGGGTTACAAGCTACGATACACAAGATACGAGTTCCGGGTTATGAGTAGCGCGTTATAAGATGCGATTTACGAGTACGAGTTACGAGCTTCGAGTTACGAGATTCAAGTTGCGAGTAACGAAATACGAGTTACCAGTTACGAATTGCGACTTACGATCTACGAGGTACTAGTTACGAGTTGCGAGATACAAGATGTAAGTTCCCACGCATCGTAACGAGTTACGAGCTGCGAGACACAAGATACGATTTCCAGGTAATCAGTAATGAGTTACGAGCCACTAGATACAAGATGCGAGTTCCGAGTGATAATTAACGAGTTACGAGTTACAAGATACGAGCTCCGAGTTATCGGTTACGCGTTACGAGTTCTGAGTTTCGCGTCATGAGATACAGGATGCGAGCTTCCACCTATCAGTAACGAGTTACAAACTACAAGATCTAGGATACGAGTTCGAGGTTATCGTCATTGATTTACAAGATCCGAGATCAAGATTCGAGTTCCGAGTTATGAGCAACGAGTTACGGGTTACGAGTTACGAGTTACGGGTTACGAGTTACGAGTTACAAAGTAAGTGATACAAGATTCGAGCTCCGAGTTATCGGTAACACTTTCGAGTCCTGATTTACGCGTCACGAGATAAAAGATGCCAGTTCCCATTTATCGTAGTGACTTACGAGCTACGAGACACAAGATATGAGATCCGGGTTATGAGTAGCGAGTTATAAGTTGCGGTTTACGAGTTTCGAGTTGCGAATTACGATATACCAGGTACTAGTTACGAGTTACGAGATACAAGATGCGAGTTCTCACTTATCGTAGTGACTTACGAGCTACGAGACACAAGATATGAGTTCCAGGTAAACAGTAATGAGGTACAAGCTAGTAGATACAAGATACAAGTTCCGAGTTATGGGTAACGAGTTACAAGTTACGAGTTACAAGATACGAGCTCCGAGTTATAGGTAACGCGTTACTAGTTACGAGTTCTGAGTTACACGTCACGAGATACAAGATGCGAGTTCCCACATATTGGTAACGAGTTACGATCTTCATGATCTAGGATACGAGTTATAGGTTATCGGCAGTGATTTGCGAGATCCGAGATAGAAGGTACGTGTTCCGAATAATGTGTAACGAGTTACAAGTTACGAGTGACGAGTTACAAGGTAAGAGATACAAGAGAAAAGCTCCGAGTTATCGGTAACGCGTTACGAGTTCCAAGTTCTGAGTTACGCGTCGCGAGATACAAGTTGCGAGTTCCCACTTATCGGTAACGATTTACGAGCTACGAGAGGCCAGATACGAGTTCCTTGTTATTGGTAATGGGTTACAGGCTACGATACACAAGATACGAGTTCCGGGTTGGGTAGCGAGTTATAAGCTGCGATTTACGAGTTACGAGTTACGAGTTACGAGTTTCGAGATGCGAATTACAATATACGAGTTACCAGTTGCGAATTACGACTCACGATCTACGAGGTAGTAGTTACGAGTTACGAGATACAAGATGCGAGTTCCCACTTATCGGTAACGATTTACGGGCTACGAGAGGCAAGATGCGAATTCCTTATTATTGCTAATGGGTTACAAGCTACGATACACAAGATACGAGTTCCGGGTTATAAGTAGCGAGTTATAAGCTGCGATTTACGAGTTACGACTTTCGAGTTTCGAGTTGCGAGTTACGATATACGAGGTACTAGTTACGAGTTACAAGGTACAAGATGTGAGCTCCGAATCATCGGTAACGCGTAACTAGTTCCGAGTCCTGAGTTACGCGTCACGAGATGCAAGATGCGAGTTCCAGGTAATCAGTAATGATTTACGAGCTACTAGATACAAGATACGAGTTCCGAGTCATGGGTAACGAGTTACGAGTTACAAGATACGAGCTCCAAGTTATCTGTTACGCGTTACGAGTTTCGTGTTCTGAGTTACGCGTCACGAGATACAAGACGCGAGTTGCCATTAATCGGTAACGATTTACGAGCTACGAGATGCAAGACACAAGTTCCGGGTTATGAGTAGCGTGTTATAAGCTGCGATTTACGAGTTACGAGTTACGAGTTACGAGTTACGAGTTACGAGTTACGAGTTACGAGTTACGAGTTACGAGTTACGAGTTACGAGTTACGAGCTACGAGTTACGAGTTACGAGTTACGAGTTACGAGTTACGAGTTACGAGTTACGAGTTACGAGTAACGAGTTACGAGTTACGAGTTACGAGTTACGAGTTACGAGTTACGAGTTACGAGTTACGAGTTACGAGTTACGAGTTACGAGTTACGAGTTACGAGTTACGAGTTACGAGTTACGAGTTACGAGTTACGAGTTACGAGTTACGAGTTACGAGTTACGAGTTACGAGTTACGAGTTACGAGTTACGAGTTACGAGTTACGAGTTACGAGTTACGAGTTACGAGTTACGAGTTACGAGTTACGAGTTACGAGTTACGAGTTACGAGTTACGAGTTACGAGTTACGAGTTACGAGTTACGAGTTACGAGTTACGAGTTACGAGTTACGAGTTACGAGTTACGAGTTACGAGTTACGAGTTACGAGTTACGAGTTACGAGTTACGAGTTACGAGTTACGAGTTACGAGTTACGAGTTACGAGTTACGAGTTACGAGTTACGAGTTATGAATTACGAGTTACGAGTTACGAGTTACGAGTTACGAGTTACGAGTTACGAGTTACGAGTTACGAGTTACGAGTTACGAGTTACGAGTTACGAGTTACGAGTTACGAGTTACGAGTTACGAGTTACGAGTTACGAGTTACGAGTTACGAGTTACGAGTTACGAGTTACGAGTTACGAGTTACGAGTTACGAGTTACGAGTTACGAGTTACGAGTTACGAGTTACGAGTTACGAGTTACGAGTTACGAGTTACGAGTTACGAGTTACGAGTTGCGAGTTACGAGTTACGAGTTACGAGTTACGAGTTACGAGTTACGAGTTACGAGTTACGAGTTACGAGTTACGAGTTACGAGTTACGAGTTACGAGTTACGAGTTACGAGTTGCGAGTTACGAGTTACGAGTTACGAGTTACGAGTTACGAGTTACGAGTTACGAGTTACGAGTTACGAGTTACGAGTTACGAGTTACGAGTTACGAGTTACGAGTTACGAGTTACGAGTTACGAGTTACGAGTTACGAGTTACGAGTTACGAGTTACGAGTTACGAGTTACGAGTTACGAGTTACGAGTTACGAGTTACGAGTTACGAGTTACGAGTTACGAGTTACGAGTTACGAGTTACGAGTTACGAGTTACGAGTTACGAGTTACGAGTTACGAGTTACGAGTTACGAGTTACGAGTTACGAGTTACGAGTTACGAGTTACGAGTTACGAGTTACGAGTTACGAGTTACGAGTTACGAGTTACGAGTTACGAGTTACGAGTTACGAGTTACGAGTTACGAGTTACGAGTTACGAGTTACGAGTTACGAGTTACGAGTTACGAGTTACGAGTTACGAGTTACGAGTTACGAGTTACGAGTTACGAGTTACGAGTTACGAGTTACGAGTTACGAGTTACGAGTTACGAGTTACGAGTTACGAGTTACGAGTTACGAGTTACGAGTTACGAGTTACGAGTTACGAGTTACGAGTTACGAGTTACGAGTTACGAGTTACGAGTTACGAGTTACGAGTTACGAGTTACGAGTTACGAGTTACGAGTTACGAGTTACGAGTTACGAGTTACGAGTTACGAGTTACGAGTTACGAGTTACGAGTTACGAGTTACGAGTTACGAGTTACGAGTTACGAGTTACGAGTTACGAGTTACGAGTTACGAGTTACGAGTTACGAGTTACGAGTTACGAGTTACGAGTTACGAGTTACGAGTTACGAGTTACGAGTTACGAGTTACGAGTTACGAGTTACGAGTTACGAGTTACGAGTTACGAGTTACGACTTACGAGTTACGAGTTACGAGTTACGAGTTACGAGTTACGACTTACGAGTTACGAGTTACGAGTTACGAGTTACGAGTTACGAGTTACGAGTTACGAGTTACGAGTTACGAGTTACGAGATACGAGTTACGAGTTACGAGATACGAGTTACGAGTTACGAGTTACGAGTTACGAGTTACGAGTTACGAGTTACGAGTTACGAGTTACGAGTTACGAGTTACGAGTTACGAGTTGCGAGTTACGAGTTACGAGTTACGAGTTACGAGTTACGAGTTACGAGTTACGAGTTACGAGTTACGAGTTACGAGTTACGAGTTACGAGTTACGAGTTACGAGTTACGAGTTACGAGTTACGAGTTACGAGTTACGAGTTACAAGTTACGAGTTACGAGTTGCGAGTTATGATATACGAGTTACAAATTACGACTTACGATCTACGAGGTACTAGTTACGAGTTACAAGATGCGAGTTCCCACTTATCGTAACGAGTTACGAGCTACGAGACACAAGATACGAGTTCCAGGTAATCAGTAATGAGTTACGAGCTACTAGATACAAGATACCAATTCCGAGTTATAAGTAACGAGTTACAAGTTACAAGATAAGAGCTCCGAGTTATCGGTTACGCGTTACGAGTTCCGAGTTCTGAGTTTCGCTTCATGAGATACAAGACGCGAGTTTCCACCTATCGGTAACGAGTTACGAACTACTAGACCTAGGATACGAGTTCGAGGTTATCGTCATTGATTTACAAGATCCTAGATCAAAATTCAAGTTCCGATTTATGGGCAACGAGTTACGGGTTACGAGTTGCGAGTTACAAGGTAAGTGATACAAGATACGAGCTCCGAGTTATCGATAACACTTTCGAGTTCCGAATCCTGAGTTACGCGGCACGAGATACAAGATGCGAGTTCCCATTTATCGGTAATGATTTACAAGTTACGATATATAAGATACGAGCTCCGAGTTATCGGTAACGTGTCACTAGTTCCGAATTCTGAGTTACACGTCCCGAGATACAAGATGCGAGTTCCCACTTATTGGTAACGAGTCACGATCTTCAAGATCTAGGATACGAGCACCAGGTTGTCGGCAATGATTTGCGAGATCCGAGATAGAAGATACGAGATCCGAGTAATGGGTAACGAGTTACGAGTTTCGAGTTACAAGGTAAGAGATACAAGGTTCTAGCTCAGAGTTATCGGTAACGCGTTACGAGTTCCAAGTTCTGAGTTACGCGTCACGAGATACAAGTTGCGAGTTCCCACTTATGGGTAACGATTCACGAGCTACGAGAGGCCAGATACGAGTTCCTTGATATTGGTAATGGGTTACAAGCTACGATACACAAGATACGAGTTCCGGGTTATGAGTAGCAAGGTGTAAGCTGCGATTTACGAGATACGAGTTGCGAGTTTCGAGTTACGAGTTACAAGATACGAGCTCCGAGTTATAGGTTACGCGTTACGAGTTCCGAGTTCTGAGGTCCACGTCCTGAGATACAAGATGCGAGCCTCCACCTGTTGGTAACGAGTTACGGACTACTAGATCTAGGAAAAGAGTTCGAGGTTATCGTCATTGATTTACAAGATCCAAGATCAAGATTCGAGTTCCGAGTTTTAGGCAACGAGTAACGGGTTACGAGTTACGAGTTACAAGGTACGTGATACAAGATACGAGCTCCGAGTTATCGGTAACACTTTCGAGTTCCGAGTCCTGAGTTACGCGTCACGAGATACATGATACGAGTTCCCATTTATCGGTAAGATTTACGAGCTACGAGATGCAAGATACGAGTTCCAGGTTATCGGTAATGGATTTCAAGTTACGATATATAAGATACGAGCTCCGAGATATCGGTAACGCGTACGAGTTCCTAGTTCTGAGTTACGCGTCACGAGATACAAGTTGCGAGTTCCCACTTATTGGTAATGATGTACGAGTTAGGAGAGGCAAGATGCGAGTTCCTTGTTATTGATAATGGGTTACAAGCTACGATACACAAGATACGAGTTACGTGTTATGAGTAGCGAATTATAAGACGCGATTTACGAGTACGAGTTACGAGTTCCGAGTTACGAGTTTCAAGTTGCGAGTAACGATATACGAGTTACCAGTTACGAATTACGACTTACGATCTACGAGGTACTAGTTACGAGTTACAAGATACAAGATGTGAGCTCCGAATCATCGGTAACGCGTAACTAGTTCCGAGTCCTGAGTTACGCGTCACGAGATGCAAGATGCGAGTTCCCATTTATCGGTAACGATTCACGAGCTACGAGATGCAAGATACGAGTTCCAGGTTATCGATAATGGATTACAAGTTACAATATATAAGATACGAGTCCCAGCTTATCGGTAATGGATTTCAAGTTACGACATGTAAGAGATCCGAGCTCCGAGTTATCGGTAACGCGTTACGAGTTCCTAGTTCTGAGTTACGCGTCACGAGATACAAATTGCGAGTTCCCACTTATTGGTAACGATTTATGAGCTACCAGAGGCATGATACGAGTTCCTTGCTATTGGTAATGGCTTACAATCTACGATAGACAAGATACGATTTCCGTGTTATGAATAGTGAGTTATAAGCTGCGATTTACGAGATATGAGTTACAAGTTACGAGATACATGATGCGACTTCCTACTTATCGGTAACGATTTACGAGCTACGATAAGCAAGATACGAGTTTCTTGTTATTGGTAATGAATTGCAAGCTACGATACACAAGTTATCAGTTCCGGGTTATGAGTAGCGAGTTATAAGCTGCGATTTACGAGTTATGAGTTACGAATTACGACTTACGATATACGAATTACTAGTTACGAGTTACGTGATACTAGATCCGAGTTCCCACTTATCGTAACGAGTTACGAGCTACGAGACACAAGATACGAGTTCCAGGTAATCAGTAATGAGTTACTAAATAAAAGTTCCGAGTTCCGAGTTATGGGTTACGAGTTACGAGGTACAAGATACGAGCTCCGAGTCATCGGTTACGCGTTACAAGTCCCGACTTCTGAGTTTCGCTTCATGTGATACAAGATGCGAGTTTCCACCAATCGGTAACGAGTTAAGAACTACTAAATCTAGGATACGAGTTCGAGGTTATCGACATAGATTTACAAGATCCGAGATCAAGATTCAAGTTCCGAGTTATGGGCAACGAGTTACGAGT
The DNA here is from genome assembly GCA_949316355.1 of Bruchidius siliquastri. Taxonomy (NCBI): domain Eukaryota; kingdom Metazoa; phylum Arthropoda; class Insecta; order Coleoptera; family Chrysomelidae; genus Bruchidius; species Bruchidius siliquastri. The sequence goes on along the minus strand of OX438533.1, from coordinate 19,766,509 downwards.
TACGAGTTACAAGGTAAGTGATACAAGTTACGAGCTCCGAGCTATCGGTAACACTTTCGAGTTCCGAGTCCTGAGTTACGCATCACGAGATATAAGATACGAGTTCCCATTCATTGGTAACGGGTTAAGATCTTCAAGATCTAGGATACGAGTTCCAGGTTATCGGCATAGATTTGCGAGATCCGAAATAGAAAATACGAGTTCCGAGTAATGGGTAACCAGTTACGAGTTACAAGGTACGAGTTACAATGTAAGAGATATGAGATACGAGCTCCGAGTTATCGGTAACGCGTTACGAGTTCCAAGTTCTGAGTTACGCGTCACGAGATACAAGTTGCGAGTTCCCACTTATCGGTAACGATTTACGAGCTACGAGAGGTAAGATACGAGATCCTTGTTATTGGTAATGAATTACAAGCTACGCTACACAAGATACGAGCTCCGGGTTATGAGAAGCGAGTTATAAGCTGCGATATACGAGTTACGAGTTACGAGTTACGAGTTACGAGTTACGAGTTACGAGTTACGAGTTACGAGTTACGAGTTTCGAGTTACGAGTTTCGAGTTGCGAGTTACGAATTACTACTTACGATCCACGATGTACGAGTTATGAGTTACAAGGTAAGTGATACAAGATACGAGCTCCGAGTTATCGGTAACGCGTTACTAGTTCCGAGTTCTGAGTTACACGTCACGAGATACAATATGCGAGTTCCCACTTATTGGTAACGATTTACGAGCTACGAGAGGCAAGATACGAGTTCCTTGTTATTGGTAATGAATTACAAGCTAAGATACACAAGATACGAGTTCCGGGTTATGAGTAGCGAGTTATAAGCTGCGATTTACGAGTTACGAGTTACAAGGTAAGAGATACAAGATAAAAGCTCCGAGTTATCGGTAACGCGTTACGAGTTCCAAGTTCTGAGTTACGCGTCACGAGATACAAGTTGCGAGTTCCCACTTATTGGTAACGATTTACGAGCTACGAGAGGCAAGATACGAGTTCCTTGTTATTGGTAATGGGTTACAAGCTACCAGACACAAGATACAAGTTCCAGGTAATCAGTAATGAGTTACGAGCTACTAGGTACAAGGTACGAGTTCTGAGTTATTGGTAACGAGTTACGAGTTACAAGATACGAGCTCAGAGTTATCGGTAACGCGTTACTAGTTCCGAGTTCTGAGTTACACGTCACGAGATATATGATGCGAGTTCCCACTTATCGGTAACGATTTACGAGCTATGAGAGGCAGGATACGAATTCCTTGTTATTGGTAATGGATTACAAGCTACGATACACACGATACGAGTTCCGGGACATGAGTAGGAAGTTATAAGCTGCGATTTACGAGTTACGAGTTTCTAGTTTTGAGTTGGGAGTTACGATATACGAGTTACGAGTAACGAATTAAGACTTACGATCTACAAGGTACTATTTACGAATTACGAGATACAAGATGAGAGTTCCCACTTGTCGTAACGAGTTACGAGGTACGAGACACAAGATACGAGTTCCAGGTAATCAGTAATGAGTTACGAGCTACTAAATACAAGATACCAGTTCCGAGTTATGGGTAACGAGTTACGAGTTACAAGATACAAGCTCCGAGCTATCGGTTACGCGTTACTAGTTGAGAGCTCTGAGTTTCGCGTCATGAGATACAAGATGCGAGTTTCCACCTATCGGTACCGAGTTACGAACTACTAGATCTAGGATACGAGTTCGAGGTTATCGTCATTGATTTACAAGATCCGAGATCAAGATTCGAGTTCCGAGTTATGGACAACGAGTTACGGGTTACAATTTACAAGGTAAGTGATACAAGATACCGGCTGCGAGCTTTCGGTAACACTTTCGAGTTCCGAGTCCTGAGTTACGCGTCACGAGATACAAGATGCGAGTTCCCATTTATCGGTAACGATCTACGAGCTACGAGATGCAAGATACAAGTTCCAGGTTATCGGTAATGGATTACAAGTTACGATATTTGAGATACGAGTTCCAGGTTATCGGTAATGGATTTCAAGTTACGATATATAAGATACGAGCTTCGAGTTATCGGTAACGCGTTACGAGTTCCTAGTTCTAAGCTACGGGTCACGAGATACAAGTTGCGAGTTCCCACTTATTGGTAACGATTTACGAGCTACGAGAGGCAAGATACGAGTTCCTTGTTATTGGTAATGGGTTACAAGCTACGATACCAAGATACGAGTTCCGGGTTATGAGTAGCGAGTTATAAGCTGCGATTTACGAGTTTCTAGTTTCGAGTTGCGAGTTGCGATATACGAGTTACGAGTTACGGATTAAGACTTACGATCTACGAGGTACTAGTTAGGAATTACGAGATACAAGATGAGAGTTTCCACTTGTCGTAACGAGTTACGAGCTACGAGACACAAGATACGAGTTCCAGGTAATCAGTAATGAGTTACGAGCTACTAGATACAAGATACCAGTTCCTAGTTATGAGTAAAGAGTTCCGAGTTACGAGTTACAAGATACGAACTCCGAGTTATCGGTAACGCGTTACTAGTTCCGAGTTCTGAGATACACGTCACGAGATACAAGATGCGACTTCCCACTTATTGGTAACGAGTTACGATCTTCAAGATATAGGATGCGAGTTCCAGGTTATCGGCAATGATTTGCGAGATCCGAGATAGAAGATACTAGTTCCGAGTAAGGGGTAACGAGTTACGAGTTACAAGGTAAGAGATACAAGAGACAAGCTCCGAGTTATCGGTAACGCGTTACGAGTTCCAAGTGCTGAGTTACGCGTCGCGAGATACAAGTTGCGCGTTCCCACTTATCGGTAACAATTTACGAGCTACGAGAGGCAAGATACGAGTTCCTTGTTATTGCTAATGGGTTCAAGCTACGATACACAAGATACGAGATCTGGGTTATGAGTAGCGAGTTATATGCTGCGATCGAGTTACGAGTTTCGAGTTGCGAGTTACGATATACGAGGTACTAGTTATGAATTACGACTTACGATCTGCGAGGTACTAGTTACGAATTACGAGATACAAGATGAGAGTTCCCACTGATCGTAACGTGTTACGAGCTTCCAGACACAAGATACGAGTTCCAGGTAATCAGTAATGAGTTAGGAGCTACTAGATACAAGATACGAGTTCCGAGCTATGGGTAACGAGTTATGAGTTACAAAATACGAGCTCCGAGTTATTGGTTATGCGTTACGAGTTCAGAGTTCTGAGTTTCGCGTCATGAGATACAAGATGAGAGTTTCCACCCAGCGGTAACGAGTTACGAACTACTATATCTAGAATACGAGTTCGAGCTTATCGTCATTGATTTACAAGATCCGAGATCAAGATTCAAGTTCCGAGTTATGGGCAACGAGTTACGGGTTACGAGTTGCAAGTTACAAGGTGAGTGATACAAGATACGAGCTCCGAGTTATCGGTTACGCGTTGCGAGTTCCAAGTTCTGAGTTTCGCCTCATAAGATACAAGATGCGACTTAACACGTATCGGTAACGATTTACGAGCTACGAGAGGGAAGATACGTGTTCCTTGTTATTGGTAAAAGGTTACAAGCTACGAAACACAAGATACGAGTTCCAGGTAATCGGTAATGTGTTAAGAGTTACTAGATACAAGATACGAGTTCCGAGTTATGGGTAACGAGTTACGAGTTACAAGATGCGAGTTCCCACTTATCGTAACGAGTTACGAGCTACGAGACACAAGATACGAGTTCCAGGTAATTAGTAATGAGTTACGAGCTACTAAATACAAGATACGAGTTCCGAGTTATGGGTAACGAGTTACGAGTTACAAGATACGAGCTCCAAGTTATCGGTTATGCGTTGCGAGTCCCGAGTTCTGGGTTTCGCTTCATGAGATACAAGATGCGAGTTTCCACCTATCGGTAACGATTTACGAGCTACGAGAGGCAAGATACGAGTTCCTTGTTATTGGTAAAGGGTTACAAGCTATGATACATAAGATACGAGTTCTGGATTATGAGTAGCGAGTTATAAACCACGATTTACGAGTTACGAGATACGATGTTCGAGTTACGAGTTTCGAGTTGCGAGTTACGATATACGAGTTTCGAGTTACGAATTACGACTTACGATCTACGAGGTACTATTTACGAGCTACGAGATACAAGATGCGAGTTCCCATTTATCGGTAACGATTTACGAGCTACGAGATGCAAGATACGAGTTCTATGTTATCGGCAATGGATTACAAGTTACGATATATAAGATAAGAGTTCCAGGTTATCGGTATTGGATTACAAGTTACGATATATAAGATACGAGCTTCGAGTTATCGGTAACGCGTCAGTAGTTCCGAGTTCTGAGTTACACGTCAAGAGATACAAGATGCGAGTTCCCACTTATTGGTAACGAGTCACGATCCTCAAGATCTAGGATACGAGCTCCAGGTTATCAGTAATGATTTGTGAGATCCGCGATAGAAGATACGAGATCCGAGTAATGGGTAACGAGTTACGAGTTACAAGGTAAGAGATACAATGTACAAGCTCAGAGTTATCGGTAACGCGTTACGAGTTCCAAGTCCTGAGTTACGCGTCACGAGGTACAAGTAGCGAGTTAACACTTATCGGTAACGATTTACGAGATACGAGAGGAGAGAGATACGTGTTCCTTGTTATTGGTAAAAGGTTGCAGGCTACGAGACACAAGATACGAGTTCCAGGTAATCAGTAATGGGTTAAGAGCTACTAGATACAAGATACGAGTTCCGAGTTACGGGTAAGGAGTTACGAGTTACAAGATACGAGCACCGAGTTATCGATTACGCGTTACGAGTTCCGAGTTCTGAGTTTCTCGTCATGAGACACAGGATGCAAGTTTCCACCTATCGGTAACGATTTACGAGCTACGAGAGGCAAGACACGAGTTCCTTGTAAAAATTCTTGAGTATCTCTTAAAAAGACAAAAGTTATTTTGAATGCAATAATTTATTTAGTAAATCACAATTTGCGCTTAGAAAAGATCATTCCACTGTTAAGGCAATATTAGATATGATGGAGTATATAGTTGAGAGCTTTGAGGGGGGTGCCACATTTTGTATCCTTTCCAAGGCTTTTGACTGTATATCACATAAGCTTCTCATTAAAAAATTAAAATATTATGGACTTAATCATCACTGTTAAATTTTTCGAAAGTTACCTAGAACGTAGAACTCAACACACTTATAGTGGAGGCAAGTTTTCAAAGGAGACCATAGTGAAGCATGGGTCCCACAGGGGTCAATTCTGGGACCGCTGCTCTTTATTATCTATATAAATGATGTGAGTAGCTCAGTCGACAGTAAATTAATATTGTTTGCTGATGATACAACCTCGCTCTCTGAAAATAAAACCCTACAATATATAAAGTTGGATATGGAGGGTGCGGTGGCAGGATTAGGTGATTGGTTTTCTGCCAATAACCTTAGTCTTAACATCAGTAAAACTGAAAATATGATTTTTGCAATGCGTGTTATACCAGATAATGAGATTAGGGCTGCTGTGAGGTTCTTTGGTGTTCACCTCAATCAGGCTCTTGTTTTTGACAAGCATGTTGACATTACAGCAAAAAAAAATAAACAAGGCCATTTTTTTGTTGAAAAACTTAAGTAGATCTGTGGACAGGCCGATAGTGTGGCAGGTGTTTCATGCATTGGTACAGTCTGCATGCAACTATGGTCTGCTTGCTTGGAGTCATACAGCGCAGGCTGACAGAACTTTTAAGCTTCAGAGACGTGCAATCAGGATGGATGAGGGCTTGGGCTATCTAGCAGATGTGAGAGAAATTTTTAAGAGACGTAGAATATTAACATTGCCTTCCAGGTATATTTTGGAAAGTCTTATCTATATCAGGAGAAATATTCATTAATATCATCGGGTTTCCGGACTATTTACAAAGTTGTCACCAGACAGTTACACCATTCCTTTAGACATCATTCTTACAGTATTTTTCAATGCTTGTCTTTTGTTGCAGAACCAAATTCTGATAACCTCTCTTTCGTATCCCAGTTGGTGGGCTAGTCCTGTGATTTCGGTCCCTGCAAATAGAGATATGGCATGTAAAGTGAAAAAATCATCCGATAGTTTCCTCAACTCATTTCCAAGTGTCGCCCCTCTATAGGGACTCCCATTCGCATTTTACGAAGTTAAAGATCCCATACGACAAACTGCCAACAAGCCTTGTTGATTACATGAATAATTGTGTTTTGTTTGAAAACCTTTCTGTTGAGATAATCACCTAATCACAACATTTCACAAAATATATTTTATCCGAAAATGTTGTCTTTTTACCCTGACGGGTGAGTATTTCTTTCGAAGTGTGCATTCAATAATTCTAACGCTTGAGGTGTGAACGATGTTCTTCTTTTCCTTTTCTTTGATGGCTCCTATTCCTATGAAGTCCGTCAAGTGATTTTGACCACTTTTGTATCTGAAGGAAATAGAAATAGAAAATTATATTAATTTTGATTGAAGGTACTTATGTATTCATTCATATCAACGATTTTTCCAAAGTAAAAGCAGATTGCCGCCACTGCCAAACAATAAAGAACATTTTTTAAGGTAAGAAAGTGAATAATCTATGTACGGAATGGGACACATGGAACTAAAAAGGTGTGGCAGACCTTTTTGAATACATGGCAACAATATGTTTTCAGGTTTACTGATCTATAATGTGACGCATTATCACATGTTCACGGTATGATAGGATGTCTCTTTGAGCTGAGCCTAATGAGTTTTAATACATGTTATTTACAAAAAATATTAATTTACAATTTTTCTGCTCTACAGTAACATTTTATCATCAGGGTAAACCAATCTTGAAGGCTTTCTCTTAAGTCCTCAGACCGTAGTTTGTTTATTTCAATTTTAAAGGCATCAATCGTTTTCCGAAAAACTCTGCAGAACACAAAAAAACCTTCAATTACGATGACAATGAACTTGAACACCACCGACCAATCAACTGCACCCGATTGTATCTTGATTCTAGTTGAATAAATCCAATCCACAATGTGACTTATAGAACTTTAAACTAAAGCATTTTGAGTAGTAGACTGATGTCTTCCGGTGATCTGGAGAACAGTACACGAACAGAATCTGTGTAATAACATATTTGGTGAAATTCAATGCTTCCAGAATACGACACTGTATCTTAACAAACAAGAAGAACTCAAGCAAGCATCCAGCTCTGATGAATAACTCAGCACAGATAATAAATCACGCATTCATGAATTTGGAAATCAAATCAACTTTTGTGACATGATTTAGCACAAACGTCTGTCGTTAATTATTACAGTAGCTGCTAGACATACGTTAAAATATTTGTTCGGAGTGGGAAACTACTTCTTACCAACCTCCTCTATGGAACTCAGATGAGACATGTAGTCTGTAAGTCTTCTCATGTATTGGGACCTGTTGCTTCAACTAAACGCTGTTGCTTCAACTACACTGTCTACACTTGATGCAGTTCAGGACATTTCAATTTATCGACGACAACTTGCACATACCACCACAAGCATCAGTGAGTCGTTGATGACCTAGCTTTTCACAGTATCTGTCCTAAACCTCACTCCATAAGTCTGCTGCTTCTAATCGGTCCTTAAAGAGTTAAATTATTACTTTTCATTTCGGCACAGTTGTATTTTATAGATCTGAAATTAAACCAATACCATAACACCTTTTTTTAGTACGTGTATGTCATGAGTTTGGAAGGCTACACTAAGATATGCCCTCCTTAATTCTATGGCCCATTGATCATTCCAACACTTGTAGTAACAAACGCTCTCCAAGTTGGTTACAACGGTCACGAATTTTTTATAGTTTAACTTCTTCTTTGAAACTGCCTAAGTATCAGTTCACCTTAAACCTATTTGCTTATAGACTTTTGTATCCAAGGTCACTAAAATCCTATAATGAGATGACTTCATGGAACTAGCAACTTGCGCAAATGTTATGCCTTATACTCAAAATCGATTGCAGAAATATGGACCACTTGATTCAAAACAACGTCAGTAATTTAATTGTATTCATTTGTATACCACAACGGGTGAAAGTATTAGTTCTTCATATTAATTGTAAATTAGTTTGTATAATTCCAAAAAAAAATTATTTCCCAGCATCTATTACCTGCAGAATTGACATTTCGCGCGCCTCTGCGAACTTTTCGATTTTTGTAGAAACACTGAGTCGTTGAATATTTACGATACCATAATGTCTTGTATTTTATGTAAGTTTATTGGCAGGACCTAATCTAAGATTCATGTACTGGTATAATTAAAAATAATCTGTTTTAAATAAAAGGATGATTATAAAGATGTTCAAATCGTGTTCGCAATGTGTTGGGTGGATAATAAGCCGGTTAAGTACAGGCATAAAAGAAGCATAAAATCGCCAATGTTGTTTTTGCGGGGAGATATTAACTGTACTGACAGAGATAAGGGATTAAATCGTTGTACCTATCACAACTAGCTAGAATTCGTACTGCAGCGTGTTTGTTCTTAGTGTCAGCATACGTTGGATGTGTGATTACAGATTAAACATCTTTAAACATTTAGTGGTTTTACCAATTTAATAAAGAGCACAAACACTAAACACTAAACACTAAACACTAAACACTAAACACTAAAACACTCAAACACTAAACACTAAACACTAAACACTAAACACTAAACACTAAACACTAAACACTAAACACTAAACACTAAACACTAAACACTAAACACTAAACACTAAACACTAAACACTAAACACTAAACACTAAACACTAAAACACTAAACACTAAACACTAAACACACACTAAACACTAAACACTAAACACTAAACACTAAACACTAAACACTAAACACTAAACACTAAACACTAAACACTAAACACTAAACACTAAACACTAAACACTAAACACTAAACACTAAACACTAAACACTAAACACTAAACACTAAACACTAAACACTAAACACTAAACACTAAACACTAAACACTAAACACTAAACACTAAACACTAAACACTAAACACTAAACACTAAACACTAAACACTAAACACTAAACACTAAACACTACACACTAAACACTAAACACTAAACACTAAACACTAAACACTAAACACTAAACACTAAACACTAAACACTAAACGCTAAACGCTAAACGCTAAACGCTAAACGCTAAACGCTAAACGCTAAACGCTAAACGCTAAACGCTAAACGCTAAACGCTAAACGCTAAACGCTAAACGCTAAACGCTAAACGCTAAACGCTAAACGCTAAACGCTAAACGCTAAACGCTAAACGCTAAACGCTAAACGCTAAACGCTAAACGCTAAACGCTAAACGCTAAACGCTAAACGCTAAACGCTAAACGCTAAACGCTAAACGCTAAACGCTAAACGCTAAACGCTAAACGCTAAACGCTAAACGCTAAACGCTAAACGCTAAACGCTAAACGCTAAACGCTAAACGCTAAACGCTAAACGCTAAACACTAAACACTAAACACTAAACACTAAACACTAAACACTAAACACTAAACACTAAACACTAAACACTAAACACTAAACACTAAACACTAAACACTAAACACTAAACACTAAACACTAAACACTAAACACTAAACACTAAACACTAAACACTAAACACTAAACACTAAACACTAAACACTAAACACTAAACACTAAACACTAAACACTAAACACTAAACACTAAACACTAAACACTAAACACTAAACACTAAACACTAAACACTAAACACTAAACACTAAACACTAAACACTAAACACTAAACACTAAACACTAAACACTAAACACTAAACACTAAACACTAAACACTAAACACTAAACACTAAACACTAAACACTAAACACTAAACACTAAACACTAAACACTAAACACTAAACACTAAACACTAAACACTAAACACTAAACACTAAACACTAAACACTAAACACTAAACACTAAACACTAAACACTAAACACTAAACACTAAACACTAAACACTAAACACTAAACACTAAACACTAAACACTAAACACTAAACACTAAACACTAAACACTAAACACTAAACACTAAACACTAAACACTAAACACTAAACACTAAACACTAAACACTAAACACTAAACACTAAACACTAAACACTAAACACTAAACACTAAACACTAAACACTAAACACTAAACACTAAACACTAAACACTAAACACTAAACACTAAACACTAAACACTAAACACTAAACACTAAACACTAAACACTAAACACTAAACACTAAACACTAAACACTAAACACTAAACACTAAACACTAAACACTAAACACTAAACACCAAACACCAAACACCAAACACCAAACACCAAACACCAAACACCAAACACCAAACACCAAACACCAAACACCAAACACCAAACACCAAACACCAAACACCAAACACCAAACACCAAACACCAAACACCAAACACCAAACACCAAACACCAAACACCAAACACCAAACACCAAACACCAAACACCAAACACCAAACACCAAACACCAAACACCAAACACCAAACACCAAACACCAAACACCAAACACCAAACACCAAACACCAAACACCAAACACCAAACACCAAACACCAAACACCAAACACCAAACACCAAACACCAAACACCAAACACCAAACACCAAACACCAAACACCAAACACCAAACACCAAACACCAAACACCAAACACCAAACACCAAACACCAAACACCAAACACCAAACACCAAACACCAAACACCAAACACCAAACACCAAACACCAAACACCAAACACCAAACACCAAACACCAAACACCAAACACCAAACACCAAACACCAAACACCAAACACCAAACACCAAACACCAAACACCAAACACCAAACACCAAACACCAAACACCAAACACCAAACACCAAACACCAAACACCAAACACCAAACACCAAACACCAAACACCAAACACCAAACACCAAACACCAAACACCAAACACCAAACACCAAACACCAAACACCAAACACCAAACACCAAACACCAAACACCAAACACCAAACACCAAACACCAAACACCAAACACCAAACACCAAACACCAAACACCAAACACCAAACACCAAACACCAAACACCAAACACCAAACACCAAACACCAAACACCAAACACCAAACACCAAACACCAAACACCAAACACCAAACACCAAACACCAAACACCAAACACCAAACACCAAACACCAAACACCAAACACTAAACACCAAACACTAAACACTAAACACTAAACACTAAACACTAAACACTAAACACTAAACACTAAACACTAAACACTAAACACTAAACACTAAACACTAAACACTAAACACTAAACACTGAAAAACCGGCTCAATCCGGCTCAATCCAGTTCAATCCAGTTCAATTCGGTTCAATAAGGTAAAACCGGCTCAATCCAGTTCAATCCGGCTCAATCCAGTTAAAACCGGCTCAAACCGGTTCAATCCAGTTCAAACCGGCTCAATCCAGTTTAAACAGGTTCAATCCAGTTCAAACCGGCTCAATCCTGCTCAACCCGGCTCAAATCAACTCTACTCTACTCTACTCTACTCTACTCTACTCTACTCTACTCTACTCTACTCTACTCTACTCTACTCTACTCTACTCTACTCTACTCTACTCTACTCTACTCTACTCTACTCTACTCTACTCTACTCTACTCTACTCTACTCTACTCTACTCTACTCTACTCTACTCTACTCTACTCTACTCTACTCTACTCTACTCTACTCTACTCTACTCTACTCTACTCTACTCTACTCTACTCTACTCTACTCTACTCTACTCTACTCTACTCTACTCTACTCTACTCTACTCTACTCTACTCTACTCTACTCTACTCTACTCTACTCTACTCAACTCTACTCAACTCAACTCAACTCAACTCAACTCAACTCAACTCTACTCTACTCTACTCTACTCTACTCTACTCTACTCTACTCTACTCTACTCTACTCTACTCTACTCTACTCTACTCTACTCAACTCTGCTCAACTCTACTCAACTCTACTCAACTCTACTCAACTCTACTCAACTCTACTCAACTCTACTCGACTCTACTCGACTCTGCTCAACTCTACTCAACTCTACTCAACTCTACTCAACTCTACTCAACTCTACTCAACTCTACTCAACTCTACTCAACTCTACTCAACTCTACTCAACTCTACTCAACTCTACTCAACTCTACTCAACTCTACTCAACTCTACTCAACTCTACTCAACTCTACTCAACTCTACTCAACTCTACTCAACTCTACTCAACTCTACTCAACTCTACTCAACTCTACTCAACTCTACTCAACTCTACTCAACTCTACTCAACTCTACTCAACTCTACTCAACTCTACTCAACTCTACTCAACTCTACTCAACTCTAATCAACTCTAATCAACTCTACTCAACTCTACTCAACTCTACTCAACTCTTTTCAACTCTACTCAACTGCACTCGACTCTACTCAACTCTACTCAACTCTACTCAACTCTACTCAACTCTGCCATGTTCATAATGTCATACACAGATACTTTTAAGATATTTTTGTGAATATTTCTATGTTGAATTTTGTATTTGCGGAATAATATTTAAATAAAGAAAATGCTTAACTTTTAACCCTGTTTACCTTTTATTACCTCCATAGCTCAAGCAAATATATGACTATTGACGCTAGATTTTCGTAATAAACTGATATCACTAATCTAATGGTTGTATAATTATATACCTACTATTTTTTAAAATTTTTGAGAGTTGATACGATGCTCACTTACTGTTAGCCACTGTCCACCAATCTTGTCGATGAATTGAATACAACCCATATACCTGGTTATTATGTGGTGTTCAGTTTTGCAAGAAGCAGTCATTGCCATGGTGGAGCAGTAATATGTGTCAAAAACAGTATAATAGCAACAGGATGTGAGCAGCTGTAGAAGCTTTCAGTAGAGATGTCTTTTGAAATTGCAGCAGTGGAGGTTAAGTCTTTCAATTTAGTAGTGTTAGCAGTGTATCGTCCTCCAGGGGGAGATTTCAATGTATTTTTAAATTCAGTGTATGTACTGTTGGAAATTTTGTCACATAATTTTAAGTATACTGTGATAACAGGAGAATTTCATTCACATTTCAATGTTTTAACAACAAAAACTTGCCAATTTTTAGATATTGTGAATTCTTATGGTTTTACACAGGAAGTATATGAAAATACTAGGGCTGACTATTGTTTAGATAATATATTTGTAAATTATAGAGGAATTTTGAATTATGTATCATGTGTTTTACAGCCAATTATTTCTGACCACAAAGCAGTCACTATAGATATGTGCATAGATAGGAATCCTACTGAAATAATTTCATTCTGTTTTAGACCGATAACTCAAAGGGGTATGAATTATATGTTTGAGTGTATGCAAAAAACAGATTGGGGTTTTCTTGATTCTGATTTGTGTGCAGACAGCATGTGTAGTGTTCTTATGGATATTTTAGTAGGCCACTTTGAAATATCATTTTCAGTTAAAAATTATTCGAAACAAAATAGAAAAGTAAATTGGTTTAACAATGAGCTGGCTGTAATGAGAGAGCATTTGCATTTGCTTGATGAACTTAACAAAAACTTTGGGCACCCTGTCATTAAAGAACAACTACAACAGTTTAGGACCAAATTCCGGAGGGAAATAAAAAAGGCCAAGAAAACAGCAACATCAAGATTCATTGAACAGTCTGATAACTAAATGATTGCCCGGAGTTGCTCAGTTTTATCAATTTCAATGTTCCTCAATTCAACTCACTGCTTTAATGATTATATCAAATTGTATCTTTGTCCTCTAATCTCTGCTCAAGCTTTTGATTTATTTTATTTAATATTGTATATTGCTCTGTAATGGGACTATGTCTGTTGGGCAATAAAGTGCTATTATTATTATTATTATTATTATCACGCGACATCACGCGACTCGACGCGACACGACGCAACACGACGCGACATCACGCGACACGACGCGACACGACGCGACACGACGCGACACGACGCGAAACGACGCGACACGACGCGACACGACGCGACACGACGCGACACGACGCGACACGACGCGAAACGACGCGACACGACGCGACACGACGCGACACGACGCGACACGACGCGACACGACGCGACACGACGCGACACGAAGCGACACGAAGCGACACGACGCGACACGACGCGACACGACGCGACACAACGCGACACAACGCGACACAACGCGACACAACGCGACACAAAGCGACAGAACGCGACATAACGCGACATAACGCGACATAACTGAAATTATTTCTGCATCTAAAAATTGAAAGATAAGATGACTTCTGGAATTGACAAGATACCTTCTTTCATAGTTAAAGACTGTATATATGTTTTAGCTAAACCTCTATGTGTACTTTTTAACCTAGCAATGAATACTTCCACGTTTGCTGATTACTGGAAAATTGCGAAAGTTGTACCAATCTTCAAAACGGGTGATAAACATGAATTTTCCAATTATAGGGCCATATCCATTCTGTCGAATTTTTCCAAACTATTCGAAATCGTCATTTATAATCGTATATTTCCTGTAGTCAGAAAACACATTGTCCCATCACAACATGGCTTTCTTAATGGCAAATATACTGAAACAAACCTTGCAGTCTTTACACAACATACATCTGAAGCCCTTGACCTTGGTGGCCAAGTGGATGTAATATATACAGATTTTGCCAAAGCCTTCGACCGACTGGATCATGGCACTCTAATTGATAAATTAGAATAATTTGGTATTTCATCCACCCTTATTCGGTTTTTTGTGTCATATTTGGGGAGCAGATTGCAAATGGTACATTACAATGGATTTGTATCTAATAGTTACATAGCATCTTCAGGTGTCCCACAGGGATCTAATCTCGGCCCATTGTTATTCACACTGTTCATTAACGATTTAGATTATATAATGGCATCTAATAGATTGTTTTATGCCGATGACCTGAAGATATATTCTGTTATCTGTAGTCATACTGATTGCATTAAGCTCCAGTCAACTCTTGATAATATCAGTTTATGGTGTGAATCCAACAAACTTCATTTGAATGTCGCTAAGTGTAAAATGATGACTTTTACTAGGAAAAAGACTATACTTTCTTTTGATTACCGTATTCAAGGTGCGCTACTATCTCGTCAGAATAGTGTTGTAGATTTAGGAGTTTTGTTTGACTCAGAAATTAATTTTATTGAACACATCAATCAGAAAATCTCAGAAGCCTACAAGAGATATGGATTCATTGTTAGAAATTGTCAAAAGTTTGATAACATTTCAGCTTTAAAATGTTTGTTTTGTGCGTATATAAGATCAAAACTGGAATACTGTTGTATAATATGGAATCCATATTATAAGTATCACATTGATAGGTTGGAAAATATTCAAAGGAAGTTTTTGAAATATTTGTCATTTAAAATGTATAACGTGTATCCTGAACGAGGTATTGAATATCAGTTGTTGTTGAGTCGCTTTGATATGGATAAGCTGGAAACTAGAAGGAAAATATCATCTTTGACTTTTCTATATAAATTATGTCATAATTTCATTGATTGCCCGGAGTTGCTCAGTTTTATCAATTTCAATGGTCCTCAATTCAACTCACGTCACTTCGTGACCTTCTACTGTAGTTTTTCAAGAACTAATTTATTATTAAAGTCGCCAATTATGGTAATGTGTACTTTACTCAATAACATGTCAAACCACGTCGATTTATTCAACTGTAGACTAACGGAATTGAAATCATTTGCTAAATTGTTATTATAATCCCTTTATATTCCCCCTAGTTATATGTACTGCTTTAATGATTATATCAAATTGTATCTTTGTCCTCTAATCTCTGCTCAAGCTTTTGATTTATTTTATTTAATATTGTATATTGCTCTGTAAAGGGACTATGCCTGTTGGGCAATAAAGTGCTATTATCATTATTATTATTATTATCACGCGACATCACGCGACACGACGCGACACGACGCGACACGACGCGACACGACGCGACATCACGCGACACGACGCGACACGACGAGACACGACGCGACACGACGCGACACGACACGACGCGACACGACGCGACACGATGCGACACGATGCGACACGACTCGACGCGACACGACGCGACACGACGCGACACGACGCGACACGATGCGACACGACTCGACGCGACCCGACGCGACACGACGCGACACGACGCGACACGACGCGACACGACGCGACCCGACGCGACACGACGCGACACGACGCGACGCGACACGACGCGACACGACGCGACACGACGCGACACGACGCGACACGACGCGACACGACGCGACACGACGCGACACGACGCGACACGACGCGACACGACGCGACACGACGCGACACGTCGCGACATGACGCGACACGACGCGACACGACGCGACACGACGCGACACGACGCGACACGACGCGACACGACGCGACACGACGCGACACCACGCGACACCACGCGACACCACACAACACAACACAACACAACACAACACAACACAACACAACACAACACAACACAACACAACACAACACAACACAACGCAACGCAACGCAACGCAACGCAACCTAACGCAACGCAACACAACACAACACAACACAAAACAACACAACACAACACAACACAACACAACACAACACAACACGACACGACACGACACGACACGACACGACACGACACGACACGACACGACACGACACGACACGACACGACACGACACGACACGACACGACACGACACGACACGACACGACACGACACGACACGACACGACACGACACGACACGACACGACACGACACGACACGACACGACACGACACGACACGACACGACACGACACGACACGACACGACACGACACGACACGACACGACACGACACGACACGACACGACACGACACGACACGACACGACACGACACGACACGACACGACACGACACGACACGACACGACACGACACGACACGACACGACACGACACGACACGACACGACACGACACGACGCGACATAACGCGACATAACGCGACATCACGCGAATGCAGCTATTGACTATTATTTTTATGGTATACTATATTCTGTTTTTGATGAACATGTGCCACTATACAAGAGTTTTAAACGTAATTTTCCTCTATGGTTTGATTCAAACATTATCAAGCTAATAAAAAGCAAAGAAAAGCTTCTACGGAAATATCGAAGTACAGGTAACAAGCATGTATTACAAGAATACAAGGTGCTGAGGTCTCAGATAAAAGAAAGTATAAAGGTATCTTTTGATAAATATGTGAGAAATATGCAAGATAAAATAAACAGAGACTCTGGATAGTTCTGGTCTTACATAAGAAATAAAAATAATTCATCTAGAATTCCTGGCCATATGAGTTATGGAGGAACAATTATTTCTGATTCACAAGAGATTGTTAATATCTTTTCGCAGTTCTTTAGTGGTGTCTTCGTAACTTCTTCTAATCCAAGTCAAAATATCAACAAGATATATAATCTGAACGGTGTCAATGAATCTATATCCATCAAAGAAATTACAGAAGCTGAAATTATTTCTGCATCTAAAAAATTGAAAGATAAGATGACTTCTGAAATTGACAAGATACCTTCTTTCATAGTTAAAGACTGTATATATGTTTTAGCTAAACCTCTATGTATAATTTTTAACCTAGCAATGAATACTTCCACGTTTGCTGATTACTGGAAAATTGCGAAAGTTGTACCAATCTTCAAAACGGGTGATAAACATGAAATTTCCAATTATAGGGCCATATCCATTCTGTCGAATTTTTCCAAACTATTCGAAATCGTCATTTATAATCGTATATTTCCTGTAGTCAGAAAACACATTGCCCCATCACAACAAGGCTTTCTTAATGGCAAATCTACTGAAACAAACCTTGCCGTCTTTACACAACATACATCTGAAGCCCTTGACCTTGGTGGCCAAGTGGATGTAATATATACAGATTTTGCCAAAGCCTTCGACCGACTGGATCATGGCACTCTAATTGATAAATTAGACTACTTTGGCATTTCATCCACCCTTATTCGGTTTTTTGTGTCATATTTGGGGAGCAGATTGCAAATGGTACATTACAATGGATTTGTATCTAATAGTTACATAGCATCTTCAGGTGTCCCACAGGGATCTAATCTCGGCCCATTGTTATTCACACTGTTCATTAACGATTTAGATTATATAATGGCATCTAATAGATTGTTTTATGCCGATGACCTGAAGATATATTCTGTTATCTGTAGTCATACTGATTGTATTAAGCTCCAGTCAACTCTTGATAATATCAGTTTATGGTGTGAATCCAACAAACTTCATTTGAATGTCGCTAAGTGTAAAATGATGACTTTTACTAGGAAAAAGACTATACTTTCATTTGATTACCGTATTCAAGGTGCGTTACTATCTCGTCAGTATAGTGTTGTAGATTTAGGAGTTTTGTTTGACTCAGAAATTAATTTTATTGAACACATCAATCAGAAAATCTCAGAAGCCTACAAGAGATATGGATTCATTGTCAGAAATTGTCAAAAGTTTGATAACATTTCAGCTTTAAGATGTTTGTTTTGTGCGTATATAAGATCAAAACTGGAATACTGTTGTATAATATGGAATCCATATTATAAGTATCACATTGATAGGTTGGAAAAAATTCAAAGGAACTTTTTGAAATATTTGTCATTTAAAATGTATAAAGTGTATCCTGAACGAGGTATTGAATATCAGTTGTTGTTGAGTCGCTTTGATATGGATAAGCTGGAAACTAGAAGGAAAATATCATCTTTGACTTTTCTATATAAATTATGTCATAATTTCATTGATTGCCCGGAGTTGCTCAGTTTCATCAATTTCAATGTTCCTCAATTCAACTCACGTCACTTCGTGACCTTCTACTGTAGTTCTTCAACAACTAATTTATTATTAAAGTCGCCAATTATGGTAATGTGTACTTTACCCAATAATATGTCAAACCACGTCGATTTATTCAACTGTAGACTAACGGAATTGAAATCAACTGCTAAATTGTTATTATAATTCCTTTATATTCCTCCTAGTTATATGTACTGCTTTAATGATTATATCAAATTGTATCTTTGTCCTCTAATCTCTGCTCAAGCTTTTGGTTTATTTTATTTAATATTGTATATTGCTCTGTAAAGGGACTATGTCTGTTGGGCAATAAAGTGCTATTATTATTATTATTATTATTATTATTATTATTATTATTATTATTATTATCACGCGACATCACGCGACTCGACGCGACGCGACGCGACACGACGCGACACGACGCGACACGACGCGACACGACGCGACACGACGCGACACGACGCGACACGACGCGACACGACACGACACGACGCGACACGACGCGACACGACGCGACACGACGCGTTACGACGCGACACGTAACATGTAATTCATTACCGATAACCTGGAACTCGTATATTGCATCTCCTAGCTCGTAAATCGTAACCGATAAATGGGAACTCGCATCTTGTATCTCGTGACACGTAAATCAGGACTCGGAAGTCGAAAGTGTTACCGATAACCCGGAGCTCGAATCTTGTATCACTTACCTTGTAACTCGTAACTCGTAACCCGTAACTCGTTGCCCATAACTCGGAACTCGAATCTAGATCTCGGATCTTGTAAATCAATGTCGATAACCTCGAACTCATATCCTAGATCTTGTAGTTCGTAACTGGTTACTGATAGGTGGAAGCTCGCATCCTGTATCTCATGACGCAAAACTCAGAACTCGTAACGCGTATCCGATAACTCGGAGCTCGTATCTTTTAACTCGTAACTCGTTAATTATCACTCGGAACTCGCATCTTGTATCTAGTGGCTCGTAACTCATTACTGATTACCTGGAAATCGTATCTCGTGTCTCGCAGCTCGTTACGATGCGTGGGAACTTACATCTTGTATCTCGCAACTCGTAACTAGTACCTCGTAGATCGTAAGTCGTAATTCGTAACTCGTATATCGTTACTCGCAACTCGAAACTCGTAACTCGTAACTCGAAACTCGAAACTCGTAAATCGCAGCTTATAACTCGCTACTCATAACCCGGAACTCATAACTTATGTATCGTAGCTTGTAATTCATTACCAATAACAAGTAACTCGTATCCTGGCTCCCGTAGCTCGTAAATCGTTACCGATAAGTGGGAACTCGCATCTTGTATCTCGTAACTCGTAACTAGTACCTCGTAGATCGTAAGTCGTAATTCGTAACTCGTATCTCGTAACTCGCAACTCGCAACTCGCAACTCGAAACTCGTAACTCGTAACTCGTAACTCGTAACTCGTAACTCGTAACTCGTAACTCGTAACTCGTAACTCGTAACTCTAACTCGTAACTCGTAACTCGTAACTCGTAACTCGGAACTCGTAATTCGTAAATCGCAGCTTACAACTTGCTACTCATAACCCGGAACTCGTATCTTGTGTATCGTAGCTTGTAACCCATTACCAATAACAAGGAACTCGCATCTTGCCTCTCCTAGCTCGTAAATCGTTACCAATCAGTGGGAACTCGCAACTTGTATCTCGTGACGCGTAACTCAGAACTAGGAACTCGTAACGCGTTACCGATAACTCGGAGCTCGTATCTTATATATCGTAACTTGAAATCCATTACCGATAACCTGGAACTCGTATCTTATATATTGTAACTTGTAATCCATTACCGATAACCTGGAACTCGTATCTTGCATCTCGTAGCTCGTAAATCGTTACCGATAAATGGGAACTCGCATCATGTATCTCGTGACGCGTAACTCAGGACTCGGAACTCGAAAGTGTTACGGATAGCTCGGAGCTCGTATCTTGTATCACGTACCTTGTAACTCGTAACTCGTAACCCGTTACTCGTTGCCTATAACTCGGAACTCGAATCTTGATCTCGGATCTTGTAAATCAATGACGATAACCTCGAACTTGTATCCTATATCTAGTAGTCGGTAACTCGTTACCGACAGGTGGAGACTCGCATCTTGTATCTCATGACCTGAAACTCAGAACTCGGAACTCGTAACGCGTAACCTATCTCGGAGCTCGTATGTTGTAACTAGTAACTCGTTTCTTATAACTCGGAACGCGCATCTTGTATCTAGTGGCTCGTAACTCATTACTGATTACCTGGAACTCACATCTTGTATCTCGTAACTCGTAACTAGTACCTCGTAGATCGTAAATCGTAATTCGTAACTCGTAACTCGTATATCGCTACTCGCAACTCGAAACTCGAAACTCGTAACTTGAAACCCGTAACTCGTAAATCGCATCTTATAACTCGCTACTCATAACTCGGAACTCGTATCTTATGTATCGTAGATTGTAACCCATTACCAATAACAAGGAACTCGTATCTGGCCTCTCGTAGCTCGTGAATCGTTACTTGTAAGTGGGAACTCGCAACTTGTATCTCGTGACGCGTAACTCAGGAATCGGAACTCGAAAGTGTTACCGATAACTCGGAGCTCGTATCTTGTATCACTTACCTTGTAACTCGCAACTCGTAACCCGTAACTCGTTGCCCATAACTCGGAACTGGTATCTTGTATCTAGTGGCTCGTAACTCATTACTGATTACCTGGAACTCGCATCTTGTGTCTCGTAACTCGTAACTAGTACCTCGTAGATCGTAAGTCGTAATTCGTAACTCGTAACTTGTATATCGTAACTCGCAACTCGCAACTCGAAACTCGTAACTCGAAACTCGTAACTCGTAACTCGTAAATCGCAGCTTACAAATCGCTACTCATAACCCGGAACTTGTATCTTGTGTATCGTAGCTTGTAACCCATTACCAATAACAAGGAACTTGTATCTGGCCTCTCGTAGCTCGTGAATCGTTACCGATAAGTGGGAACTCGCAACTTGTATTTCGTGACGCGTAACTCAAAACTTGGAATTCGTAACGCGATACCGATAACTCTGAGCTTGTACCTTGTATCTCTTACCTTGTAACTATAAACTCGTAACTCGTTACACATTACTCGGATCTCGTATCTTCTATCTCGGATCTCGCAAATCATTGCTGATTACCTGGAGCTCGTATCCTAGATCCTGAAGATCGTGACTCGTTACCAATAAATGGGAACTCGCATCCTATATCTCGTGACGTGTATCTCAGAACTCGGAACTAGAAACGCGTTACCGATAATTCGGAGCTCACATCTTGTATCTCGTAACTCGTAACTAGTACCTCGTAGATCGTAAGTCGTAATTCGTAACTCGTAACTCGTATATCGTTACTCGCAACTCGAAACTCGTAACTCGAAACTCGTAAATCGCATCTTATAACTCGCTACTCATAACCCGGTACTCGTATCTTATGTATCGTAGATTGTAACCCATTACCAATAACAAGAAACTCGTATCTGGCCTCTCGTAGCTCGTGAATCGTTACCTGTAAGTGGGAACTCGCAACTTGTATCTCGTGACGCGTAACTCAGAACTTGAAACTCGTAACGCGTTACCGATAACTCGGAGCTTGTATCTTGTATCTCTTACCTTGTAACTCGTAACTCGTTACCAATTACTCGGAACTCGTATCTTCTATCTCGGATCTCGCAAATAATTGCCGATAACCTGGAACTCGTATCCTATATCTTGAAGATCGTAACTCGTTACCAATAAGTGGGAACACGCATCTTGTATCTCGTGACGTTTAACTCAGAACTTGGAACTAGTACCGCGTTACCGATAACTCGGAGCTTGTATCTTGTAACTCGTAACTCGTTACCCATAACTTGGAACTCGTACCTTATATATCGTAACTTGTAATCTATTACCGATAACCTGGAACTCGTATCTTGCATCTCCTAGCTCGTAAATCGTAACCGATAAATGGGAACTCGCATCTTGTACCTCGTGACACGTAAATCAGGACTCGGAAGTCGAAAGTGTTACCGATAACCCGGAGCTCGAATCTTGTATCACTTACGTTGTAACTCGTAACTCGTAACCCGTAACTCGTTGCCCATAACTCGGACTTGTATCCTATATCTAGTAGTCGGTAACTCGTTACCGACAGGTGGAGACTCGCATCTTGTAACTCATGACGTGAAACTCAGAACTCGGAACTCGTAACGCGTAACCTATAACTCGGAGCTCGTATGTTGTAACTCGTAACTCGTTTCTTATAACTCGGAACGCGCATCTTGTATCTAGTGGCTCGTAACTCATTACTGATTACCTGGAACTCACATCTTGTATCTCGTAACTCGTAACTAGTACCTCGTAGATCGTAAGTCGGAATTCGTAACTCGTAACTCGTAACCCGTTACTCGTTGCCTATAACTCGGAACTCGAATCTTGATCTCGGATCTTGTAAATCATTGCCGATAATCTGAAACTCGTATCCTAGATCTTGAAGATCGTGACTCGTTACCAATATGTGGGAACTCGCATCTTGTATCTCGTGACGTGTAACTCAGAACTCGGAACTAGTGACGCGTTACCGATAACTCGGAGCTCGTATCTTATATATCGTAACTTGTAATCCAATACCGATAACCTGGAACTCGTATCTTATATATCGTGACTTGTAATCCATTACCGATAACCTGGAACTCGTATCTTGCATATCGTAGCTCGTATATCGTTACCGATAAATGGCAACTCGCATCTTGTATCTCGTGACGCGTAACTCAGGATTCGGAACTCGAAAGTGTTACCGATAAATCGGAGCTCGTATCTTGTATCACTTACTTTGTAACTCGCAACTCGTAACCCCTAACTCGTTGCCCATAACTCGAAACCGGTATCTTGTATCTAGTAGCTCGTAACTCATTACTGATTACCTGGAGCTCGTATGTGTCTCGTAGCTCGTAACTCGTTACGACAAGTGGGAACTCTCATCTTGTATCTCGTAATTCGTAACTAGTAACTCGTAGATCGTAAGACTTAATTCGTAACTCGTATATCGTAACTCGCAACTCGAAACTAGAAACTCTCAACTCGTAAATCGCAGCTTAGAACTTCCTACTCATAACCCGGAACTCGTATCGTGTGTATCGTAGCTTGTAACCGATTACCAATAACAAGGAATTCGTGTCCTGCCTCTCATAGCTCGTAAATCGTTACCGATAAGTGGGAACTCGCATCCTATATCTCGTGACGTGTAACTCAGTACTCGGAACTAGTAACGCGTTACCGATAATTCGGAGCTCACATCTTGTATCTCGTAACTCGTAACTAGTACCTCGTAGATCGTAAGTCGTAATTCGTAACTCGTATATCGTTACTCGCAACTTGAAACTCGTAACTCGAAACTCGTAACTCGCAACTTGAAACTCGTAACTCGTACTCGTAAATCGCATCTTATAACTGGCTACTCATAACCCGGAACTCGTATCTTGTGTATCGTAGCTTGTAACCCATTAACAATAACAAGGAACTCGTAGCTTGCCTCTCGTAGCACGTAAAACGTTACCAATAAGTGGGAACTCGCAACTTATATCTCGTGACGCGTAACTCAGAACTAGGAACTCGTAACGCGTTACCGATAACTCGGAGCTCGTATCTTATATATCGTAACTTGTAATCCATTACCGATAACCTGGAACTCGTATCTTGCATCTCGTAGCTCGTAAATCGTTACCGATAAATGGGAACTCGCATCTTGTATCTCGTGACACGTAAATCAGTACCCGGAAGTCGAAAGTGTTACCGATAACTCGGAGCGCGAATCTTCTATCACTTACCTTGTAACTCGTAACTCGTTGCCCATAACTCGGAACTCGAATCTTGATCTCGGATCTTGTAAATCAATGACGATAACCTCGAACTCGTATCCTAGATCTAGTAGTTCGTAACTCGTTACTGATAGGTGGAAGCTCGCATCCTGCTTCTCATGACGCGAAACTCAGAACTCGTAACGCGTAACCGATAACTCGGAGCTCGTATCTTGTAACTCGTAAATCGTTAATTATCACTCGGAACTCGCATCTTGTATCTAGTGGCTCGTAACTCATTACTGATTACCTGGAAATCGTATCTTGTGTCTCGTAGCTCGTAACTCGTTACGATGCGTGGGAACTCACATCTTGTATCTCGCAACTCGTAACTAGTACCTCGTAGATCGTAAGTCGTAATTCGTAACTCGAAACTCGTAACTCGTAAATCGCATCTTATAACTCGCTACTCATAACCCGGAACTCATAACTTATGTATCGTAGCTTGTAATTCATTACCAATAACAAGGAACTCGTATCTTGCCTCTCGTAGCCCGTAAATCGCTACCGATAAGTGGGAACTCGCATCGTGTATCTCGTAACTCGTAACTAGTCCCTCGTAGATCGTAAGTCGTAATTCATAACTCGTAAATCGTATATCGTAACTCGCAACTCGCAACTCGAAACTCGTAACTCGTAACTCGTAACTCGTAACTCGTAACTCGTAACTCGTAACTCGTAACTCGTAACTCGTAACTCGTAACTCGTAACTCGTAACTCGTAACTCGTAACTCGTAACTCGTAACTCGTAACTCGTAACTCGTAACTCGTAACTCGTAACTCGTAACTCGTAACTCGTAACTCGTAACTCGTAACTCGTAACTCGTAACTCGTAACTCGTAACTCGTAACTCGTAACTCGTAACTCGTAACTCGTAACTCGTAACTCGTAACTCGTAACTCGTAACTCGTAACTCGTAACTCGTAACTCGTAACTCGTAACTCGTAACTCGTAACTCGTAACTCGTAACTCGTAACTCGTAACTCGTAACTCGTAACTCGTAACTCGTAACTCGTAACTCGTAACTCGTAACTCGTAACTCGTAACTCGTAACTCGTAACTCGTAACTCGTAACTCGTAACTCGTAACTCGTAACTCGTAACTCGTAACTCGTAACTCGTAACTCGTAACTCGTAACTCGTAACTCGTAACTCGTAACTCGTAACTCGAAACTCGAAACTCGAAACTCGAAACTCGTAACTCGTAAATCGCAGCTTACAACTCGGATCTCGTATCTTCTATCTCGGATCTCGCAAATCATTGCCGATAACCTGGAGCTCGTATCCTAAATCTTGAAGATCGTGACTCGTTACCAATAAGTGAGAACTCGCATCTTGTATCTCGTGACGTGTAACTCGGAACTCGGAACTAGTGACGCGTTACTGACAACTCGGAGCTCGTATCTTATATATCGTAACTTGTAATCCAATACCGATAACCTGGAACTCGTATCTTATATATCGTGACTTGTAATCAGTTACCGATAACCTGGAACTCGTATCTTGCATATCGTAGCTCGTAAATCGTTACCGATAAATGGCAACTCGCATCTTGTATCTCGTGACGCGTAACTCAGGATTCGGAACTCGAAAGTGTTACCGATAACTCGGAGCTCGTATCTTGTATCACTTACCTTGTAACTCGCAACTCGTAACCCGTAACTCGTTGCCCATAACTCGGAACTGGTATCTTGTATCTAGTAGCTCGTAACTCATTACTGATTACCTGGAACTCGCATCACGTATCTCGTAACTCGTAACTAGTACCTCGTAGATAGTAAGTCGTAATTCGTAACTCGTAACATGTATATCGTAACTCGCAACTCGCAACTCGCAACTCGCAACTCGCAACTCGAAACTCGTAACTCGAAACTCGCAACTCGTAACTCGTAACTCGAAACTCGCAACTCGTAACTCGTAACTCGTCACTCGTAACTCGTAACTCGTAACTCGTAACTCGTAAATCGAAGCTTACACATTGCTACTCATAACCCGGGACTCGTATCTTGTGTATCGTAGCTTGTAACCCATTACCAATATCAAGGAACTCGTATCTGGCCTCTCGTAGCTCGTCAATCGTTACCGATAAGTGGGAACTCGCAACTTGTATCTCGTGACGCATAACTCAGAACTTGGAACTCGTAACGCATTACCGATAACTCTGAGCTTGTACCTTGTATCTCCTACCTTGTAACTCGAAACTCGTAACTCGTTACCCATTACTCGGATCTTGTATCTTCTATCTCGGATCTCGCAAATCATTGCCGATAACCTGGAGCTCATATCCTAGATCTTGAAGATCGTGACTCGTTACCAATAAGTGGGAACTCGCATCTTGTATCTCGTGACGTGTAACTCAGAACTCGGAACTAGTGACGCGTTACCGATAACTCGGAGCTCGTATCTTATATATCGCAACTTGTAATCCAATACCGATAACCTGGAACTCGTATCTTATATATCGTAACTTGTAATCCATTACCGATAACCTGGAACTCATATCTTGCATCTCGTAGCTCGTAAATCGTTACAGATAAATGGGAACTCGCATCATGTATCTCGTGACGCGTAACTCAGGATTCGGAACTCGAAAGTGTTACCGATATCTCGGAGCTCGTATCTTGTATCACTTACCTTCTAACTCGCAACTCATAACCCGTAACTCGTTGCCCATAACTCGGAACTGGTATCTTGTATCTAGTAGCTCGTAACTCATTACTGATTACCTGGAACTCGCATCACGTATCTAGTAACTCGTAACTAGTACCTCGAGGATCGTAAGTCGTAATTCGTAACTCGTAACTGGTATATCGTAACTCGCAACTAGCAACTCAAAACTCGTAACTCGAAACTCGCAACTCGTAACTCGTAACTCGTAAATCGCAGCTTACACATTGCTACTCATAACCCGGAACTCGTATCTTGTGTATCGTAGCTTGTAACCCATTACCAATAACAAGGAACTCGCATCTTGCCTCTCCTAGCTCGTAAATCGTTACCAATAAGTGGGAACTCGCAACTTGTATCTCGTGACGCGTAACTTAGAACTAGGAACTCGTAACGCGTTACTCGTTGCCTATAACTCGGAACTCGTATCTTGATCTCGGATCTTGTAAATCATTGCCGATAATCTGAAACTCGTATCCTAGATCTTGAAGATCGTGACTCGTTACCAATATGTGGGAACTCGCATCTTGTATCTCGTGACGTGTAACTCAGAACTCGGAACTAGTGACGCGTTACCGATAACTCGGAGCTCGTATCTTATATATCGTAACCTGTAATCCAATACCGATAACCTGGAACTCGTATCTTATATATCGTGACTTGTAATCCATTACCGATAACCTGGAACTCGTATCTTGCATCTCGTAGCTCGTAAATCGTTACCGATAAATGGGAACTCGCATCATGTATCTCGTGACGCGTAACTCAGGACTCGGAACTCGAAAGTGTTACCGATAGCTCGGAGCTAGTATCTTGTATCACGTACCTTGTAACTCGTAACTCGTAACCCGTTACTCGTTGCCTATAAATCGGAACTCGAATCTTGATCTCGGATCTTGTAAATCAATGACGATAACCTCGAACTTGTATCCTATATCTAGTAGTCGGTAACTCGTTACCGACAGGTGGAGACTCGCATCTTGTATCTCATGACGTGAAACTCAGAACTCGGAACTCGTAACGCGTAACCTATAACTCGGAGCTCGTATGTTGTAACTCGTAACTCGTTTCTTATAACTCGGAACGCGCATCTTGTATCTAGTGGCTCGTAACTCATTACTGATTAACTGGAACTCGCATCTTGTATCTCGTAACTCGTAACTAGTTCCTCGTAGATCGTAAGTCGTAATTCGTAACTCGTAACTCGTATATCGTTACTCGCAACTCGAAACTCGTAACTCGAAACCCGTAACTCGTAAATCGCATCTTATAACTCGCTACTCATAACCCGGAACTCGTATCTTATGTATCGTAGATTGTAACCCATTACCAATAACAAGGAACTCGTATCTGGCCTCTCGTAGCTCGTGAATCGTTACCTGTAAGTGGGAACTTGTAACTTGTATCTCGTGACGTGTAACTCAGAACTCGGAACTAGTAACGCGTTACCGATAACTCAAAGCTCGTATCTTGTAACTCGTAACTCGTTACCCATTACTTGGAACTCGTACCTTATATATCGTAACTTGTAATCCATTACCGATAACCTGGAACTCGTATCTTATATATCGTAACCTGTAATCCATTACCGATAACCTGGAACTCGTATCTTGCATCTCGTAGCTCGTAAATCGTTACCGATAAATGGGAACTCGCATCATGTATCTCGTGACGCGTAACTCAGGACTCGGAACTCGAAAGTGTTACCGATAGCTCGGAGCTCGTATCTTGTATCACGTACCTTGTAACTCGTAACTCGTAACCCGTAGCTCGTTGACCATAACTCGGAACTCGAATCTTGATCTCGGATCTTGTAAATCAATGACGATAACCTCGAACTCGTATCCTAGATCTTGTAGTTCGTAACTCGTTACTGATAGGTGGAAGCTTACATCCTGTATCTCATGACGCGAAACTCAGAACTCGTAACTCATTACTGATTACCTGGAAATCGTATCTTGTGTCTCGTAGCTCGTAACTCGTTACGATGCGTGGGAACTTACATCTTGTATCTCGCAACTCGTAACTAGTACCTCGTAGATCGTAAGTCGTAATTCGTAACTCGAAACTCGTAACTCGTAAATCGCATCTTATAACTCGCTACTCATAACCCGGAACTCATAACTTATGTATCGTAGCTTGTAATTCATTACCAATAACAAGGAACTCGTATCTTGCCTCTCGTCACGACACGACGCGACACGACGCGACACGACGCGACACGACGCGACACGACGCGACACGACGCGACACGACGCGACACGACGCGACACGACGCGACACGACGCGAAACGACGCGACACGACGCGACACGACGCGACACGACGCGACACGACGCGACACGACGCGACACGAAGCGACACGACGCGACACGACGCGACACGACGCGACACAACGCGACACAACGCGACACAACGCGACACAACGCGACACAACGCAACACAACGCGACACAACGCGACTCAACGCGATACAACGCGACACAACGCGACAGAACGCGACATAACGCGACATAACGCGACACCACGCGACACAATGCGACACAACGCGACACAACGCGACACAACGCGACACAACGCGACAGAACGCGACATAACGCGACATAACTGAAATTATTTCTGCATCTAAAAAATTGAAAGATAAGATGACTTCTGGAATTGACAAGATACCTTCTTTCATAGTTAAAAGCTGTATATATGTTTTAGCTAAACCTCTATGTGTACTTTTTAACCTAGCAATGAATACTTCCACGTTTGCTGATTACTGGAAAATTGCGAAAGTTGTACCAATCTTCAAAACGGGTGATAAACATGAATTTTCCAATTATAGGGCCATATCCATTCTGTCGAATTTTTCCAAACTATTCGAAATCGTCATTTATAATCGTATATTTCCTGTAGTCAGAAAACACATTGTCCCATCACAACATGGCTTTCTTAATGGCAAATATACTGAAACAAACCTTGCAGTCTTTACACAACATACATCTGAAGCCCTTGACCTTGGTGGCCAAGTGGATGTAATATATACAGATTTTGCCAAAGCCTTCGACCGACTGGATCATGGCACTCTAATTGATAAATTAGACTACTTTGGCATTTCATCCACCCTTATTCGGTTTTTGTGTCATATTTGGGGAGCAGATTGCAAATGGTACATTACAATGGATTTGTATCTAATAGTTACATAGCATCTTCAGGTGTCCCACAGGGATCTAATCTCGGCCCATTGTTATTCACACTGTTCATTAACGATTTAGATTATATAATGGCATCTAATAGATTGTTTTATGCCGATGACCTGAAGATATATTCTGTTATTTGTAGTCATACTGATTGCATTAAGCTCCAGTCAACTCTTGATAATATCAGTTTATGGTGTGAATCCAACAAACTTCATTTGAATGTCGCTAAGTGTAAAATGATGACTTTTACTAGGAAAAAGACTATACTTTCTTTTGATTACCGTATTCAACGTGCGCTACTATCTCGTCAGAATAGTGTTGTAGATTTAGGAGTTTTGTTTGACTCAGAAATTAATTTTATTGAACACATCAATCAGAAAATCTCAGAAGCCTACAAGAGATATGGATTCATTGTCAGAAATTGTCAGAAGTTTGATAACATTTCAGCTTTAAAATGTTTGTTTTGTGCGTATATAAGATCAAAACTGGAATACTGTTGTATAATATGGAATCCATATTATAAGTATCACATTGATAGGTTGGAAAAAATTCAAAGGAAGTTTTTGAAATATTTGTCATTTAAAATGTATAAAGTGTATCCTGAACCAGGTATTGAATATCAGTTGTTGTTGAGTCGCTTTGATATGGATAAGCTGGAAACTAGAAGGAAAATATCATCCTTGGCTTTTCTATATAAATTATGTCATAATTTCATTGATTGCCCGGAGTTGCTCAGTTTTATCAATTTCAATGTTCCTCAATTCAACTCACGTCACTTCGTGACCTTCTACTGTAGTTCTTCAAGAACTAATTTATTATTAAAGTCGCCAATTATGGTAATGTGTACTTTACTCAATTATATGTCAAACCACGTCGATTTATTCAACTGTTGACTAACGGAATTGAAATCAACTGCTAAATTGTTATTATAATCCCTTTATATTCCTCCTAGTTATATGTACTGCTTTAATGATTATATCAAATTGTATCTTTGTCCTCTAATCTCTGCTCAAGCTTTTGATTTATTTTATTCAATATTGTATATTGCTCTGTAAAGGGACTATGTCTGTTGGGCAATAAAGTGCTATTATTATTATTATTATTATTATCACGCGACATCACGCGACACGACACGACACGACACGACACGACACGACTCGACACGACACGACACGACACGACGCGACACGACGCGACACGACGCGACACGACGCGACATGACACCACACGACGCGACACGACGCGACACGACGCGACACGACGCGACACGACGCGACACGACGCGACACGACGCGTCACGACGCGACACGACGCGACACGACCCGACGCGACACGACGCGACACGACGCGACACGACGCGACACGATGCGACACGACGCGACACGACGCGACACGACGCGACACGACGCGACACGACGCGACACGACGCGACACGATGCGACACGACCCGACACGACGCGACACGACGCGACACGACGCGACACGACGCGACACCACGCGACACAACACAACACAACACAACACAACACAACACAACACAACACAACACAACACAACACAACACAACACAACACAACACAACACAACACAACACAACACAACACAACACAACACAACACAACACAACACAACACAACACAACACAACACAACACAACACAACACAACACAACACAACACAACACAACACAACACAACACAACACAACACAACACAACACAACACAACACAACACAACACAACACAACACAACACAACACAACACAACACAACACAACACAACACAACACAACACAACACAACACAACACAACACAACACAACACAACACAACACAACACAACACAACACAACACAACACAACACAACACAACACAACACAACACAACACAACACAACACAACACAACACAACACAACACAACACAACACAACACAACACAACACAACACAACACAACACAACACAACACAACACAACACAACACAACACAACACAACACAACACAACACAACACAACACAACACAACACAACACAACACAACACAACACAACACAACACAATTATTACATCCACTTGGCCACCAAGGTCAAGGGCTTCAGATATATGTTGTGTAAAGACTGCAAGGTTTGTTTCAGTAGATTTGCCATTAAGAAAGCCATGTTGTGATGGGACAATGAGTTTTCTGACTACAGGAAATATACGATTATAAATGACGATTTCGAATAGTTTGGAAAAATTCGACAGAATGGATATGGCCCTATAATTGGAAATTTCATGTTGATCACCCGTTTTGAAGATTGGTACAACTTTCGCAATTTTCCAGTAATCAGCAAACGTGGAAGTATTCATTGCTAGGTTAAAAAGTATACATAGAGGCTTAGCTAAAACATATATACAGTCTTTAACTATGAAAGAAGGTATCTTGTCAATTTCAGAAGTCATCTTATCTTTCAATTTTTTAGATGCAGAAATAATTTCAGCTTCTGTAATTTCTTTGATGGATATAGATTCATTGACACCGTTCAGATTATATATCTTGTTGATATTTTGACTTGGATTAGAAGAAGTTACGAAGACACCACTAAAGAACTGCAAAAAGATATTAACAATCTCTTGTGAATCAGAAATAATTGTTCCTCCATAACTCATATGGCCAGGGATTCTAGATGAATTATTTTTATTTCTTATGTAAGACCAGAACTATCCAGAGTCTCTGTTTATTTTATCTTGCATATTTGTCACATATTTATCAAAAGATACCTTTATACTTTCTTTTATCTGAGACCTCAGCACCTTGTATTCTTGTAATACATGCTTGTTACCTGTACTTCGATATTTCCGTAGAAGCTTTTCTTTGCTTTTTATTAGCTTGATAATGTTTGAATCAAACCATAGAGGAAAATTACGTTTAAAACTCTTGTATAGTGGCACATGTTCATCAAAAACAGAATATAGTATACCATAAAAATAGTCAAAAGCTGCATTCGCGTGATGTCGCGTGATGTCGCGTTATGTCGCGTTATGTCGCGTTATGTCGCGTTATGTCGCGTCGTGTCGCGTTATGTCGCGTTATGTCGCGTCGTGTCGCGTTATGTCGCGTTATGTCGCGTCGTGTCGCGTCGTGTCGCGTCGTGTCGCGTCGTGTCGCATCGTGTCGCGTCGTGTCGCGTCGTGTCGCGTCGCGTCGTGTCGCGTGATGTCGCGTCGTGACGCGTCGTGTCGCGTGATGTCGCGGCGTGTCGCGTCGTGTCGCGTCGTGTCGCGTCGTGTCGCGTCGTGTCGCGTCGTGTCACGTCGTGTCGCGTCGTGTCGCGTCGTGTCGCGTCGTGTCGCGTCGTGTCGCGTCGTGTCGCGTCGTGTCGCGTCGTGTCGCGTCGTGTCGCGTCGTGTCGAGTCGTGTCGTGTCGTGTCGTGTCGTGTCGTGTCGTGTCGTGTCGTGTCGTGTCGTGTCGTGTCGTGTCGTGTCGTGTCGTGTCGTGTCGTGTCGTGTCGTGTCGTGTCGTGTCGTGTCGTGTCGTGTCGTGTCGTGTCGTGTCGTGTCGTGTCGTGTCGTGTCGTGTCGTGTCGTGTCGTGTCGTGTCGTGTCGTGTCGTGTCGTGTCGTGTCGTGTCGTGTCGTGTCGTGTCGTGTCGTGTCGTGTCGTGTCGTGTCGTGTCGTGTCGTGTCGTGTCGTGTCGTGTCGTGTCGTGTCGTGTCGTGTCGTGTCGTGTCGTGTCGTGTCGTGTCGTGTCGTGTCGTGTCGTGTCGTGTCGTGTCGTGTCGTGTCGTGTCGTGTCGTGTCGTGTCGTGTCGTGTCGTGTCGTGTCGTGTCGTGTCGTGTCGTGTCGTGTCGTGTCGTGTCGTGTCGTGTCGTGTCGTGTCGTGTCGTGTCGTGTCGTGTCGTGTCGTGTCGTGTCGTGTCGTGTCGTGTCGTGTCGTGTCGTGTCGTGTCGTGTCGTGTCGTGTCGTGTCGTGTCGTGTCGTGTCGTGTCGTGTCGTGTCGTGTCGTGTCGTGTCGTGTCGTGTCGTGTCGTGTCGTGTCGTGTCGTGTCGTGTCGTGTCGTGTCGTGTCGTGTCGTGTCGTGTCGTGTCGTGTCGTGTCGTGACGTGTCGTGTCGTGTCGCGTCGTGTCGCGTCGTGTCGCGTCGTGTCGCGTCGTGTCGCGTCGTGTCGTGTCGCGTCGTGTCGTGTCACGTCGTGTCGCGTCGTGTCGCGTCGTGTCGCGTGATGTCGCGTGATGTCGCGTCGTGTCGCGTCGTGTCGCGTCGTGTCGCGTCGTGTCGCGTGATGTCGCGTCGTATCGCGTCGTGTCGCGTGATGTCGCGTCGTGTCGCGTCGTGACGCGTCGTGTCGCGTCGTGTCGCGTCGTGTCGCGTCGTGTCGCGTCGTGTCGCGTCGTGTCGCGTCGTGTCGCGTCGTGTCGCGTCGTGTCGCGTCGTGTCGCGTTGTGTCGCGTTGTGTCGTGTCGTGTCGTGTCGTGTCGTGTCGTGTCGTGTCGTGTCGTGTCGTGTCGTGTCGTGTCGTGTCGTGTCGTGTCGTGTCGTGTCGTGTCGTGTCGTGTCGTGTCGTGTCGTGTCGTGTCGTGTCGTGTCGTGTCGTGTCGTGTCGTGTCGTGTCGTGTCGTGTCGTGTCGTGTCGTGTCGTGTCGTGTCGTGTCGTGTCGTGTCGTGTCGTGTCGTGTCGTGTCGTGTCGTGTCGTGTCGTGTCGTGTCGTGTCGTGTCGTGTCGTGTCGTGTCGTGTCGTGTCGTGTCGTGTCGTGTCGTGTCGTGTCGTGTCGTGTCGTGTCGTGTCGTGTCGTGTCGTGTCGTGTCGTGTCGTGTCGTGTCGTGTCGTGTCGTGTCGTGTCGTGTCGTGTCGTGTCGTGTCGTGTCGTGTCGTGTCGTGTCGTGTCGTGTCGTGTCGTGTCGTGTCGTGTCGTGTCGTGTCGTGTCGTGTCGTGTCGTGTCGTGTCGTGTCGTGTCGTGTCGTGTCGTGTCGTGTCGTGTCGTGTCGTGTCGTGTCGTGTCGTGTCGTGTCGTGTCGTGTCGTGTCGTGTCGTGTCGTGTCGTGTCGTGTCGTGTCGTGTCGTGTCGTGTCGTGTCGTGTCGTGTCGTGTCGTGTCGTGTCGTGTCGTGTCGTGTCGTGTCGTGTCGTGTCGTGTCGTGTCGTGTCGTGTCGTGTCGCGTCGTGTCGCGTCGTGTCGCGTGATGTCGCGTCGTGTCGCGTCGTGTCGCGTGATAATAATAATAATAATAATAATAATAATAATAATAATAATAATAATAATAATAATAATAATAATAATAATAATAATAATAATAATAATAATAATAATAATAATAATAATAATAATAATAATAATAATAATAATAATAATAATAATAA
This sequence comes from Bruchidius siliquastri, assembly GCA_949316355.1. Lineage (NCBI taxonomy): Eukaryota > Metazoa > Arthropoda > Insecta > Coleoptera > Chrysomelidae > Bruchidius > Bruchidius siliquastri. The sequence continues at coordinate 19,730,461 of OX438533.1, read as the reverse complement.
TAATAATAATAATAATAATAATAATAATAATAATAATAATAATAATAATAATAATAATAATAATAATAATAATAATAATAATAATAATAGCACTTTATTGCCCAACAGACATAGTCCCTTTACAGAGCAATATACAATATTAAATAAAATAAATCAAAAGCTTGTAAGGGTTAGTTTAATGCCCCTTTGGATTTATGCACGTGTGTCCTCATTTCCTAATAGTTTGCAGTTCAGTCAACTTATTGTAACAGCATATCGACATACTAGATTGCATTGTCAGCAATATACATGTACTGTTGCTACGGCTGTATTAACAATCAATTCAATAAACAACCATACACATAGAAACATCTTCTTGCTTATTTGCCGTCCACCACAAGCTTGAGCAGAGATTAGAGGACAAAGATACAATTTGATATAATCATTAAAGCAGTACATATAACTAGGAGGAATATAAAGGGATTATAATAACAATTTAGCAGTTGATTTCAATTCCGTTAGTCTACAGTTGAATAAATCGCCGTGGTTTGACATATTATTGAGTAAAGTACACATTACCATAATTGGCGACTTTAATAATAAATTAGTTCTTGAAGAACTACAGTAGAAGGTCACGAAGTGACGTGAGTTGAGTTGAGGAACATTGAAATTGTAACTCAGAACTAGGAACTCGTAACGCGTTGCCGATAACTCGGAGCTCGTATCTTGTAACTCGTAACTCGTAACTCGTTACCCATAACTTGGAACTCGTACCTTATATATCGTAACCTGTAATCCATTACCGATAACCTGGAACTCGTATCTTACATATCGTAACTTGTAATCCATTACCGATAACCTGGAACTCGTATCTTGTATCTCCTAGCTCGTAAATCGTTACCGATAAATGGGAACTCGCATCTTGTATCTCGTGAAGCGTAAATCAGGACTCGGAAGTCGAAAGTGTTACCGATAACTCGGAGCTCGAATCTTGTATCACTTACCTTGTAACTCGTAACTCGTAACCCGTAGCTCGTTGACCATAACTCGGAACTCGAATCTTGATCTCGGATCTTGTAAATCAATGACGATAACCTCGAACTCGTATCCTAGATCTAGTAGTTCGTAACTCGTTACTGATAGGTGGAAGCTTGCATCCTGTATCTCATGACGCGAAACTCAGAATTCGTAACGCGTAACCGATAACTCGGAGCTCGTATCTTGTAACTCGTAACTCGTTAATTATCACTCGGAACTCGCATCTTGTATCTAGTGGCTCGTAACTCATTACTGATTACCTGGAAATCGTATCTTGTGTCTCGTAGCTCGTAACTCCTTACGATGCGTGGGAACTTACATCTTGTATCTCGAAACTCGTAACTAGTATCTCGTAGATCGTAAGTCGTAATTCGTAACTCGTATATCGTTACTCGCAACTCGAAACTCGTAACTCGAAGCTCGTAACTTGTAACTCGTAAATCGCAGCTTATAACTCGCTACTCATAACCCGGAACTCATAACTTATGTAACGTAGCTTGTAATTCATTACCAATAACAAGGAACTCGTATCTTGCCTCTCGTAGCCCGTAAATCGTCACCGATAAATGGGAACTCGCATCGTGTATCTCGTAACTCGTAACTAGTACCTCGTAGATCGTAAGTCTTAATTCATAACTCGTAACTCGTATATCGTAACTCGCAACTCGCAACTTGCAACTTGAAACTCGTAACTCGTAACTCGTAACTCGTAACTCGTAACTCGATCTCGAAACTCGTAACTCGTAACTCATAACTCGTAAATCGCAGCTTACAACTCGGATCTCGTATCTTCTATCTCGGATCTCGCAAATCATTGCCGATAACCTGGAGCTCGTATCCTAGATCTTGAAGATCGTGACTCGTTACCAATAAGTGAGAACTCGCATCTTGTATCTCGTGACGTGTAACTCAGAACTCGGAACTAGTGACGCGTTACCGACAACTCGGAGCAAGTATCTTATATATCGTAACTTGCAATCCAATACCGATAACCTGGAACTCGTATCTTATATATCGTATCTTGTAATCCATTACCGATAACCTGGAACTCGTATCTTGCATATCGTAGCTCGTAAATCGTTATCGATAAATGGCAACTCGCATCTTGTATCTCGTGACGCGTAACTCAGTATTCGGAACTCGAAAGTGTTACCGATAACTCGGAGCTCGTATCACTTACCTTGTAACTCATAACTCGTAACCCGTACCTCGTTGCCCATAACTCGGAACAGGTGTCTTGAATCTAGTAGCTCGTAACTCATTACTGATTACCTGGAACTCGCATCTTGTATCTAGTGGCTCGTAACTCCTTACTGATTACCTAGAAATCGTATCTTGTCTCTATTGGCTCGTAACTCGTTACGATGCGTGGGAACTTACTTCTTGTATCTCGCAACTCGTAACTAGTACCTCGTAGATCGTAAGTCGTAATTCGTAACTCGTATATCGTTACTCGCAACTCGAAACTCGTAACTCGAATCTCGTAACTCGTAACTCGTAAGTCGCAGCTTGAAACTCGCTACTCATAACCCGGAACTCATAACTTATGTATCGTAGCTTGTAATTCATTACCAATAACAAGGAACTTGTATCTTGCCTCTCGTAGCCCGTAAATCATTACCGATAAGTGGGAACTCGCATCATGTATCTCGTAACTCGTAACTAGTACCTCGTAGATCGTAAGTCGTAATTCGTAACTCGTAACTGGTATATCGTAACTCGCAACTCGCAACTCGCAACTCGAAACTCGTAACTCGAAACTCGCAACTCGTAACTCGTAACTTGTAACTCGTAACTCGTAAATCGCAGCTTACACATTGCTACTCATAACCCGGAACTCGTATCTTGTGTATCGTAGCTTGTAACCCATTACCAATATCAAGGAACTCGTATCTGGCCTCTCGTAGCTCGTGAATCGTTACCGATAAGTGGGAACTCGCAACTTGCATCTCGTGACGCATAACTCAGAACTTGGAACTCGTAACGCGTTACCGATAACTCTGAGCTTGTACCTTGTATCTCTTACCTTGTAACTCGAAACTCGTAACTCGTTACCCATTACTCGGATCTCGTATCTTCTATCTCGGATCTCGCAAATCATTGCCGATAACCTAGAGCTCGTATCCTAGATCTTAAGGATCGTGACTCGTTACCAATAAGTGGGAACTCGCATCTTGTATCTCGTGACGCGTAACTCAGGACTCGGAACTCGAAAGTGTTACCGATAACTCGGAACTCGTATCTTGTATCTCGTACCTTGTAACTCGTAACTCGTAACTCGTAACCCGTTACTCGTTGCCTATAACGCGGAACTTGAATCTTGATCTCGGATCTTGTAAATCAATGACGATAACCTCGAACTTCTATCCTAGATCTAGTAGTCCGTAACTCGTTACCGACAGGTGGAGACTCGCATCTTGTATCTCATGACGTGGAACTCAGAACTCGGAACTCGTAACGCGTAACCTATAACTCGGAGCTCGTATCTTGTTACTCGTAACTCGTTTCTTTTAACTCGGAACGCGCATCTTGTATCGAGTAGCTCGTAACTCATTACTGATTACCTGGAACTCGCATCTTGTATCTCGTAACTCGTAACTAGTACCTCGTAGATCGTAATTCGTAACTCGTAACTCGTATATCGTAACTCGCAACTCGCAACTCGAAACTCGTAGCTCGAAACTCGAAACTCGTAACTCGTAACTCGTAACTCGTAACTCGTAAATCGCAGCTTACAACTCGCTACTCATAACCTGGAACTCGTATCTTGCATCCCCTAGCTCGTAAATCGTAACCGATAAATGGGAACTCGCATCTTGTATCTCGTGACACGTAAATCAGGACTCGGAAGTCGAAAGTGTTACCGATAACTCGGAGCTCGAATCTTGTATCACTTACCTTGTAACTCGTAACTCGTAACCCGTAACTCGTTGCCCATAACTCGGAACTCGAATCTTGATCTCGGATCTTGTAAATCAATGACGATAACCTCGAACTCATATCCTAGATCTTGTAGTTCGTAACTCGTTACTGATAGGTGGAAGCTCGCATCCTGTATCTCATGACGCAAAACTCAGAAATCGTAACGCGTAACCGATAACTCGGAGACGTATCTTGTAACTCGTAACTCGTTAATTATCACTCGGAACTCGCATCTTGTATCTAGTGGCTCCTAACTCATAACTGATTACCTGGAAATCGTATCTAGTGTCTTGCAGCTCGTAACTCGTTACGATGCGTGGGAACTTGCATCTTGTATCTCGCAACTCGTAACTAGTACCTCGTAGATCGTAAGTCGTAATTCGTAACTCGTATATCGTTACTCGCAACTCAAAACTCGTAACTCGAAACTCGTAACTCGTAACTCGTAAATCGCAGCTTATAACTCGCTACTCATAACCCGGAACTCACAACTTATGTATCGTAGCTTGTAATTCATTACCAATAACAAGGAACTCATATCATGGCTCCCGTTGCTCGTAAATCGTTACCGATAAGTGGGAACTCGCATCTTGTATCTCGTAACTCGTAACTAGTACCTCGTAGATCGTAAGTCGTAATTCGTAACTCGTAACTCGTAACTCGTATCTCGTAACTCGCAACTCGCAACTCGCAACTCGCAACTCTAAACTCGTAACTCGTAACTCGTAACTCGAAACTCGTAACTCGTAACTCGTAACTCGTAACTCGTAACTGGTAACTCGTAACTCGTAACTCGTAACTCGTAACTCGTAACTCGTAACTCGTAACTCGTAACTCGTAACTCGTAACTCCTAACTCCTAACTCGTAACTCGTAACTCGTAACTCGTAACTCGTAGTTCGTAAATCGCAGCTTGCAACTCGCTACTCATAACCCGGAACTCATATCTTGTGTATCGTAGCTTGTAACCCATTACCAATAACAAGGAACTCGCATCTTGCCTCTCCTAGCTCGTAAATCGTTACCAATAAGTGGGAACTCGCAACTTGTATCTCGTGACACGTAACTCAGAACTAGGAACTCGTAACGCGTTACCGATAACTCGGAGCTCGTATCTTATATATCGTAACTTGAAATCCATTACCGATAACCTGGAACTCGTATCTTATATATCGTAACTTGTAATCCATTACCTATAACCTGGAACTCGTATCTTGCATCTCCTAGCTCGTAAATCGTAACCGATAAATGGGAACTCGCATCTTGTATCTCGTGAAGCGTAAATCAGGACTCGGAAGTCGAAAGTGTTACCGATAACTCGGAGCTCGAATCTTGTATCACTTACCTTGTAACTCGTAACTCGTAACCCGTAGCTTGTTGACCATAACTCGGAACTCGAATCTTGATCTCGGATCTTGTAAATCAATGACGATAACCTCGAACTCGTATCCAAGATCTAGTAGTTCGTAACTCGTTACTGATAGGTGGAAGCTCGCATCCTGCATCTCATGACGCGAAACTCAGAACTCGTAACGCGTAACCGATAACTCGGAGCTCGTATCTTGTAACTCGTAAATCGTTAATTATCACTCGGAACTCGCATCTTGTATCTAGTGGCTCGTAACTCATTACTGATTACCTGAAAATCGTATCTTGTGTCTCGTAGCTCGTAACTCGTTACGATGCATGGGAACTTACATCTTGTATCTCGCAACTCGTAACTAGTACCTCGTAGATCGTAAGTCGTAACTCGAAACTCGTAACTCGTAAATCGCATCTTATAACTCGCTACTCATAACCCGGAACTCATAACTTATGTATCGTAGCTTGTAATTCATTACCAATAACAAGGAACTCGTATCTTGCCTCTCGTAGCCCGTAACTCGTTACCGATAAGTAGGAACTCGCATCTTGTATCTCGTGACGCGTAACTCAGGACTCGGAACTCGAAAGTGTTACCGATAACTCGCTGCTCGTATCTTGTATCACTTACCTTGTAAATTGTAACCCGTAGCTCGTTGCCCATAACTCGGAACTCGAATCTTGATCCCAGATCTTGTAAATCAATGACGATAACCTCGAACTCGTATCCTAGATCCAGTAGTTCGTAACTCGTTACCGATAGGTGGAAGCTCGCATCTTGTATCTCATGACGCGAAACTCAGAACTCTCAACTCGTAACGCGTAACCGATAGCTCGGAGCTTGTATCTTGTATCACTTACCTTGTAACTCATTACTGATTACCTGTTACTCATATCTTGTGTCTCGTAGCTTGTAACTTGTTACGACAAGTGGGAACTCTCATCTTGTATCTGGTAATTCGTAACTAGTACCGCGTAGATCGTAAGTCTTAATTCGTAACTCGTAACTCGTAAATCGTAACTCGCAACTCGAAAATAGAAACTCGTAACTCGTAAATCGCAGCTTATAACTCCCTACTCATAACCCGGAACTCGTATCGTGTGTATCGTAGCTTGTCACCCCTTACCAATAACAAGGAATTCGTATCCTGCCTCTCATAGCTCGTAAATCGTTACCGATAAGTGGGAACTCGCATCCTATATCTCGTGACGTGTAACTCAGAACTCGGAACTAGTAACGCGTTACCGATAATTCGGAGCTTACATCTTGTATCTCGTAACTCGTAACTAGTACCTCGTAGATCGTAAGTCGTAATTCGTAACTCCTAACTCGTATATCTTTAATCACAACTTGAAACTCGTAACTCGTACGCGTAAATCGCATCTTATAACTCGCTACTCATTACCCGGAGCTCGTATCTTGTGAATCGTAGCTTGTAACTCATTACCAATAACAAGGAACTCGCATCTTGCCTCTCGTAGCTCATAAATCGTTACCAATAAGTGGGAACTCGCAACTTGTATCTCGTGACGCGTAACTCAGAACTAGGAACTCGTAACGCGTTACCGATAACTCGGAGCTCGTATCTTATATATCGTTACTTGAAATCTATTACCGATAACCTGGAACTCGTATCTTGCATCTCGTAGCTCGTAAATCGTTACCGATAAATGGGAACTCGCATCTTGTATCTCATGACGTGAAACTCAGAGCTCGCAACTCGTAACGCGTAACCTATAAGTCGGAGCTCGTATCTTGTATCTAGTGGCTCGTAACTCATTACTGATTACCTGGAACTCGCATCTTGTGTCTCGTAACTCGTAACTAGTACCTCGTAGATCGTAAGTCGTAATTCGTAACTCGTAACTTGTATATCGTAACTCGCAACTCGCAACTCGAAACTCGTAACTCGAAACTCGTAACTAGTAACTCGTAAATCGCAGCTTACAACTCGCTACTCATAACCCGGAACTTGTATCTTGTGTATCGTAGCTTGTAACCCATTACCAATAACAAGGAACTCGTATCTGGCCTCTCGTAGCTCGTGAATCGTTACCGATAAGTGGGAACTCGCAACCTGCATCTCGTGACGCATAACTCAGAACTTGGAACTCGTAACGCGTTACCGATAACTCCGAGCTTGTACCTTGTATCACTTACCTTGTAACTCGAAACTCGTAACTCGTTACCCATTACTCGGATCTCGTATCTTCTATCTCGGATCTCGCAAATCATTGCCGATAACCTGGAGCTCGTATCCTAGATCTTAAGGATCGTGACTCGTTACCAATAAGTGGGAACTCGCATCTTGTATCTCGTGACGTGTAACTCAGAACTCGGAACTAGTGACGCGTTACCGATAACTCGGAGCTCGTATGTCATATATGTCATATGACTTATAATCCAATACCGATAACCTGGAACTCGTATCTTATATATCGTAACTTGTAATCCATTACCGATAACCTGGAACTCGTATCTTGCATCTCTTAGCTCGTGAATCGTTACCGATGAATGGGAACTCGCATCTTGTATCTCGTGACACGTAAATCAGGACTCGGAAGTCGAAAGTGTTACCGATAACCCGGAGCTCGAATCTTGTATCATTTACCTTGTAACTCGTACCTCGTAACCCGTAACTCGTTGCCCATAACTCGGAACTCGAATCTTGATCTCGGATCTTGTAAATCAATGACGATAACCTCGAACTCATATCCTAGATCTTGTAGTTCGTAACTGGTTACTGATAGGTGGAAGCTCGCATCCTGTATCTCATGACGCAAAACTCAGAACTCGTAACGCGTAAGCGATAACTCGGAGCTCGTATCTTGTATCTAGTGGCTCGTAACTCATTACTGATTACCTGGAAATCGTATCTCGTGTCTCGCAGCTCGTTACGATGCGTGGGAACTTACATCTTGTATCTCGCAACTCGTAACTAGTACCTCGTAGATCGTAAGTCGTAATTCGTAACTCGTATATCGTTACTCGCAACTCGAAACTCGTAACTCGAAACTCGTAACTCGAAACTCGTAACTCGAAACTCGTAACTCGTAACTCGAAACTCGTAACTCGTAACTCGTAAATCGCAGCTTATAACTCGCTACTCATAACCCGGAACTCATAACTTATGTATCGTAGCTTGTAATTCATTACCAATAACAAGTAACTCGTATCCTGGATCCCGTAGCTCGTAAATCGTTACCGATAAGTGGGAACTCGCATCTTGTATCTCGTAACTCGTAACTAGTACCTCGTAGATCGTAAGTCGTAATTCGTAACTCGTAACTCGTATCTCGTAACTCGCAACTCGCAACTCGCAACTCGTAACTCGTAACTCGAAACTCGAAAATCGAAACTCGTAACTCGTAACTCGTAACTCGTAACTTGTAACTCGTAACTCGTAACTCGTAACTCGTAACTCGTAACTCGTAACTCGTAACTCGTAACTCGTAACTCGTAACTCGTAACTCGTAACTCGTAACTCGTAACTCGTAACTCGTAACTCGTAACTCGTAACTCGTAACTCGTAACTCGTAACTCGTAACTCGTAACTCGTAACTCGTAACTCGTAACTCGTAACTCGTAACTCGTAACTCGTAACTCGTAATTCGTAAATCGCAGCTTACAACTTGCTACTCATAACCCGGAACTCGTATCTTGTGTATCGTAGCTTGTAACCCATTACCAATAACAAAGAACTCGCATCTTGCCTCTCCTAGCTCGTAAATCGTTATCAATCAGTGGGAACTCGCAACTTGTATCTCGTGACGCGTAACTCAGAACTAGGAACCCGTAACGCGTTACCGATAACTCGGAACTCGTACCTTATATATCGTAACTTGTAATCCATTACCGATAACCTGGAACTCGTATCTTATATATCGTAACCTGTAATCCATTACCGATAACCTGGAACTCGTATCTTGCATCTCGTAGCTCGTAAATCGTTACCGATAAATGGGAACTCGCATCATGTATCTCGTGACGCGTAACTCAGGACTCGGAACTCCAAAGTGTTACCGATAGCTCGGAGCTCGTATCTTGTATCACGTACCTTGTAACTCGTAACTCGTAACCCGTTACTCGTTGCCTATAAATCGGAACTCGAATCTTGATCTTGGATCTTGTAAATCAATGACTATAACCTCGAACTTGTATCCTATATCTAGTAGTCGGTAACTCGTTACCGACAGGTGGAGACTCGCATCTTGTATCTCATGACGTGAAACTCAGAACTCGGAACTCGTAACGCGTAACCTATAACTCGGAGCTCGTATGTTGTAACTCGTAACTCGTTTCTTATAACTCGGAACGCGCATCTTGTATCTAGTGGCTCGTAACTCATTACTGATTACCTGGAACTCGCATCTTGTATCTCGTAACTCGTATATAGTTCCTCGTAGATCGTAAGTCGTAATTCGTAACTCGTAACTCGTATATCGTTACTCGCAACTCGAAACTCGTAACTCGAAACCCGTAACTCGTAAATCGCATCTTATAACTCGCTACTCATAACCCGGAACTCGTATCTTATGTATCGTAGATTGTAACCCATTACCAATAACAAGGAACTCGTAGCTCGTGAATCGTTACCTGTAAGTGGGAACTCGTAACTTGTATCTCGTGACGCGTAACTCAGAACTTGTAACTCGTAACGCGTTACCGATAACTTGGAGCTTGTATCTTGTATCTCTTACCTTGTAACTCGTAACTCATTACCAATTACTCGGAACTCGTGTCTTCTATCTCGGATCTCGCAAATCATTGCCGATAACCTTGAACTCGTATCCTAGATCTTGAAGATCGTAACTCGTTGCCAATAAGTGGGAACACGCATCTTGTAACTCGTGACGTGTAACTCAGAACTCGGAACTAGTAACGCGTTACCGATAACTCGGAGCTCGTATCTTGTAATTCGTAACTCGTAACTCGTTACCCATTACTTGGAACTCGTACCTTATATATCGTAACTTTTAATCCATTACCGATAACCTGGAACTAGTATCTTATATATCGCAACTTGTAATCCATTACCGATAACCTGGAACTCGTATCTTGCATCTCCTAGCTCGTAAGTCGTTACCGATAAATGGGAACTCGCATCTTGTATATCGTGAAGCGTAAATCAGGACTCGGAAGTCGAAAGTGTTACCGAAAACTCGAAGCTCGAATCTTGTATCACCTACCTTGTAACTCGTAACTCGTAACCCGTAGCTCGTTGACCATACCTCGGAACTCGAATCTTGATCTCGGATCTTGTAAATCAATGACGATAACCTCAAACTCGTATCCTAGATCTTGTAGTTCGTAACTCGTTACTGATAGGTGGAAGCTTGCATCCTGTATCTCATGACGCGAAACTCAGAACTCGTAACGCGTAACCGATAACTCGGAGCTCGTATCTTGTATCTAGTGGCTCGTAACTCATTACTGATTACCTGGAAATCGTATCTTGTGTCTCGTAGCTCGTAACTCGTTACGATGCGTGGGAACTTACATCCTGTATCTCGCAACTCGTAATTAGTATCTCGTAGATCGTAAGTCGTAATTCGTAACTCGTAATTCGTAACTCGTATATCGTTACTCGCAACTCGCAACTCGAAACTCGTAACTCGTAACTCGTAACTCGAAACTCGAAACTCGTAACTCGTAACTCGTAAATCGCAGCTTACAACTCGGATCTCGTATCTTCTATCTCGGATCTCGCAAATCATTGCCGATAACCTGGAGCTCGTATCCTAGATCTTGAAGATCGTGACTCGTTGCCAATAAGTGAGAACTCGCATCTTGTATCTCGTGACGTGTAACTCAGAACTCGGAACTAGTGACGCGTTACCGACAACTCGGAGCTCGTATCTTATATGTCGTAACTTGTAATCCAATACCGATAACCTGGAACTCGTATCTTATATATCGTAACTTGTACTCCATTACCGATAACCTGGAACTCGTATCTTGCATCTCGTAGCTCGTAAATCGTTACCGATAAATGGGAACGCGCATCTTGTATCTAGTGGCTCGTAACTCATTACTGATTACCTGGAACTCACATCTTGTATCTCGTAACTCGTAACTAGTACCTCGTAGATCGTAAATCGTAATTCGTAACTCGTAACTCGTATATCGCTACTCGCAACTCGAAACTCGAAACTCGTAACTTGAAACCCGTAACTCGTAAATCGCATCTTATAACTCGCTACTCATAACTCGGAACTCGTATCTTATGTATCGTAGATTGTAACCCATTACCAATAACAAGGAACTCGTATCTGGCCTCTCGTAGCTCGTGAATCGTTACTTGTAAGTGGGAACTCGCAACTTGTATCTCGTGACGCGTAACTCAGGAATCGGAACTCGAAAGTGTTACCGATAACTCGGAGCTCGTATCTTGTATCACTTACCTTGTAACTCGCAACTCGTAACCCGTAACTCGTTGCCCATAACTCGGAACTGGTATCTTGTATCTAGTGGCTCGTAACTCATTACTGATTACCTGGAACTCGCATCTTGTGTCTCGTAACTCGTAACTAGTACCTCGTAGATCGTAAGTCGTAATTCGTAACTCGTAACTTGTATATCGTAACTCGCAACTCGCAACTCGAAACTCGTAACTCGAAACTCGTAACTCGTAACTCGTAAATCGCAGCTTACAAATCGCTACTCATAACCCGGAACTTGTATCTTGTGTATCGTAGCTTGTAACCCATTACCAATAACAAGGAACTTGTATCTGGCCTCTCGTAGCTCGTGAATCGTTACCGATAAGTGGGAACTCGCAACTTGTATTTCGTGACGCGTAACTCAAAACTTGGAATTCGTAACGCGATACCGATAACTCTGAGCTTGTACCTTGTATCTCTTACCTTGTAACTATAAACTCGTAACTCGTTACACATTACTCGGATCTCGTATCTTCTATCTCGGATCTCGCAAATCATTGCTGATTACCTGGAGCTCGTATCCTAGATCCTGAAGATCGTGACTCGTTACCAATAAATGGGAACTCGCATCCTATATCTCGTGACGTGTATCTCAGAACTCGGAACTAGAAACGCGTTACCGATAATTCGGAGCTCACATCTTGTATCTCGTAACTCGTAACTAGTACCTCGTAGATCGTAAGTCGTAATTCGTAACTCGTAACTCGTATATCGTTACTCGCAACTCGAAACTCGTAACTCGAAACTCGTAAATCGCATCTTATAACTCGCTACTCATAACCCGGTACTCGTATCTTATGTATCGTAGATTGTAACCCATTACCAATAACAAGAAACTCGTATCTGGCCTCTCGTAGCTCGTGAATCGTTACCTGTAAGTGGGAACTCGCAACTTGTATCTCGTGACGCGTAACTCAGAACTTGAAACTCGTAACGCGTTACCGATAACTCGGAGCTTGTATCTTGTATCTCTTACCTTGTAACTCGTAACTCGTTACCAATTACTCGGAACTCGTATCTTCTATCTCGGATCTCGCAAATAATTGCCGATAACCTGGAACTCGTATCCTATATCTTGAAGATCGTAACTCGTTACCAATAAGTGGGAACACGCATCTTGTATCTCGTGACGTTTAACTCAGAACTTGGAACTAGTACCGCGTTACCGATAACTCGGAGCTTGTATCTTGTAACTCGTAACTCGTTACCCATAACTTGGAACTCGTACCTTATATATCGTAACTTGTAATCTATTACCGATAACCTGGAACTCGTATCTTGCATATCGTAGCTCGTATATCGTTACCGATAAATGGCAACTCGCATCTTGTACCTCGTGACACGTAAATCAGGACTCGGAAGTCGAAAGTGTTACCGATAACCCGGAGCTCGAATCTTGTATCACTTACGTTGTAACTCGTAACTCGTAACCCGTAACTCGTTGCCCATAACTCGGACTTGTATCCTATATTTAGTAGTCGGTAACTCGTTACCGACAGGTGGAGACTCGCATCTTGTATCTCATGACGTGAAACTCAGAACTCGGAACTCGTAACGCGTAACCTATAACTCGGAGCTCGTATGTTGTAACTCGTAACTCGTTTCTTATAACTCGGAACGCGCATCTTGTATCTAGTGGCTCGTAACTCATTACTGATTACCTGGAACTCACATCTTGTATCTCGTAACTCGTAACTAGTACCTCGTAGATCGTAAGTCGTAATTCGTAACTCGTAACTCGTAACCCGTTACTCGTTGCCTATAACTCGGAACTCGAATCTTGATCTCGGATCTTGTAAATCATTGCCGATAATCTGAAACTCGTATCATAGATCTTGAAGATCGTGACTCGTTACCAATATGTGGGAACTCGCATCTTGTATCTCGTGACGTGTAACTCAGAACTCGGAACTAGTGACGCGTTACCGATAACTCGGAGCTCGTATCTTATATATCGTAACTTGTAATCCAATACCGATAACCTGGAACTCGTATCTTATATATCGTGACTTGTAATCCATTACCGATAACCTGGAACTCGTATCTTGCATATCGTAGCTCGTATATCGTTACCGATAAATGGCAACTCGCATCTTGTATCTCGTGACGCGTAACTCAGGATTTGGAACTCGAAGGTGTTACCGATAACTCGGAGCTCGTATCTTGTATCACTTACTTTGTAACTCGCAACTCGTAACCCCTAACTCGTTGCCCATAACTCGAAACCGGTATCTTGTATTTAGTAGCTCGTAACTCATTACTGATTACCTGGAGCTCGTATGTGTCTCGTAGCTCGTAACTCGTTACGACAAGTGGGAACTCTCATCTTGTATCTCGTAATTCGTAACTAGTAACTCGTAGATCGTAAGACTTAATTCGTAACTCGTATATCGTAACTCGCAACTCGAAACTAGAAACTCTCAACTCGTAAATCGCAGCTTAGAACTTCCTACTCATAACCCGGAACTCGTATCGTGTGTATCGTAGCTTGTAACCGATTACCAATAACAAGGAATTCGTATCCTGCCTCTCATAGCTCGTAAATCGTTACCGATAAGTGGGAACTCGCATCCTATATCTCGTGACGTGTAACTCAGTACTCGGAACTAGTAACGCGTTACCGATAATTCGGAGCTCACATCTTGTATCTCGTAACTCGTAACTAGTACCTCGTAGATCGTAAGTCGTAATTCGTAACTCGTATATCGTTACTCGCAACTTGAAACTCGTAACTCGAAACTCGTAACTCGCAACTTGAAACTCGTAACTCGTACTCGTAAATCGCATCTTATAACTGGCTACTCATAACCCGGAACTCGTATCTTGTGTATCGTAGCTTGTAACCCATTAACAATAACAAGGAACTCGTAGCTTGCCTCTCGTAGCTCGTAAAACGTTACCAATAAGTGGGAACTCGCAACTTATATCTCGTGACGCGTAACTCAGAACTAGGAACTCGTAACGCGTTACCGATAACTCGGAGCTCGTATCTTATATATCGTAACTTGTAATCCATTACCGATAACCTGGAACTCGTATCTTGCATCTCGTAGCTCGTAAATCGTTACCGATAAATGGGAACTCGCATCTTGTATCTCGTGACGCGTAAATCAGTACTCGGAAGTCGAAAGTGTTACCGATAACTCGGAGCGCGAATCTTCTATCACTTACCTTGTAACTCGTAACTCGTTGCCCATAACTCGGAACTCGAATCTTGATCTCGGATCTTGTAAATCAATGACGATAACCTCGAACTCGTATCCTATATCTAGTAGTTCGTAACTCGTTACTGATAGGTGGAAGCTCGCATCCTGCATCTCATGACGCGAAACTCAGAACTCGTAACGCGTTACCGATAACTCGGAGCTCGTATCTTGTAACTCGTAACTCGTTACCCATAACTTGGAACTCGTACCTTATATATCGTAACTTGTAATCCATTACCGATAACCTGGAACTCGTATCTTATATATCGTAACTTGTAATCCATTACCGATAATCTGGAACTCGTATCTTGCATCTCGTAGCTCGTAAATCGTTACCGATAAATGGGAACTCGCATCTTGTATCTCGTGACGCGTAAATCA
The DNA here is from genome assembly GCA_949316355.1 of Bruchidius siliquastri. NCBI lineage: Eukaryota > Metazoa > Arthropoda > Insecta > Coleoptera > Chrysomelidae > Bruchidius > Bruchidius siliquastri. The sequence goes on along the minus strand of OX438533.1, from coordinate 19,715,130 downwards.
GGACTCGGAAGTCGAAAGTGTTACCGATAACTCGGAGCTCGAATCTTCTATCATTCACCTTGTAGCTCGTAACTCGTTGCCCATAACTCGGAACTCGAATCTTGATCTCGGATCTTGTAAATCAATGACGATAACCTCGAACTCGTATCCTAGATCTAGTAGTTCGTAACTCGTTACTGATAGGTGGAAGCTCGCATCCTGCATCTCATGACGCGAAACTCAGAACTCGTAACGCGTAACCGATAACTCGGAGCTCGTATCTTGTAACTCGTAAATCGTTAATTATCACTCGGAACTCGCATCTTGTATCTAGTGGCTCGTAACTCATTACTGATTACCTGGAAATCGTATCTTGTGTCTCGTAGCTCGTAACTCGTTACGATGCGTGGGAACTCACATCTTGTATCTCGCAACTCGTAACTAGTACCTCGTAGATCGTAAGTCGTAATTCGTAACTCGAAACTCGTAACTCGTAAATCGCATCTTATAACTCGCTACTCATAACCCGGAACTCATAACTTATGTATCGTAGCTTGTAATTCATTACCAATAACAAGGAACTCGTATCTTGCCTCTCGTAGCCCGTAAATCGCTACCGATAAGTGGGAACTCACATCGTGTATCTCGTAACTCGTAACTAGTCCCTCGTAGATCGTAAGTCGTAATTCATAACTCGTAAATCGTATATCGTAACTCGCAACTCGCAACTCGAAACTCGTAACTCGTAACTCGTAACTCATAACTCGTAACTCGTAACTCGTAACTCGTAACTCGTAACTCGTAACTCGTAACTCGTAACTCGTAACTCGTAACTCGTAACTCGTAACTCGTAACTCGTAACTCGTAACTCGTAACTCGTAACTCGTAACTCGTAACTCGTAACTCGTAACTCGTAACTCGTAACTCGTAACTCGTAACTCGTAACTCGTAACTCGTAACTCGTAACTCGTAACTCGTAACTCGTAACTCGTAACTCGTAACTCGTAACTCGTAACTCGTAACTCGTAACTCGTAACTCGTAACTCGTAACTCGTAACTCGTAACTCGTAACTCGTAACTCGTAACTCGTAACTCGTAACTCGTAACTCGTAACTCGTAACTCGTAACTCGTAACTCGTAACTCGTAACTCGTAACTCGTAACTCGTAACTCGTAACTCGTAACTCGTAACTCGTAACTCGTAACTCGTAACTCGTAACTCGTAACTCGTAACTCGTAACTCGTAACTCGTAACTCGTAACTCGTAACTCGTAACTCGTAACTCGTAACTCGTAACTCGTAACTCGTAACTCGTAACTCGTAACTCGTAACTCGTAACTCGTAACTCGAAACTCGAAACTCGAAACTCGAAACTCGAAACTCGTAACTCGTAAATCGCAGCTTACAACTCGGATCTCGTATCTTCTATCTCGGATCTCGCAAATCATTGCCGATAACCTGGAGCTCGTATCCTAAATCTTGAAGATCGTGACTCGTTACCAATAAGTGAGAACTCGCATCTTGTATCTCGTGACGTGTAACTCGGAACTCGGAACTAGTGACGCGTTACTGACAGCTCGGAGCTCGTATCTTATATATCGTAACTTGTAATCCAATACCGATAACCTGGAACTCGTATCTTATATATCGTGACTTGTAATCAGTTACCGATAACCTGGAACTCGTATCTTGCATATCGTAGCTCGTAAATCGTTACCGATAAATGGCAACTCGCATCTTGTATCTCGTGACGCGTAACTCAGGATTCGGAACTCGAAAGTGTTACCGATAACTCGGAGCTCGTATCTTGTATCACTTACCTTGTAACTCGCAACTCGTAACCCGTAACTCGTTGCCCATAACTCGGAACTGGTATCTTGTATCTAGTAGCTCGTAACTCATTACTGATTACCTGGAACTCGCATCACGTATCTCGTAACTCGTAACTAGTACCTCGTAGATAGTAAGTCGTAATTCGTAACTCGTAACATGTATATCGTAACTCGCAACTCGCAACTCGCAACTCGCAACTCGCAACTCGAAACTCGTAACTCGAAACTCGCAACTCGTAACTCGTAACTCGTAACTCGAAACTCGCAACTCGTAACTCGTAACTCGTCACTCGTAACTCGTAACTCGTAACTCGTAAATCGAAGCTTACACATTGCTACTCATAACCCGGGACTCGTATCTTGTGTATCGTAGCTTGTAACCCATTACCAATATCAAGGAACTCGTATCTGGCCTCTCGTAGCTCGTCAATCGTTACCGATAAGTGGGAACTCGCAACTTGTATCTCGTGACGCATAACTCAGAACTTGGAACTCGTAACGCATTACCGATAACTCTGAGCTTGTACCTTGTATCTCCTACCTTGTAACTCGAAACTCGTAACTCGTTACCCATTACTCGGATCTTGTATCTTCTATCTCGGATCTCGCAAATCATTGCCGATAACCTGGAGCTCATATCCTAGATCTTGAAGATCGTGACTCGTTACCAATAAGTGGGAACTCGCATCTTGTATCTCGTGACGTGTAACTCAGAACTCGGAACTAGTGACGCGTTACCGATAACTCGGAGCTCGTATCTTATATATCGCAACTTGTAATCCAATACCGATAACCTGGAACTCGTATCTTATATATCGTAACTTGTAATCCATTACCGATAACCTGGAACTCATATCTTGCATCTCGTAGCTCGTAAATCGTTACAGATAAATGGGAACTCGCATCATGTATCTCGTGACGCGTAACTCAGGATTCGGAACTCGAAAGTGTTACCGATATCTCGGAGCTCGTATCTTGTATCACTTACCTTCTAACTCGCAACTCATAACCCGTAACTCGTTGCCCATAACTCGGAACTGGTATCTTGTATCTAGTAGCTCGTAACTCATTACTGATTACCTGGAACTCGCATCACGTATCTAGTAACTCGTAACTAGTACCTCGAGGATCGTAAGTCGTAATTCGTAACTCGTAACTGGTATATCGTAACTCGCAACTAGCAACTCAAAACTCGTAACTCGAAACTCGCAACTCGTAACTCGTAACTCGTAAATCGCAGCTTACACATTGCTACTCATAACCCGGAACTCGTATCTTGTGTATCGTAGCTTGTAACCCATTACCAATAACAAGGAACTCGCATCTTGCCTCTCCTAGCTCGTAAATCGTTACCAATAAGTGGGAACTCGCAACTTGTATCTCGTGACGCGTAACTTAGAACTAGGAACTCGTAACGCGTTACTCGTTGCCTATAACTCGGAACTCGAATCTTGATCTCGGATCTTGTAAATCATTGCCGATAATCTGAAACTCGTATCCTAGATCTTGAAGATCGTGACTCGTTACCAATATGTGGGAACTCGCATCTTGTATCTCGTGACGTGTAACTCAGAACTCGGAACTAGTGACGCGTTACCGATAACTCGGAGCTCGTATCTTATATATCGTAACTTGTAATCCAATACCGATAACCTGGAACTCGTATCTTATATATCGTGACTTGTAATCCATTACCGATAACCTGGAACTCGTATCTTGCATCTCGTAGCTCGTAAATCGTTACCGATAAATGGGAACTCGCATCATGTATCTCGTGACGCGTAACTCAGGACTCGGAACTCGAAAGTGTTACCGATAGCTCGGAGCTAGTATCTTGTATCACGTACCTTGTAACTCGTAACTCGTAACCCGTTACTCGTTGCCTATAAATCGGAACTCGAATCTTGATCTCGGATCTTGTAAATCAATGACGATAACCTCGAACTTGTATCCTATATCTAGTAGTCGGTAACACGTTACCGACAGGTGGAGACTCGCATCTTGTATCTCATGACGTGAAACTCAGAACTCGGAACTCGTAACGCGTAACCTATAACTCGGAGCTCGTATGTTGTAACTCGTAACTCGTTTCTTATAACTCGGAACGCGCATCTTGTATCTAGTGGCTCGTAACTCATTACTGATTAACTGGAACTCGCATCTTGTATCTCGTAACTCGTAACTAGTTCCTCGTAGATCGTAAGTCGTAATTCGTAACTCGTAACTCGTATATCGTTACTCGCAACTCGAAACTCGTAACTCGAAACCCGTAACTCGTAAATCGCATCTTATAACTCGCTACTCATAACCCGGAACTCGTATCTTATGTATCGTAGATTGTAACCCATTACCAATAACAAGGAACTCGTATCTGGCCTCTCGTAGCTCGTGAATCGTTACCTGTAAGTGGGAACTCGTAACTTGTATCTCGTGACGCGTAACTCAGAATTTGGAACTCGTAACGCGTTACCGATAACTTGGAGCTTGTATCTTGTATCTCTTACCTTGTAACTCGTAACTCATTACCAATTACTCGGAACTCGTGTCTTCTGTCTCGGATCTCGCAAATCATTGCCGATAACCTTGAACTCGTATCCTAGATCTTGAAGATCGTAACTCGTTGCCAATAAGTGGGAACACGCATCATGTATCTCATGACGTGAAACTCAGAACTCGGAACTCGTAACGCGTAACCTGTATCTCGGAGCTCGTATGTTGTAACTCGTAATTCGTTTCTTATAACTCGGAACGCGCATCTTGTATCTAGTGGCTCGTAACTCATTACTGATTACCTGGAACTCGCATCTTGTATCTCGTAACTCGTAACTAGTTCCTCGTAGATCGTAAGTCGTAATTCGTAACTCGTAACTCGTATATCGTTACTCGCAACTCGAAACTCGTAACTCGAAACCCGTAACTCGTAAATCGCATCTTATAACTCGCTACTCATAACCCGGAACTCGTATCTTATGTATCGTAGATTGTAACCCATTACCAATAACAAGGAACTCGTATCTGGCCTCTCGTAGCTCGTGAATCGTTACTTGTAAGTGGGAACTTGTAACTTGTATCTCGTGACGTGTAACTCAGAACTCGGAACTAGTAACGCGTTACCGATAACTCAAAGCTCGTATCTTGTAACTCGTAACTCGTCACCCATTACTTGGAACTCGTACCTTATATATCGTAACTTGTAATCCATTACCGATAACCTGGAACTCGTATCTTATATATCGTAACCTGTAATCCATTACCGATAACCTGGAACTCGTATCTTGCATCTCGTAGCTCGTAAATCGTTACCGATAAATGGGAACTCGCATCATGTATCTCGTGACGCGTAACTCAGGACTCGGAACTCGAAAGTGTTACCGATAGCTCGGAGCTCGTATCTTGTATCACGTACCTTGTAACTCGTAACTCGTAACCCGTAGCTCGTTGACCATAACTCGGAACTCGAATCTTGATCTCGGATCTTGTAAATCAATGACGATAACCTCGAACTCGTATCCTAGATCTTGTAGTTCGTAACTCGTTACTGATAGGTGGAAGCTTACATCCTGTATCTCATGACGCGAAACTCAGAACTCGTAACGCGTAACCGATAACTCGGAGCTCGTATCTTGTAACTTGTAACTCGTTAATTATCACTCGGAACTCGCATCTTGTATCTAGTGGCTCGTAACACATTACTGATTACCTGGAAATCGTATCTTGTGTCTCGTAGCTCGTAACTCGTTACGATGCGTGGGAACTTACATCATGTATCTCGCAACTCGTAACTAGTATCTCGTAGATCGTAAGTCGTAATTCGTAACTCGTATATCGTTACTCGTAACTCGAAACTCGTAACTCGAAACTCGTAACTCGTAAATCGCAGCTTATAACTCGCTACTCATAACCCGGAACTCATAACTTATGTATCGTAGCTTGTAATTCATTACCAATAACAAGGAACTCGTATCTTGCCTCTCGTAGCCCGTAAATCGTTACCGATAAGTGGGAACTCGCATAGTGTATCTCGTAACTCGTATATCGTAAGTCGCAACTCGCAACTCGCAACTCGCAACTCGCAACTCGCAACTCGCAACTCGCAACTCGAAACTCGTAACTCGTAACTCGTAACTCGTAAATCGCAGCTTACAACTCGGATCTCGTATCTTCTATCTCGGATCTCGCAAATCATTGCCGATAACCTGGAGCTCGTATCCTAGATCTTGAAGATCGTGACTCGTTACCAATAAGTGAGAACTCGCATCTTGTATCTCGTGACGTGTAACTCAGAACTCGGAACTAGTGACGCGTTACCGACAACTCGGAGCTCGTATCATATATGTCGTAACTTGTAATCCAATACCGATAACCTGGAACTCGTATCTTATATATCGTAACTTGTAATCCATTACCGATAACCTGGAACTCGTATCTTGCATCTCGTAGCTCGTAAATCGTTACCGATAAATGGGAACTCGCATCTTGTATCTCGTGACGCGTAACTGAGGATTCGGAACTCGAAAGTGTTACCGATAACTCGGAGCTCGTATCTTGTATCACTTACCTTGTAACTCGCAACTCGTAACTCGTTGCCCATAACTCGCAACTTGAATCTTGATCTAGGAACTTGTAAATCAATGACGATAACCTCGAACTCGTATCCTAGATCTAGTAGTTCGTAACTCGTTACCGATAGGTGGAATCTCGTATCTTGTATCTCGTGACGCGTAACTCAGGACTCGGAACTCGAAAGTGTTACCGATAACTCGGAACTCGTATCTTGTATCTCGTACCTTGTAACTCGTAACTCGTAACCCGTTACTCGTTGCCTATAACTCGGAACATGAATCTTGATCTCGGATCTTGTAAATCAATGACGATAACCTCGAACTTGTATCCTAGATCTAGTAGTCCGTAACTCGTTACCGACAGGTGGAGACACGCATCTTGTATCTCATGACGTGGAACTCAGAACTCGGAAATCGTAACGCGTAACCTATAACTCGGAGCTCGTATCTTGTAACTCGTAACTCGTTTCTTATAACTCGGAACGCGCATCTTGTATCGAGTGGCTCGTAACTCATTACTGATTACCTGGAACTCGCATCATGTATCTTGTAACTCGTAACTAGTACCTCGTAGATCGTAAGCCGTAATTCGTAACTCGTAACTCGTATATCGTTACCCGCAACTCAAAACTCGTAACTCGAAACTCGTAAATCGCATCTTATAACCCGCTACTCATAACCCGGAACTCGTATCTTATGTATAGTAGATTGTAACCCATTACCAATAACAAGGAACTCGTATCTGGCCTCTCGTAGCTCGTTAATCGTTATCTGTAAGTGGGAACTCGCATCTTGTATCTCATGACGTGTAACTCAGAACTCGGAACTAGTAACGCGTTACCGATAACTCGGAGCTCGTATCTTGTAACTCGTAACTCGTAACTCGTTACCCATAACTTGTAACTCGTACCTTATATATCGTAACTTGTAATCCATTACCGATTACCTGGAACTCGTATCTTATATATCGTAACTTGTAATCCATTACCGATAACCTGGAACTCGTATCTTGCATCTCGTAGCTCGTAAATCGTTAAGGATAAATGGGAACTCGCATCTTGTATCTCGTGACGCGTAAATTAGGACTCGGAAGTCGAAAGTGTTACCGATAACTCGGAGCTCGAATCTTCTATCACTTACCTTGTAACTCGTAACTCGTTGCCCATAACTCGGAACTCGAATCTTGATCTCGGATCTTGTAAATCAATGACGATAACCTCGAACTCGTATCCTAGATCTAGTAGTTCGTAACTCGTTACTGATAGGTGGAAGCTCGCATCCTGCATCTCATGACGCGAAACTCAGAACTCGTAACGCGTAACCGATAACTCGGAGCTCGTATCTTGTAACTCGTAAATCGTTAATTATCATTCGGAACTCGCATCTTGTATCTAGTGGCTCGTAACTCATTACTGATTACCTGGAAATCGTATCTTGTGTCTCGTAGCTCGTAACTCGTTACGATGCGTGGGAACTTACTTCTTGTATCTCGCAACTCGTAACTAGTACCTCGTAGATCGTAAGTCGTAATTCGTAACTCGTATATCGTTATTCGCAACTCGAAACTCGTAACTCGAATCTCGTAACTCGTAACTCGTAAGTCGCAGCTTGAAACTCGCTACTCATAACCCGGAACTCATAACTTATGTATCGTAGCTTGTAATTCATTACCAATAACAAGGAACTTGTATCTTGCCTCTCGTAGCCCGTAAATCATTACCGATAAGTGGGAACTCGCATCATGTATCTCGTAACTCGTAACTAGTACCTCGTAGATCGTAAGTCGTAATTCGTAACTCGAAACTCGTAACTCGTAAATCGCATCTTATAACTCGCTACTCATAACCCGGAACTCATAACTTATGTATCGTAGCTTGTAATTCATTACCAATAACAAGGAACTCGTATCTTGCCTCTCGTCACGACACGACGCGACACGACGCGACACGACGCGACACGACGCGACACGACGCGAAACGACGCGACACGACGCGACACGACGCGACACGACGCGACACGAAGCGACACGACGCGACACGACGCGACACGACGCGACACAACGCGACACAACGCGACACAACGCGACACAACGCAACACAACGCGACACAACGCGACTCAACGCGATACAACGCGACACAACGCGACAGAACGCGACATAACGCGACATAACGCGACACCACGCGACACAATGCGACACAACGCGACACAACGCGACACAACGCGGCACAACGCGACGCAACGCGACAGAACGCGACATAACGCGACATAACTGAAATTATTTCTGCATCTAAAAAATTGAAAGATAAGATGACTTCTGGAATTGACAAGATACCTTCTTTCATAGTTAAAAACTGTATATATGTTTTAGCTAAACCTCTATGTGTACTTTTTAACCTAGCAATGAATACTTCCACGTTTGCTGATTACTGGAAAATTGCGAAAGTTGTACCAATCTTCAAAACGGGTGATAAACATGAATTTTCCAATTATAGGGCCATATCCATTCTGTCGAATTTTTCCAAACTATTCGAAATCGTCATTTATAATCGTATATTTCCTGTAGTCAGAAAACACATTGTCCCATCACAACATGGCTTTCTTAATGGCAAATATACTGAAACAAACCTTGCAGTCTTTACACAACATACATCTGAAGCCCTTGACCTTGGTGGCCAAGTGGATGTAATATATACAGATTTTGCCAAAGCCTTCGACCGACTGGATCATGGCACTCTAATTGATAAATTAGACTACTTTGGCATTTCATCCACCCTTATTCGGTTTTTGTGTCATATTTGGGGAGCAGATTGCAAATGGTACATTACAATGGATTTGTATCTAATAGTTACATAGCATCTTCAGGTGTCCCACAGGGATCTAATCTCGGCCCATTGTTATTCACACTGTTCATTAACGATTTAGATTATATAATGGCATCTAATAGATTGTTTTATGCCGATGACCTGAAGATATATTCTGTTATCTGTAGTCATACTGATTGCATTAAGCTCCAGTCAACTCTTGATAATATCAGTTTATGGTGTGAATCCAACAAACTTCATTTGAATGTCGCTAAGTGTAAAATGATGACTTTTACTAGGAAAAAGACTATACTTTCTTTTGATTACCGTATTCAACGTGCGCTACTATCTCGTCAGAATAGTGTTGTAGATTTAGGAGTTTTGTTTGACTCAGAAATTAATTTTATTGAACACATCAATCAGAAAATCTCAGAAGCCTACAAGAGATATGGATTCATTGTCAGAAATTGTCAGAAGTTTGATAACATTTCAGCTTTAAATTGTTTGTTTTGTGCGTATATAAGATCAAAACTGGAATACTGTTGTATAATATGGAATCCATATTATAAGTATCACATTGATAGGTTGGAAAAAATTCAAAGGAAGTTTTTGAAATATTTGTCATTTAAAATGTATAAAGTGTATCCTGAACCAGGTATTGAATATCAGTTGTTGTTGAGTCGCTTTGATATGGATAAGCTGGAAACTAGAAGGAAAATATCATCCTTGGCTTTTCTATATAAATTATGTCATAATTTCATTGATTGCCCGGAGTTGCTCAGTTTTATCAATTTCAATGTTCCTCAATTCAACTCACGTCACTTCGTGACCTTCTACTGTAGTTCTTCAAGAACTAATTTATTATTAAAGTCGCCAATTATGGTAATGTGTACTTTACTCAATTATATGTCAAACCACGTCGATTTATTCAACTGTTGACTAACGGAATTGAAATCAACTGCTAAATTGTTATTATAATCCCTTTATATTCCTCCTAGTTATATGTACTGCTTTAATGATTATATCAAATTGTATCTTTGTCCTCTAATCTCTGCTCAAGCTTTTGATTTATTTTATTCAATATTGTATATTGCTCTGTAAAGGGACTATGTCTGTTGGGCAATAAAGTGCTATTATTATTATTATTATTATTATCACGCGACATCACGCGACACGACACGACACGACACGACTCGACACGACACGACACGACACGACGCGACACGACGCGACACGACGCGACATGACACCACACGACGCGACACGACGCGACACGACGCGACACGACGCGACACGACGCGACACGACGCGTCACGACGCGACACGACGCGACACGACGCGACACGACGCGACACGATGCGACACGACGCGACACGACGCGACACGACGCGACACGACGCGACACGACGCGACACGACGCGACACGATGCGACACGACCCGACACGACGCGACACGACGCGACACGACGCGACACGACGCGACACGACGCGACACGACGCGACACGACGCGACACGATGCGACACGACCCGACACGACGCGACACGACGCGACACGACGCGACACGACGCGACACCACGCGACACAACACAACACAACACAACACAACACAACACAACACAACACAACACAACACAACACAACACAACACAACACAACACAACACAACACAACACAACACAACACAACACAACACAACACAACACAACACAACACAACACAACACAACACAACACAACACAACACAACACAACACAACACAACACAACACAACACAACACAACACAACACAACACAACACAACACAACACAACACAACACAACACAACACAACACAACACAACACAACACAACACAACACAACACAACACAACACAACACAACACAACACAACACAACACAACACAACACAACACAACACAACACAACACAACACAACACAACACAACACAACACAACACAACACAACACAACACAACACAACACAACACAACACAACACAACACAACACAACACAACACAACACAATTATTACATCCACTTGGCCACCAAGGTCAAGGGCTTCAGATATATGTTGTGTAAAGACTGCAAGGTTTGTTTCAGTAGATTTGCCATTAAGAAAGCCATGTTGTGATGGGACAATGAGTTTTCTGACTACAGGAAATATACGATTATAAATGACGATTTCGAATAGTTTGGAAAAATTCGACAGAATGGATATGGCCCTATAATTGGAAATTTCATGTTGATCACCCGTTTTGAAGATTGGTACAACTTTCGCAATTTTCCAGTAATCAGCAAACGTGGAAGTATTCATTGCTAGGTTAAAAAGTATACATAGAGGCTTAGCTAAAACATATATACAGTCTTTAACTATGAAAGAAGGTATCTTGTCAATTTCAGAAGTCATCTTATCTTTGAATTTTTTAGATGCAGAAATAATTTCAGCTTCTGTAATTTCTTTGATGGATATAGATTCATTGACACCGTTCAGATTATATATCTTGTTGATATTTTGACTTGGATTAGAAGAAGTTACGAAGACACCACTAAAGAACTGCAAAAAGATATTAACAATCTCTTGTGAATCAGAAATAATTGTTCCTCCATAACTCATATGGCCAGGGATTCTAGATGAATTATTTTTATTTCTTATGTAAGACCAGAACTATCCAGAGTCTCTGTTTATTTTATCTTGCATATTTGTCACATATTTATCAAAAGATACCTTTATACTTTCTTTTATCTGAGACCTCAGCACCTTGTATTCTTGTAATACATGCTTGTTACCTGTACTTCGATATTTCCGTAGAAGCTTTTCTTTGCTTTTTATTAGCTTGATAATGTTTGAATCAAACCATAGAGGAAAATTACGTTTAAAACTCTTGTATAGTGGCACATGTTCATCAAAAACAGAATATAGTATACCATAAAAATAGTCAAAAGCTGCATTCGCGTGATGTCGCGTGATGTCGCGTGATGTCGCGTCGTGTCGCGTCGTGTCGCGTCGTGTCGCGTCGTGTCGCGTCGTGTCGCGTGATGTCGCGTCGTATCGCGTCGTGTCGCGTGATGTCGCGTCGTGTCGCGTCGTGTCGCGTCGTGTCGCGTCGTGTCGCGTCGTGTCGCGTCGTGTCGCGTCGTGTCGCGTCGTGTCGCGTCGTGTCGCGTCGTGTCGCGTCGTGTCGCGTCGTGTCGCGTCGTGTCGCGTCGTGTCGCGTTGTGTCGCGTTGTGTCGCGTCGTGTCGTGTCGTGTCGTGTCGTGTCGTGTCGTGTCGTGTCGTGTCGTGTCGTGTCGTGTCGTGTCGTGTCGTGTCGTGTCGTGTCGTGTCGTGTCGCGTCGTGTCGCGTCGTGTCGTGTCGCGTCGTGTCGCGTCGTGTCGCGTCGTGTCGCGTCGTGTCGCGTTGTGTCGCGTTGTGTCGTGTCGTGTCGTGTCGTGTCGTGTCGTGTCGTGTCGTGTCGTGTCGTGTCGTGTCGTGTCGTGTCGTGTCGTGTCGTGTCGTGTCGTGTCGTGTCGTGTCGTGTCGTGTCGTGTCGTGTCGTGTCGTGTCGTGTCGTGTCGTGTCGTGTCGTGTCGTGTCGTGTCGTGTCGTGTCGTGTCGTGTCGTGTCGTGTCGTGTCGTGTCGTGTCGTGTCGTGTCGTGTCGTGTCGTGTCGTGTCGTGTCGTGTCGTGTCGTGTCGTGTCGTGTCGTGTCGTGTCGTGTCGTGTCGTGTCGTGTCGTGTCGTGTCGTGTCGTGTCGTGTCGTGTCGTGTCGTGTCGTGTCGTGTCGTGTCGTGTCGTGTCGTGTCGTGTCGTGTCGTGTCGTGTCGTGTCGTGTCGTGTCGTGTCGTGTCGTGTCGTGTCGTGTCGTGTCGTGTCGTGTCGTGTCGTGTCGTGTCGTGTCGTGTCGTGTCGTGTCGTGTCGTGTCGTGTCGTGTCGTGTCGTGTCGTGTCGTGTCGTGTCGTGTCGTGTCGTGTCGTGTCGTGTCGTGTCGTGTCGTGTCGTGTCGTGTCGTGTCGTGTCGTGTCGTGTCGTGTCGTGTCGTGTCGTGTCGTGTCGTGTCGTGTCGTGTCGTGTCGTGTCGTGTCGTGTCGTGTCGTGTCGTGTCGTGTCGTGTCGTGTCGTGTCGTGTCGTGTCGTGTCGTGTCGTGTCGTGTCGTGTCGTGTCGTGTCGTGTCGTGTCGTGTCGTGTCGTGTCGTGTCGTGTCGCGTCGTGTCGCGTGATGTCGCGTCGTGTCGCGTCGTGTCGCGTGATAATAATAATAATAATAATAATAATAATAATAATAATAATAATAATAATAATAATAATAATAATAATAATAATAATAATAATAATAATAATAATAATAATAATAATAATAATAATAATAATAATAATAATAATAATAATAATAATAATAATAATAATAATAATAATAATAATAATAATAATAATAATAATAATAATAATAATAATAATAATAATAATAATAATAATAATAATAATAATAATAATAATAATAATAATAATAATAATAATAATAATAATAATAATAATAATAATAATAATAATAATAATAATAATAATAATAATAATAATAATAATAATAATAATAATAGCACTTTATTGCCCAACAGACATAGTCCCTTTACAGAGCAATATACAATATTAAATAAAATAAATCAAAAGCTTGTAAGGGTTAGTTTAATGCCCCTTTGGATTTATGCACGTGTGTCCTCATTTCCTAATAGTTTGCAGTTCAGTCAACTTATTGTAACAGCATATCGACATACTAGATTGCATTGTCAGCAATATACATGTACTGTTGCTACGGCTGTATTAACAATCAATTCAATAAACAACCATACACATAGAAACATCTTCTTGCTTATTTGCCGTCCACCACAAGCTTGAGCAGAGATTAGAGGACAAAGATACAATTTGATATAATCATTAAAGCAGTACATATAACTAGGAGGAATATAAAGGGATTATAATAACAATTTAGCAGTTGATTTCAATTCCGTTAGTCTACAGTTGAATAAATCGCCGTGGTTTGACATATTATTGAGTAAAGTACACATTACCATAATTGGCGACTTTAATAATAAATTAGTTCTTGAAGAACTACAGTAGAAGGTCACGAAGTGACGTGAGTTGAGTTGAGGAACATTGAAATTGTAACTCAGAACTAGGAACTCGTAACGCGTTGCCGATAACTCGGAGCTCGTATCTTGTAACTCGTAACTCGTAACTCGTTACCCATAACTTGGAACTCGTACCTTATATATCGTAACCTGTAATCCATTACCGATAACCTGGAACTCGTATCTTACATATCGTAACTTGTAATCCATTATCGATAACCTGGAACTCGTATCTTGTATCTCCTAGCTCGTAAATCGTTACCGATAAATGGGAACTCGCATCTTGTATCTCGTGAAGCGTAAATCAGGACTCGGAAGTCGAAAGTGTTACCGATAACTCGGAGCTCGAATCTTGTATCACTTACCTTGTAACTCGTAACTCGTAACCCGTAGCTCGTTGACCATAACTCGGAACTCGAATCTTGATCTCGGATCTTGTAAATCAATGACGATAACCTCGAACTCGTATCCTAGATCTAGTAGTTCGTAACTCGTTACTGATAGGTGGAAGCTTGCATCCTGTATCTCATGACGCGAAACTCAGAATTCGTAACGCGTAACCGATAACTCGGAGCTCGTATCTTGTAACTCGTAACTCGTTAATTATCACTCGGAACTCGCATCTTGTATCTAGTGGCTCGTAACTCATTACTGATTACCTGGAAATCGTATCTTGTGTCTCGTAGCTCGTAACTCCTTACGATGCGTGGGAACTTACATCTTGTATCTCGAAACTCGTAACTAGTATCTCGTAGATCGTAAGTCGTAATTCGTAACTCGTATATCGTTACTCGCAACTCGAAACTCGTAACTCGAAACTCGTAACTTGTAACTCGTAAATCGCAGCTTATAACTCGCTACTCATAACCCGGAACTCATAACTTATGTAACGTAGCTTGTAATTCATTACCAATAACAAGGAACTCGTATCTTGCCTCTCGTAGCCCGTAAATCGTCACCGACAAGTGGGAACTCGCATCGTGTATCTCGTAACTCGTAACTAGTACCTCGTAGATCGTAAGTCTTAATTCATAACTCGTAACTCGTATATCGTAACTCGCAACTTGCAACTTGAAACTCGTAACTCGTAACTCGTAACTCGTAACTCGTAACTCGTAACTCGAAACTCGAAACTCGTAACTCGTAACTCATAACTCGTAAATCGCAGCTTACAACTCGGATCTCGTATCTTCTATCTCGGATCTCGCAAATCATTGCCGATAACCTGGAGCTCGTATCCTAGATCTTGAAGATCGTGACTCGTTACCAATAAGTGAGAACTCGCATCTTGTATCTCGTGACGTGTAACTCAGAACTCGGAACTAGTGACGCGTTACCGACAACTCGGAGCAAGTATCTTATATATCGTAACTTGCAATCCAATACCGATAACCTGGAACTCGTATCTTATATATCGTATCTTGTAATCCATTACCGATAACCTGGAACTCGTATCTTGCATATCGTAGCTCGTAAATCGTTATCGATAAATGGCAACTCGCATCTTGTATCTCGTGACGCGTAACTCAGTATTCGGAACTCGAAAGTGTTACCGATAACTCGGAGCTCGTATCACTTACCTTGTAACTCATAACTCGTAACCCGTACCTCGTTGCCCATAACTCGGAACTGGTGTCTTGAATCTAGTAGCTCGTAACTCATTACTGATTACCTGGAACTCGCATCTTGTATCTAGTGGCTCGTAACTCCTTACTGATTACCTAGAAATCGTATCTTGTCTCAATTGGCTCGTAACTCGTTACGATGCGTGGGAACTTACTTCTTGTATCTCGCAACTCGTAACTAGTACCTCGTAGATCGTAAGTCGTAATTCGTAACTCGTATATCGTTACTCGCAACTCGAAACTCGTAACTCGAATCTCGTAACTCGTAACTCGTAAGTCGCAGCTTGAAACTCGCTACTCATAACCCGGAACTCATAACTTATGTATCGTAGCTTGTAATTCATTACCAATAACAAGGAACTTGTATCTTGCCTCTCGTAGCCCGTAAATCATTACCGATAAGTGGGAACTCGCATCATGTATCTCGTAACTCGTAACTAGTACCTCGTAGATCGTAAGTCGTAATTCGTAACTCGTAACTGGTATATCGTAACTCGCAACTCGCAACTCGCAACTCGAAACTCGTAACTCGAAACTCGCAACTCGTAACTCGTAACTTGTAACTCGTAACTCGTAAATCGCAGCTTACACATTGCTACTCATAACCCGGAACTCGTATCTTGTGTATCGTAGCTTGTAACCCATTACCAATATCAAGGAACTCGTATCTGGCCTCTCGTAGCTCGTGAATCGTTACCGATAAGTGGGAACTCGCAACTTGCATCTCGTGACGCATAACTCAGAACTTGGAACTCGTAACGCGTTACCGATAACTCTGAGCTTGTACCTTGTATCTCTTACCTTGTAACTCGAAACTCGTAACTCGTTACCCATTACTCGGATCTCGTATCTTCTATCTCGGATCTCGCAAATCATTGCCGATAACCTAGAGCTCGTATCCTAGATCTTAAGGATCGTGACTCGTTACCAATAAGTGGGAACTCGCATCTTGTATCTCGTGACGCGTAACTCAGGACTCGGAACTCGAAAGTGTTACCGATAACTCGGAACTCGTATCTTGTATCTCGTACCTTGTAACTCGTAACTCGTAACTCGTAACCCGTTACTCGTTGCCTATAACGCGGAACTTGAATCTTGATCTCGGATCTTGTAAATCAATGACGATAACCTCGAACTTCTATCCTAGATCTAGTAGTCCGTAACTCGTTACCGACAGGTGGAGACTCGCATCTTGTATCTCATGACGTGGAACTCAGAACTCGGAACTCGTAACGCGTAACCTATAACTCGGAGCTCGTATCTTGTTACTCGTAACTCGTTTCTTTTAACTCGGAACGCGCATCTTGTATCGAGTAGCTCGTAACTCATTACTGATTACCTGGAACTCGCATCTTGTATCTCGTAACTCGTAACTAGTACCTCGTAGATCGTAATTCGTAACTCGTAACTCGTATATCGTAACTCGCAACTCGCAACTCGAAACTCGTAGCTCGAAACTCGAAACTCGTAACTCGTAACTCGTAACTCGTAACTCGTAACTCGTAACTCGTAACTCGTAACTCGTAACTCGTAAATCGCAGCTTACAACTCGCTACTCATAACCTGGAACTCGTATCTTGCATCCCCTAGCTCGTAAATCGTAACCGATAAATGGGAACTCGCATCTTGTATCTCGTGACACGTAAATCAGGACTCGGAAGTCGAAAGTGTTACCGATAACTCGGAGCTCGAATCTTGTATCACTTACCTTGTAACTCGTAACTCGTAACCCGTAACTCGTTGCCCATAACTCGGAACTCGAATCTTGATCTCGGATCTTGTAAATCAATGACGATAACCTCGAACTCACATCCTAGATCTTGTAGTTCGTAACTCGTTACTGATAGGTGGAAGCTCGCATCCTGTATCTCATGACGCAAAACTCAGAAATCGTAACGCGTAACCGATAACTCGGAGACGTATCTTGTAACTCGTAACTCGTTAATTATCACTCGGAACTCGCATCTTGTATCTAGTGGCTCCTAACTCATAACTGATTACCTGGAAATCGTATCTAGTGTCTTGCAGCTCGTAACTCGTTACGATGCGTGGGAACTTGCATCTTGTATCTCGCAACTCGTAACTAGTACCTCGTAGATCGTAAGTCGTAATTCGTAACTCGTATATCGTTACTCGCAACTCAAAACTCGTAACTCGAAACTCGTAACTCGTAACTCGTAAATCGCAGCTTATAACTCGCTACTCATAACCCGGAACTCACAACTTATGTATCGTAGCTTGTAATTCATTACCAATAACAAGGAACTCATATCATGGCTCCCGTTGCTCGTAAATCGTTACCGATAAGTGGGAACTCGCATCTTGTATCTCGTAACTCGTAACTAGTACCTCGTAGATCGTAAGTCGTAATTCGTAACTCGTAACTCGTAACTCGTATCTCGTAACTCGCAACTCGCAACTCGCAACTCTAAACTCGTAACTCGTAACTCGTAACTCGAAACTCGTAACTCGTAACTCGTAACTCGTAACTCGTAACTCGTAACTCGTAACTCGTAACTCGTAACTCGTAACTCGTAACTCGTAACTCGTAACTCGTAACTCGTAACTCGTAACTCGTAACTCGTAACTCGTAACTCGTAACTCGTAACTCGTAACTCGTAACTCGTAACTCGTAACTCGTAACTCGTAACTCGTAACTCGTAACTCGTAACTCCTAACTCCTAACTCGTAACTCGTAACTCGTAACTCGTAACTCGTAACTCGTAGTTCGTAAATCGCAGCTTGCAACTCGCTACTCATAACCCGGAACTCATATCTTGTGTATCGTAGCTTGTAACCCATTACCAATAACAAGGAACTCGCATCTTGCCTCTCCTAGCTCGTAAATCGTTACCAATAAGTGGGAACTCGCAACTTGTATCTCGTGACACGTAACTCAGAACTAGGAACTCGTAACGCGTTACCGATAACTCGGAGCTCGTATCTTATATATCGTAACTTGAAATCCATTACCGATAACCTGGAACTCGTATCTTATATATCGTAACTTGTAATCCATTACCTATAACCTGGAACTCGTATCTTGCATCTCCTAGTTCGTAAATCGTAACCGATAAATGGGAACTCGCATCTTGTATCTCGTGAAGCGTAAATCAGGACTCGGAAGTCGAAAGTGTTACCGATAACTCGGAGCTCGAATCTTGTATCACTTACCTTGTAACTCGTAACTCGTAACCCGTAGCTTGTTGACCATAACTCGGAACTCGAATCTTGATCTCGGACCTTGTAAATCAATGACGATAACCTCGAACTCGTATCCTAGATCTAGTAGTTCGTAACTCGTTACTGATAGGTGGAAGCTCGCATCCTGCATCTCATGACGCGAAACTCAGAACTCGTAACGCGTAACCGATAACTCGGAGCTCGTATCTTGTAACTCGTAAATCGTTAATTATCACTCGGAACTCGCATCTTGTATCTAGTGGCTCGTAACTCATTACTGATTACCTGGAAATCGTATCTTGTGTCTCGTAGCTCGTAACTCGTTACGATGCGTGGGAACTTACATCTTGTATCTCGCAACTCGTAACTAGTACCTCGTAGATCGTAAGTCGTAACTCGAAACTCGTAACTCGTAAATCGCATCTTATAACTCGCTACTCATAACCCGGAACTCATAACTTATGTATCGTAGCTTGTAATTCATTACCAATAACAAGGAACTCGTATCTTGCCTCTCGTAGCCCGTAACTCGTTACCGATAAGTAGAAACTCGCATCTTGTATCTCGTGACGCGTAACTCAGGACTCGGAACTCGAAAGTGTTACCGATAACTCGCTGCTCGTATCTTGTATCACTTACCTTGTAAATTGTAACCCGTAGCTCGTTGCCCATAACTCGGAACTCGAATCTTGATCCCAGATCTTGTAAATCAATGACGATAACCTCGAACTCGTATCCTAGATCCAGTAGTTCGTAACTCGTTACCGATAGGTTGAAGCTCGCATCTTGTATCTTATGACGCGAAACTCAGAACTCTCAACTCGTAACGCGTAACCGATAGCTCGGAGCTTGTATCTTGTATCACTTACCTTGTAACTCATTACTGATTACCTGTTACTCATATCTTGTGTCTCGTAGCTTGTAACTTGTTACGACAAGTGGGAACTCTCATCTTGTATCTGGTAATGCGTAACTAGTACCGCGTAGATCGTAAGTCTTAATTCGTAACTCGTAACTCGTAAATCGTAACTCGCAACTCGAAACTAGAAACTCGTAACTCGTAAATCGCAGCTTATAACTCCCTACTCATAACCCGGAACTCGTATCGTGTGTATCGTAGCTTGTCACCCCTTACCAATAACAAGGAATTCGTATCCTGCCTCTCATAGCTCGTAAATCGTTACCGATAAGTGGGAACTCGCATCCTATATCTCGTGACGTGTAACTCAGAACTCGGAACTAGTAACGCGTTACCGATAATTCGGAGCTTACATCTTGTATCTCGTAACTCGTAACTAGTACCTCGTAGATCGTAAGTCGTAATTCGTAACTCCTAACTCGTATATCTTTAATCGCAACTTGAAACTCGTAACTCGTACGCGTAAATCGCATCTTATAACTCGCTACTCATTACCCGGAGCTCGTATCTTGTGAATCGTAGCTTGTAACTCATTACCAATAACAAGGAACTCGCATCTTGCCTCTCGTAGCTCATAAATCGTTACCAATAAGTGGGAACTCGCAACTTGTATCTCGTGACGCGTAACTCAGAACTAGGAACTCGTAACGCGTTACCGATAACTCGGAGCTCGTATCTTATATATCGTTACTTGAAATCTATTACCGATAACCTGGAACTCGTATCTTGCATCTCGTAGCTCGTAAATCGTTACCGATAAATGGGAACTCGCATCTTGTATCTCATGACGTGAAACTCAGAGCTCGCAACTCGTAACGCGTAACCTATAAGTCGGAGCTCGTATCTTGTAACTCGTAACTCGTTTCTTATAACTCGGAACGCGCATCTTGTATCTAGTGGCTCGTAACTCATTACTGATTACCTGGAACTCGCATCTTGTGTCTCGTAACTCGTAACTAGTACCTCGTAGATCGTAAGTCGTAATTCGTAACTCGTAACTTGTATATCGTAACTCGCAACTCGCAACTCGAAACTCGTAACTCGAAACTCGTAACTAGTAACTCGTAAATCGCAGCTTACAACTCGCTACTCATAACCCGGAACTTGTATCTTGTGTATCGTAGCTTGTAACCCATTACCAATAACAAGGAACTCGTATCTGGCCTCTCGTAGCTCGTGAATCGTTACCGATAAGTGGGAACTCGCAACTTGCATCTCGTGACGCATAACTCAGAACTTGGAACTCGTAACGCGTTACCGATAACTCCGAGCTTGTACCTTGTATCACTTACCTTGTAACTCGAAACTCGTAACTCGTTACCCATTACTCGGATCTCGTATCTTCTATCTCGGATCTCGCAAATCATTGCCGATAACCTGGAGCTCGTATCCTAGATCTTAAGGATCGTGACTCGTTACCAATAAGTGGGAACTCGCATCTTGTATCTCGTGACGTGTAACTCAGAACTCGGAACTAGTGACGCGTTACCGATAACTCGGAGCTCGTATGTCATATATGTCATATGACTTATAATCCAATACCGATAACCTGGAACTCGTATCTTATATATCGTAACTTGTAATCCATTACCGATAACCTGGAACTCGTATCTTGCATCTCTTAGCTCGTGAATCGTTACCGATGAATGGGAACTCGCATCTTGTATCTCGTGACACGTAAATCAGGACTCGGAAGTCGAAAGTGTTACCGATAACCCGGAGCTCGAATCTTGTATCATTTACCTTGTAACTCGTACCTCGTAACCCGTAACTCGTTGCCCATAACTTGGAACTCGAATCTTGATCTCGGATCTTGTAAATCAATGACGATAACCTCGAACTCATATCCTAGATCTTGTAGTTCGTAACTGGTTACTGATAGGTGGAAGCTCGCATCCTGTATCTCATGACGCAAAACTCAGAACTCGTAACGCGTAAGCGATAACTCGGAGCTCGTATCTTGTATCTAGTGGCTCGTAACTCATTACTGATTACCTGGAAATCGTATCTCGTGTCTCGCAGCTCGTTACGATGCGTGGGAACTTACATCTTGTATCTCGCAACTCGTAACTAGTACCTCGTAGATCGTAAGTCGTAATTCGTAACTCGTATATCGTTACTCGCAACTCAAAACTCGTAACTCGAAACTCGTAACTCGTAACTCGTAAATCGCAGCTTATAACTCGCTACTCATAACCCGGAACTCACAACTTATGTATCGTAGCTTGTAATTCATTACCAATAACAAGGAACTCATATCATGGCTCCCGTTGCTCGTAAATCGTTACCGATAAGTGGGAACTCGCATCTTGTATCTCGTAACTCGTAACTAGTACCTCGTAGATCGTAAGTCGTAATTCGTAACTCGTAACTCGTAACTCGTATCTCGTAACTCGTAACTCGCAACTCGCAACTCGAAACTCGTAACTCGTAACTCGTAACTCATAACTCGTAACTCGTAACTCGTAACTCGTAACTCGTAACTCGTAACTCGTAACTCGTAACTCGTAACTCGTAACTCGTAACTCGTAACTCGTAACTCGTAACTCGTAACTCGTAACTCGTAACTCGTAACTCGTAACTCGTAACTCGTAACTCGTAACTCGTAACTCGTAACTCGTAACTCGTAACTCGTAACTCGTAACTCGTAACTCGTAACTCGTAACTCGTAACTCGTAACTCGTAACTCGTAACTCGTAACTCGTAACTCGTAACTCGTAACTCGTAACTCGTAACTCGTAACTCGTAACTCGTAACTCGTAACTCGTAACTCGTAACTCGTAACTCGTAACTCGTAACTCGTAACTCGTAACTCGTAACTCGTAACTCGTAACTCGTAACTCGTAACTCGTAACTCGTAACTCGTAACTCGTAACTCGTAACTCGTAACTCGTAACTCGTAACTCGTAACTCGTAACTCGAAACTCGAAACTCGAAACTCGTAACTCGTAAATCGCAGCTTACAACTCGGATCTCGTATCTTCTATCTCGGATCTCGCAAATCATTGCCGATAACCTGGAGCTCGTATCCTAAATCTTGAAGATCGTGACTCGTTACCAATAAGTGAGAACTCGCATCTTGTATCTCGTGACGTGTAACTCGGAACTCGGAACTAGTGACGCGTTACTGACAACTCGGAGCTCGTATCTTATATATCGTAACTTGTAATCCAATACCGATAACCTGGAACTCGTATCTTATATATCGTGACTTGTAATCAGTTACCGATAACCTGGAACTCGTATCTTGCATATCGTAGCTCGTAAATCGTTACCGATAAATGGCAACTCGCATCTTGTATCTCGTGACGCGTAACTCAGGATTCGGAACTCGAAAGTGTTACCGATAACTCGGAGCTCGTATCTTGTATCACTTACCTTGTAACTCGCAACTCGTAACCCGTAACTCGTTGCCCATAACTCGGAACTGGTATCTTGTATCTAGTAGCTCGTAACTCATTACTGATTACCTGGAACTCGCATCACGTATCTCGTAACTCGTAACTAGTACCTCGTAGATAGTAAGTCGTAATTCGTAACTCGTAACATGTATATCGTAACTCGCAACTCGCAACTCGCAACTCGCAACTCGCAACTCGAAACTCGTAACTCGAAACTCGCAACTCGTAACTCGTAACTCGTAACTCGAAACTCGCAACTCGTAACTCGTAACTCGTCACTCGTAACTCGTAACTCGTAACTCGTAACTCGTAAATCGAAGCTTACACATTGCTACTCATAACCCGGGACTCGTATCTTGTGTATCGTAGCTTGTAACCCATTACCAATATCAAGGAACTCGTATCTGGCCTCTCGTAGCTCGTCAATCGTTACCGATAAGTGGGAACTCGCAACTTGTATCTCGTGACGCATAACTCAGAACTTGGAACTCGTAACGCATTACCGATAACTCTGAGCTTGTACCTTGTATCTCCTACCTTGTAACTCGAAACTCGTAACTCGTTACCCATTACTCGGATCTTGTATCTTCTATCTCGGATCTCGCAAATCATTGCCGATAACCTGGAGCTCGTATCCTAGATCTTGAAGATCGTGACTCGTTGCCAATTAGTGAGAACTCGCATCTTGTATCTCGTGACGTGTAACTCAGAACTCGGAACTAGTGACGCGTTACCGACAACTCGGAGCTCGTATCTTATATGTCGTAACTTGTAATCCAATACCGATAACCTGGAACTCGTATCTTATATATCGTAACTTGTAATCCATTACCGATAACCTGGAACTCGTATCTTGCATCTCGTAGCTCGTAAATCGTTACCGATAAATGGGAACTCGCATCTTGTATCTCGTGACGCGTAACTCAGGATTCGGAACTCGAAAGTGTTACCGATAACTCGGAGCTCGTATCTCTTACCTTGTAACTCGTAACTCATAACTCGAATCTCGTAACTCGCTACCCATAACCCGGAACTCGTATCTTGTGTATCTTAGCTTGTAATTCATTACCAATAACAAGGATCTCGTATCTTACCTCTCGTAGCTCGTAAATCGTTACCGATAAGTGGGAACTCGCAACTTGTATCTCTTGACGCGTAACTCAGAACTTGGAACTCGTAACGCTTTACCGATAACTCTGAGCTTGTATTTTGTATCTCTTACATTGTAACACTTAACTCATGACTCGTTACCCATTACTCGGAACTCGTATCTTCTATCTCGAATCTCGCAAATCATTGCCGATAATCTGGAACTCGTATCCTAGATCTTAAAGATCTTAACTCGTCACCAATAAGTGAGAACTCTCATCTTGTACCTCGTGACGTGTAACTCAGAACTCGGAACTAGTAACGCGTTACCGATAGCTCGGAACTCGTATCTTGTAACTCGTAACTCGTTACCCGTAACTCGGAACTCGTATCTTGTATCTAGTAGGTCGTACCTCAATACTGTTTACCTGGAACTCGTATCTTGTGTCTAGTAGCTTGTAACCCATTACCAATAACAAGCAACTCGTATCTTGCCACTCGTAGCTCGTAAATCGTTACCGATAAGTGGGAACTCGTAACTCGTATCTCGTGATGCGTAACTCAGAACTTGGAACTCGTAACGCGTTACCGATAACTCGGAGCTTGTATCTTGTATCTCTTACCTTGTAACTCGTAACTCGTTACCCATTACTCGGAACTCGTATCTTCATCTCGGATCTCGCAAATCATTGCCGATAACCTGGAAATCGTATCCTAGATCTTGAAGATCGTAACTCGTAACCAATAAGTGGGAACAGGCATCTTGTATCTCGTGACGTGTAACTCAGAACTCGGAACAAGTAACGCGTTACCGATAACTCGGAGCTCGTATCTTGTATCTCTTACCTTGTAACTGGTAACTCGTTACCCATTACTCGGAACTCGTATCTTCATCTCGGATCTCGCAAATCATTGCCGATAACCTGGAACTCGTATCCTAGATCTTGAAGATCGTAACTCGTAACCAATAAGTGGGAACACGCATCTTGTATCTCGTGACGTGTAACTCAGAACTCGGAACCAGTAACTCGTTACCCATAACTTGGAACTCGTACCTCATATATCCTAACTTGTAATCCATTACCGATAACCTGGAACTCTTATCTTATATATCGTAACTTGTAATCCATTACCGATAACCTGGAACTCGTATCTTGCATCTCCTAGCTCGTAAATCGTTACCGATAAATGGGAACTCGCATCTTGTATCTCGTGAAGCGTAAATCAGGACTCGGAAGTCGAAAGTGTTACCGATAACTCGGAGCTCGAATCTTGTATCACTTACCTTTTAACTCGTAACTCGTAACCCGTAACTGGTTGCCCACAACTCGGAACTCGAATCTTGATCTCGGATCTTGTAAATCAATGACGATAACCTCGAACTCGTATCCTAGATCTTGTAGTTTGTAACTCGTTACTGATAGGTGGAAGCTCGCATCCTGTATCTCATGACGCGAAACTCGGAACTCGTAACGCGCGACCGATAACTCTGAGGTTGTACCTTGTAACTCTTACCTTGTAACTCGAAACTCGTAACTCGTTACGCATTACTCGGATCTCGTATCTTCTATCTCGGATCTCGCAAATCATTGCCGATAACCTGGAGCTCGTATCCTAGATCTTGAAGATCATGACTCGTTACCAATAAGTGGGAACTCGCATCTTGTATCTGGTGACGTGTAACTCAGAACTCGGAACTAGTGACGCGTTACCGATAACTCGGAGCTCGTATCTTATATATCGTAACTTGTAATCCAATACCGATAACCTGGAACTCGTATCTTATATATCGTAACTTGTAATCCTTTACCGATAACCTGAAACTCGTATCTTGCATCTTGTAGCTCGTAAATCGTTACCGATAAATGGCAACTCGCATCTTGTATCTCGTGACGCGTAACTCGAAAGTTTTATCGATAGCTCGGAGCTCGTATCTTGTATCACTTACCTTGCAACTCGTAACTCGTAACCCGTAACTTGTTGCCCATAACTCGGAACTCGAATCTTGATCTCGGATCTTGTAAATCAATTACGATAACCTCAGATAGATCTTGAAGATCGTAACTCGTTACCAATAAGTGGGAACACGCATCTTGTATCTCGTGACGTTTAACTCAGAACTCGGAACTAGTACCGCGTTACCGATAACTCGGAGCTTGTATCTTGTAACTCGTAACTCGTAACTCGTTACCCATAACTTGGAACTCGTACCTTATATATCGTAACTTGTAATCCATTACCGATAACCTGGAACTCGTATCTTGCATCTCCTAGCTCGTAAATCGTAACCGATAAATGGGAACTCGCATCTTGTATCTCGTGACACGTAAATCAGCACTCGGAAGTCGAAAGTGTTACCGATAACCCGGAGCTCGAATCTTGTATCACTTACCTTGTAACTCGTAACTCGTAACCCGTAACTCGTTGCCCATAACTCGGAACTCGAATCTAGATCTCGGATCTTGTAAATCAATGACGATAACCTCGAACTCATATCCTAGATCTTGTAGTTCGTAACTGGTTACTGATAGGTGGAAGCTCGCATCCTGTATCTCATGACGCAAAACTCAGAACTCGTAACGCGTATCCGATAACTCGGAGCTCGTATCTTGTAACTCGTAACTCGTTAATTATCACTCGGAACTCGCATCTTGTATCTAGTGGCTCGTAACTCATTACTGATTACCTGGAAATCGTATCTCGTGTCTCGCAGCTCGTTACGATGCGTGGGAACTTACATCTTGTATCTCGCAACTCGTAACTAGTACCTCGTAGATCGTAAGTCGTAATTCGTAACTCGTATATCGTTACTCGCAACTCGCAACTCGAAACTCGTAACTCGTAACTCGTAACTCGAAACTCGTAACTCGTAACTCGTAACTCGTAACTCGTAACTCGGAACTCGTAATTCGTAAATTGCAGCTTACAACTTGCTACTCATAACCCGGAACTCGTATCTTGTGTATCCTAGCTTGTAACCCATTACCAATAACAAGGAACTCGCATCTTGCCTCTCCTAGCTCGTAAATCGTTACCAATCAGTGGGAACTCGCAACTTGTATCTCGTGACGCGTAACTCAGAACTAGGAACTCGTAACGCGTTACCGATAACTCGGAGCACGTATCTTATATATCGTAACTTGAAATCCATTACCGATAACCTGGAACTCGTATCTTGCATCTCGTAGCTCGTAAATCGTAACCGATAAATGGGAACTCGCATCATGTATCTCGTGACGCGTAACTTAGGACTCGGAACTCGAAAGTGTTACGGATAGCTCGGAGCTCGTATCTTGTATCACGTACCTTGTAACTTGTAACTCGTAACCCGTTACTCGTTGCCTATAACTCGGAACTCGAATCTTGATCTCGGATCTTGTAAATCATTGCCGATAATCTGAAACTCGTATCCTAGATCTTGAAGATCGTGACTCGTTACCAATATGTGGGAACTCGCATCTTGTATCTCGTGACGTGTAACTCAGAACTCGGAACTAGTGACGCGTTACCGATAACTCGGAGCTCGTATCTTATATATCGTAACTTGTAATCCAATACCGATAACCTGGAACTCGTATCTTATATATCGAGACTTGTAATCCATTACCGATAACCTGGAACTCGTATCTTGCATATCGTAGCTCGTATATCGTTACCGATAAATGGCAACTCGCATCTTGTATCTCGTGACGCGTAACTCAGGATTTGGAACTCGAAGGTGTTACCGATAACTCGGAGCTCGTATCTTGTATCACTTACCTTGTAACTCGCAACTCGTAACCCCTAACTCGTTGCCCATAACTCGGAACCGGTATCTTGTATCTAGTAGCTCGTAACTCATTACTGATTACCTGGAACTCGTATGTGTCTCGTAGCTCGTAACTCGTTACGACAAGTGGGAACTCTCATCTTGTATCTCGTAATTCGTAACTAGTAACTCGTAGATCGTAAGACTTAATTCGTGACTCGTAACTCGTATATCGTAACTCGCAACTCGAAACTAGAAACTCTCAACTCGTAAATCGCAGCTTAGAACTTCCTACTCATAACCCGGAACTCGTATCGTGTGTATCGTAGCTTGTAACCCATTACCAATAACAAGGAATTCGGATCCTGCCTCTCATAGCTCGTAAATCGTTACCGATAAGTGGGAACTCGCATCCTATATCTCGTGACGTGTAACTCAGAACTCGGAACTAGTAACGCGTTACCGATAATTCGGAGCTCACATCTTGTATCTCGTAACTCGTAACTAGTACCTCGTAGATCGTAAGTCGTAATTCGTAACTCGTATATCGTTACTCGCAACTTGAAACTCGTAACTCGAAACTCGTAACTCGCAACTTGAAACTCGTAACTCGTACTCGTAAATCGCATCTTATAATTGGCTACTCATAACCCGGAACTCGTATCTTGTGTATCGTAGCTTGTAACCCATTAGCAATAACAAGGAACTCGTAGCTTGCCTCTCGTAGCTCGTAAAACGTTACCAATATGTGGGAACTCGCAACTTATATCTCGTGACGCGTAACTCAGAACTAGGAACTCGTAACGCGTTACCGATAACTCGGAGCTCGTATCTTATATATCGTAACTTGTAATCCATTACCGATAACCTGGAACTCGTATCTTGCATCTCGTAGCTCGTAAATCGTTACCGATAAGTGGGAACTCGCATCGTGTATCTCGTAACTCGTAACTAGTCCCTCGTAGATCGTAAGTCGTAATTCATAACTCGTAAATCGTATATCGTAACTCGCAACTCGCAACTCGAAACTCGTAACTCGTAACTCGAAACTCGTAACTCGCAACTCGCAACTCGAAACTCGTAACTCGTAACTCGTAACTCGAAACTCGAAACTCGAAACTCGTAACTCGTAAATCGCAGCTTACAACTCGGATCTCGTATCTTCTATCTCGGATCTCGCAAATCATTGCCGATAACCTGGAGCTCGTATCCTAAATCTTGAAGATCGTGACTCGTTACCAATAAGTGAGAACTCGCATCTTGTATCTCGTGACGTGTAACTCGGAACTCGGAACTAGTGACGCGTTACTGACAACTCGGAGCTCGTATCTTATATATCGTAACTTGTAATCCAATACCGATAACCTGGAACTCGTATCTTATATATCGTGACTTGTAATCAGTTACCGATAACCTGGAACTCGTATCTTGCATATCGTAGCTCGTAAATCGTTACCGATAAATGGCAACTCGCATCTTGTATCTCGTGACGCGTAACTCAGGATTCGGAACTCGAAAGTGTTACCGATAACTCGGAGCTCGTATCTTGTATCACTTACCTTGTATCTCGCAACTCGTAACCCGTAACTCGTTGCACATAACTCGGAACTGGTATCTTGTATCTAGTAGCTCGTAACTCATTACTGATTACCTGGAACTCGCATCACGTATCTCGTAACTCGTAACTAGTACCTCGTAGATAGTAAGTCGTAATTCGTAACTCGTAACATGTATATCGTAACTCGCAACACGCAACTCGCAACTCCAAACTCGTAACTCGAAACTCGCAACTCGTAACTCGTAACTCGAAACTCGCAACTCGTAACTCGTAACTCGTAACTCGTAACTCGTAACTCGTAAATCGAAGCTTACACATTGCTACTCATAACCCGGAACTCGTATCTTGTGTATCGTAGCTTGTAACCCATTACCAATATCAAGGAACTCGTATCTGGCCTCTCGTAGCTCGTCAATCGTTACCGATAAGTGGGAACTCGCAACTTGTATCTCGTGACGCATAACTCAGAACTTGGAACTCGTAACGCATTACCGATAACTCTGAGCTTGTACCTTGTATCTCTTACCTTGTAACTCGAAACTCGTAACTCGTTACCCATTACTCGGATCTCGTATCTTCTATCTCGGATCTCGCAAATCATTGCCGATAACCTGGAGCTCATATCCTAGATCTTGAAGATCGTGACTCGTTACCAATAAGTGTGAACTCGCATCTTGTATCTCGTGACGTGTAACTCAGAACTCGGAACTAGTGACGTGTTACCGATAACTCGGAGCTCGTATCTTATATATCGCAACTTGTATTCTAATACCGATAACCTGGAACTCGTATCTTATATATCGTAACTTGTAATCCATTACCGATAACCTGGAACTCATATCTTGCATCTCGTAGCTCGTAAATCGTTACAGATAAATGGGAACTCGCATCATGTATCTCGTGACGCGTAACTCAGGATTCGGAACTCGAAAGTGTTACCGATAACTCGGAGCTCGTATCTTGTATCACTTACCTTGTAACTCGCAACTCGTAACCCGTAACTCGTTGCCCATAACTCGGAACTGGTATCTTGTATCTAGTAGCTCGTAACTCATTACTGATTACCTGGAACTCGCATCACGTATCTCGTAACTCGTAACTAGTACCTCGAGGATTGTAAGTCGTAATTCGTAACTCGTATATCGTTACTCGCAACTCGAAACTCCTAACTTGAAACTCGTAACTCGAAACTCGAAACTCGTAACTCGTAAATCGCAGCTTATAACTCGCTACTCATAACCCGGAACTCATAACTTATGTATCGTAGCTTGTAATTCATTACCAATAACAAGGAACTCGTATCTTGCCTCTCGTAGCCCGTAAATCGTTACCGATAAGTGGGAACTCGCATCGTGTATCTCGTAACTCGTATATCGTAACTCGCAACTCGCAACTCGCAACTCGCAACTCTCAACTCGCAACTCGCAACTCGCAACTCGAAACTCGTAACTCGTAACTCGTAACTCGAAACTCGAAACTCGTAAATCGCAGCTTACAACTCGGATCTCGTATCTTCTATCTCGGATCTCGCAAATCATTGCCGATAACCTGGAGCTCGTATCCTAGATCTTGAAGATCGTGACTCGTTACCAATAAGTGAGAACTCGCATCTTGTATCTCGTGACGTGTAACTCAGAACTCGGAACTAGTGACGCGTTACCGACAACTCGGAGCTCGTATCTTATATGTCGTAACTTGTAATCCAATACCGATAACCTGGAACTCGTATCTTATATATCGTAACTTGTAATACATTACCGATAACCTGGAACTCGTATCTTGCATCTCGTAGCTCGTAAATCGTTACCGATAAATGGGAACTCGCATCTTGTATCTCGTGACGCGTAACTCAGGATTCGGAACTCGAAAGTGTTACCGATAACTCGGAGCTCGTATCTTGTATCACTTACCTTGTAACTCGCAACTCGTAACTCGTTGCCCATAACTCGCAACTTGAATCTTGATCTAGGAACTTGTAAATCAATGACGATAACCTCGAACTCGTATCCTAGATCTAGTAGTTCGTAACTCGTTACCGATAGGTGGAAACTCGCATCTTGTATCTCGTGACGCGTAACTCAGGACTCGGAACTCGAAAGTGTTACCGATAACTCGGAACTCGTATCTTGTATCTCGTACCTTGTAACTCGTAACTCGTAACCCGTTACTCGTTGCCTATAACTCGGAACTTGAATCTTGATCTCGGATCTTGTAAATCAATGACGATAACCTCGAACTTGTATCCTAGATCTAGCAGTCCGTAACTCGTTACCGACAGGTGGAGACACGCATCTTGTATCTCATGACGTGGAACTCAGAACTCGGGAATCGTAACGCGTAACCTATAACTCGGAGCTCGTATCTTGTAACTCGTAACTCGTTTCTTATAACTCGGAACGCGCATCTTGTATCGAGTGGCTCGTAACTCATTACTGATTACCTGGAACTCGCATCATGTATCTTGTAACTCGTAACTAGTACCTCGTAGATCGTAAGCCGTGATTCGTAACTCGTATATCGTTACTCGCAACTCAAAACTCGTAACTCGAAACTCGTAAATCGCATCTTATAACCCGCTACTCATAACCCGGAACTCGTATCTTATGTATCGTAGATTGTAACCCATTACCAATAACAAGGAACTCGTATCTGGCCTCTCGTAGCTCGTTAATCGTTATCTGTAAGTGGGAACTCGCATCTTGTATCTCATGACGTGTAACTCAGAACTCGGAACTAGTAACGCGTTACCGATAACTCGGAGCTCGTATCTTGTAACTCGTAACTCGTAACTCGTTACCCATAACTTGGAACTCGTACCTTATATATCGTAACTTGTAATCCATTACCGATTACCTGGAACTCGTATCTTATATATCGTAACTTGTAATCCATTACCGATAACCTGGAACTCGTATCTTGCATCTCGTAGCTCGTAAATCGTTAAGGATAAATGGGAACTCGCATCTTGTATCTCGTGAGGCGTAAATCAGGACTCGGAAGTCGAAAGTGTTACCCATAACTCGGAGCTCGAATCTTCTATCACTTACCTTGTAACTCGTAACTCGTTGCCCATAACTCGGAACTCGAATCTTGATCTCGGATCTTGTAAATCAATGACGATAACCTCGAACTCGTATCCTAGATCTAGTAGTTCGTAACTCGTTACTGATAGGTGGAAGCTCGCATCCTGCATCTCATGACGCGAAACTCAGAACTCGTAACGCGTAACCGATAACTCGGAGCTCGTATCTTGTAACTGGTAAATCGTTAATTATCATTCGGAACTCGCATCTTGTATCTAGTGGCTCGTAACTCATTACTGATTACCTGGAAATCGTATCTTGTGTCTCGTAGCTCGTAACTCGTTACGATGCGTGAGAACTTACATCTTGTATCTCGCAACTCGTAACTAGTACCTCGTAGATCGTAAGTCGTAATTCGTAACTCGAAACTCGTAACTCGTAAATCGCATCTTATAACTCGCTACTCATAACCCGGAACTCATAACTTATGTATCGTAGCTTGTAATTCATTACCAATAACAAGGAACTCGTATCTTGCCTCTCGTAGCCCGTAAATCGTTACCGATAAGTGGGAACTCGCATCTTGTATCTCGTGACGCGTAACTCAGGACTCGGAACTCGAAAGTGTTACCGATAACTCGCTGCTCGTATCTTGTATCACTTACCTTGTAAATTGTAACCCGTAACTCGTTGCCCATAACTCGGAACTCGAATCTTGATCCCAGATCTTGTAAATCAATGACGATAACCTCGAACTCGTATCCTAGATCCAGTAGTTCGTAACTCGTTACCGATAGGTGGAAGCTCGCATCTTGTATCTCATGACGCGAAACTCAGAACTCTCAACTCGTAACGCGTAACCGATAGCTCGGAGCTTGTATCTTGTATCACTTACCTTGTAACTCATTACTGATTACCTGTTACTCGTATCTTGTGTCTCGTAGCTCGTAACTTGTTACGACAAGTGGGAACTCTCATCTTGTATCTGGTAATTCGTAACTAGTACCGCGTAGATCGTAAGTCTTAATTCGTAACTCGTAACTCGTAAATCTTAACTCGCAAATCGAAACTAGAAACTCGTAACTCGTAAATCGCAGCTTATAACTCCCTACTCATAACCCGGAACTCGTATCGTGTGTATCGTAGCTTGTCACCCATTACCAATAACAAGGAATTCGTATCCTGCCTCTCATAGCTCGTAAATCGTTACCGACAAGTGGGAACTCGCATCCTATATCTCGTGACGTGTAACTCAGAACTAGTAACGCGTTACCGATAATTCGGAGCTTACATCTTGTATCTCGTAACTCGTAACTAGTACCTCGTAATTCGTAACTCGTAACTCGTATATCGTTACTCGCAACTTGAAACTCGTAACTCGTACTCGTAAATCGCATCTTATAACTCGCTACTCATAACCCGGAGCTCGTATCTTGTGAATCGTAGCTTGTAACCCATTACCAATAACAAGGAACTCGCATCTTGCCTCTCGTAGCTCGTAAATCGTTACCAATAAGTGGGAACTCGCAACTTGTATCTCGTGACGCGTAACTCAGAACTAGGAACTCGTAACGCGTTACCGATAACTCGGAGATCGTATCTTATATATCGTAACTTGAAATCCATTACCGATAACCTGGAACTCGTATCTTGCATCTCGTAGCTCGTAAATCGTTACCGATAAATGGGAACTCGCATCTTGTATCTCATGACGTGAAACTCAGAACTCGGAACTCGTAACGCGTAACCTATAACTCGGAGCTCGTATCTTGTAAGTCGTAACTCGTTTCTTATAACTCGGAACGCGCATCTTGTATCTAGTGGCTCGTAACTCATTACTGATTACCTGGAACTCGCATCTTGTGTCTCGTAGCTCGTAACTCGTTACGATGCGTGGGAACTTACATCTTGTATTTCGCAACTCGTAACTAGTACCTCGTAGATCGTAAGTCGTAATTCGTAACTCGAAACTCGTAACTCGTAAATCGCATCTTATAACTCGCTACTCATAACCCTGAACTCATAACTTATGTATCGTAGATTGTAACCCATTACCAATAACAAGAAACTCGTATCTGGCCTCTCGTAGCTCGTGAATCGTTACCTGTAAGTGGGAACTCGCAACTTGTATCTCGTGACGCGTAACTCAGAACTTGAAACTCGTAACGCGTTACCGATAGCTCGGAGCTTGTATCTTGTATCTCTTACCTTGTAACTCGTAACTCGTTACCAATTACTCGGAACTCGTATCTTCTATCTCGGATCTCGCATATCATTGCCGATAACCTGGAACCCGTATCCTAGATCTTGAAGATCGTAACTCGTTACCAATAAGTTGGAACACGCATCTTGTATCTCGTGACGTTTAACTCAGAACTCGGAACAAGTACAGCGTTACCGATAACTCGGAGCTTGTATCTTGTAACTCGTAACTCGTAACTCGTTACCCATAACTTGGAACTCGTTCCTTATATATCGTAACTTGTAATCCATTACCGATGACCTGGAACTCGTATCTTATATATCGTAACTTGTTATCCATTACCGATAACCTGGAACTCGTATCTTGCATCTCCTAGCTCGTAAATCGTAACCGATAAATGGGAACTCGCATCTTGTATCTCGTGACACGTAAATCAGGACTCGGAAGTTGAAAGTGTTACCGATAACCCGGAGCTCGAATCTTGTATCACTTACCTTGTAACTCGTAACTGGTAACCCGTAGCTCGTTGACCATAACTCGGAACTCGAATCTTGATCTCGGATATTGTAAATCAATGACGATAACCTCGAACTCGTATCCTAGATCTTGTAGTTCGTAACTCGTTACTGATAGGTGGAAGCTTGCATCCTGTATCTCATGTCGCGAAACTCAACTCGTAACGCGTAACCGATAACTCGGAGCTCGTATCTTGTAACTCGTAACTCGTTAATTATCACTCGGAACTCGCATCTTGTATCTAGTGGCTCGTAACTCATTACTGATTACATGGAAATCGTATCTTGTGTCTCGTAGCTCGTAATTCGTTACGATGCCTGGAAACCTACATCCTATATCTCGCAACTCGTAACTAGTATCTCGTAACTAGTATCTCGTAGATCGTAAGTCGTAATTCGTAACTCGTATATCGTTACTCGCAACTCGAAACTCGTAACTAGAAACTCGTAACTCGTAAATCGCAGCTTATAACTCGCTACTCATAACCCGGAACTCATAACTTATGTATCGTAGCTTGTAATTCATTACCAATAACAAGGATCTTGCCTCTCGTAGCCCGTAAATCGTTACCGATAAGTGGGAACTTGCATCGTGTATCTCGTAACTCGTAACTAGTACCTCGTAGATCGTAAGTCGTAATTCATAACTCGTAACTCGTATATCGTAACTCGCAACTCGCAACTCGCAACTCGCAACTCGCAACTCGTAACTCGTAACTCGTAACTCGTAACTCGTAACTCGTAACTCGTAACTCGTAACTCGTAACTCGTAACTCGTAACTCGTAACTCGTAACTCGTAACTCGTAACTCGTAACTCGTAACTCGTAATTCGTAACTCGTAACTCGTAACTCGTAACTCGTAACTCGTAACTCGTAACTCGAAACTCGAAACTCGAAACTCGTAAATCGCAGCTTACAACTCGGATCTCGTATCTTCTATCTCGGATCTCGCAAATCATTGCCGATAACCTGGAACTCGTATCCTAGATCTTGAAGATCGTGACTCGTTACCAATAAGTGAGAACTCGCATCTTGTATCTCGTGACGTGTAACTCGGAACTCGGAACTAGTGACGCGTTACTGACAACTCGGAGCTCGTATCTTATATATCGTAACATGTAATCCAATACCGATAACCTGGAACTCGTATCTTATATATCGTGACTTGTAATCAGTTACCGATAACCTGGAACTCGTATCTTGCATATCGTAGCTCGTAAATCGTTACCGATAAATGGCAACTCGCATCTTGTATCTCGTGACGCGTAACTCAGGATTCGGAACTCGAAAGTGTTACCGATAACTCGGAGCTCGTATCTTGTATCACTTACCTTGTAACTCGCAACTCGTAAGCCGTAACTCGTTGCCCATAACTCGGAACTGGTATCTTGTATCTAGTAGCTCGTAACTCATTACTGATTACCTGGAACTCGCATCACGTATCTCGTAACTCGTAACTAGTACCTCGTAGATAGTAAGTCGTAATTCGTAACTCGTAACATGTATATCGTAACTCGCAACTCGCATCTCGCAACTCGAAACTCGTAACTCGTAACTCGAAACTCGCAACTCGTAACTCGTAACTCGTAACTCGTAACTCGTAACTCGAAACTCGCAACTCGTAACTCGTAACTCGTAACTCGTAAATCGAAGCTTACACATTGCTACTCATAACCCGGAACTCGTATCTTGTGTATCGTAGCTTGTAACCCATTACCAATATCAAGAAACTCGTATCTGGCCTCTCGTAGCTCGTCAATCGTTACCGATAAGTGGGAACTCGCAACTTGTATCTCGTGACGCATAACTCAGAACTTGGAACTCGTAACGCATTACCGATAACTCTGAGCTTGTACCTTGTATCTCTTACCTTGTAACTCGAAACTCGTAACTCTTTACCCTTTACTCGGATCTCGTATCTTCTATCTCGGAACTCGCAAATCATTGCCGATAACCTGGAGCTCATATCCTAGATCTTGAAGATCGTGACTCGTTACCAATAAGTGGGAACTCGCATCTTGTATCTCGTGACGTGTAACTCAGAACTCGGAAATCGTGACGCGTAACCTATAACTCGGAGCTCGTATCTTGTAACTCGTAACTCGTTTCTTATAACTCGGAACGCGCATCTTGTATCGAGTGGCTCGTAACTCATTACTGATTACCTGTTACTCGTATCTTGTGTCTCGTAGCTCGTAACTTGTTACGACAAGTGGGAACTCTCATCTTGTATCTGGTAATTCGTAACTAGTACCGCGTAGATCGTAAGTCTTAATTCGTAACTCGTAACTCGTAAATCGTAACTCGCAAATCGAAACTAGAAACTCGTAACTCGTAAATCGCAGCTTATAACTCCCTACTCATAACCCGGAACTCGTATCGTGTGTATTGTAGCTTGTCACCCATTACCAATAACAAGGAATTCGTATGCTGCCTCTCATAGCTCGTAAATCGTTACCGATAAGTGGGAACTCGCATCCTATATCTCGTGACGTGTAACTCAGAACTAGTAACGCGTTACCGATAATTCGGAGCTTACATCTTGTATCTCGTAACTCGTAACTAGTACCTCCTAGATCGTAAGTCGTAATTCGTAACTCGTAACTCTTAACTCGTATATCGTTACTCGCAACTTGAAACTCGTAACTCGTACTCGTAAATCGCATCTTATAACTCGCTACTCATAACCCGGAGCTCGTATCTTGTGAATCGTAGCTTGTAACCCATTATCAATAACAAGGAACTCGCATCTTGCCTCTCGTAGCTCGTAAATCGTTACCAATAAGTGGGAACTCGCATCCTATATCTCGTGACGTGTAACTCAGAACTCGGAACTAGTAACGCGTTACTGATAATTCGGAGCTCACATCTTGTATCTCGTAACTCGTAACTAGTACCTCGTAGATCGTTAGTCGTAATTCGTAACTCGTATATCGTTACTCGCTACTTGAAACTCGTAACTCGAAACTCGTAACTCGCAACTTGAAACTCGTAACTCGTAAGCGTAAATCGCATCTTATAACTCGCTACTCATAACCCGGAACTCGTATCTTGTGTATCGTAGCTTGTAACCCATTAGCAATAACAAGGAACTCGTAGCTTGCCTCTCGTAGCTCGTAAAACGTTACCAATAAGTGGGAACTCGCAACTTATATCTCGTGACGCGTAACTCAGAACTAGGAACTCGTAACGCGTTACCGATAACTCGGAGCTCGTATCTTATATATCGTTACTTAAAATCCATTACCGATAACCTGGAACTCGTATCTTGCATCTCGTAGCTCGTAAATCGTTACCGATAAATGGGAACTTGCATCTTGTATCTTATGACGTGAAACTCAGAACTCGGAACTCGTAACGCGTAACCTATAACTCGGAGCTCGTATCTTGTAACTCGTAACTCGTTTCTTATAACTCGGAACGCGCATCTTGTATCTAGTGGCTCGTAACTCATTACTGTTTACCTGGAACTCGCATCTTGTGTCTCGTAACTCGTAACCAGTACCTCGTAGATCGTAAGTCGTAATTCGTAACTCGTAACTTGTAT
Organism: Bruchidius siliquastri; assembly: GCA_949316355.1. Lineage (NCBI taxonomy): Eukaryota > Metazoa > Arthropoda > Insecta > Coleoptera > Chrysomelidae > Bruchidius > Bruchidius siliquastri. The sequence continues at coordinate 19,676,034 of OX438533.1, read as the reverse complement.
ATCGTAACTAGCAACTCGCAACTCGAAACTCGTAACTCGAAACTCGTAACTCGTAACTCGTAAATCGCAGCTTACAACTCGCTACTCATAACCCGGAACTTGTATCTTGTGTATCGTAGCTTGTAACCCATTACCAATAACAAGGAACTCGTATCTGGCCTCTCGTAGCTCGTGAATCGTTACCGATAAGTGGGAACTCGCAACTTGTATTTCGTGACGCGTAACTCAAAACATGGAATTCGTAACGCGATACCGATAACTCTGAGCTTGTACCTTGTATCTCTTACCTTGGAACTATAAACTCGTAACTCGTTACCCATTACTCGGATCTCGTATCTTCTATCTCGGATCTCGCAAATCATTGCTGATTACCTGGAGCTCGTATCCTAGATCCTGAAGATCGTGACTCGTTACCAATAAATGGGAACTCGCATCCTATATCTCGTGACGTGTATCTCAGAACTCGGAACTGGTAACGCGTTACCGATAATTCGGAGCTCACATCTTGTATCTCGTAACTCGTAACTAGTACCTCGTAGATCGTAAGTCGTAATTCGTAACTCGTAACTCGTGTATCGTTACTCGCAACTCGAAACTCGTAACTCGAAACTCGTAAATCGCATCTTATAACTCGCTACTCATAACCCGGTACTCGTATCTTATGTATCGTAGATTGTAGCCCATTACCAATAACAAGAAACTCGTATCTGGCCTCTCGTAGCTCGTGAATCGTAACCTGTAAGTGGGAACTCGCAACTGGTATCTCGTGACGCGTAACTCAGATCTTGAAACTCGTAACGCGTTACCAATTACTCGGAACTCGTATCTTCTATCTCGGATCTCGCAAATAATTGCCGATAACCTGGAACTCGTATCCTAGATCTTGAAGATCGTACCTCGTTACCAATAAGTGGGAACACGCATCTTGTATCTCGTGACGTTTAACTCAGAACTCGGAACTAGTACCGCGTTACCGATAACTCGGAGCTTGTATCTTGTAACTCGTAACTCGTAACTCGTTACCCATAACTTGGAACTCGTACCTTATATATCGTAACTTGTAATCCATTACCGATAACCTGGAACTCGTATCTTGCATCTCCTAGCTCGTAAATCGTAACCGATAAATGGGAACTCGCATCTTGTATCTCGTGACACGTAAATCAGGACTCGGAAGTCGAAAGTGTTACCGATAACCCGGAGCTCCAATCTTGTATCACTTACCTTGTAACTCGTAACTCGTAACCCGTAACTCGTTGCCCATAACTCGGAACTCGAATCTTGATCTCGGATCTTGTAAATCAATGACGATAACCTCGAACTCATATCCTAGATCTTGTAGTTCGTAACTGGTTACTGATAGGTGGAAGCTCGCATCCTGTATCTCATGACGCAAAACTCAGAACTCGTAACGCGTAACCGATAACTCGGAGCTCGTATCTTGTAACTCGTAACTCGTTAATTATCACTCGGAACTCGCATCTTGTATCTAGTGGCTCGTAACTCATTACTGATTACCTGGAAATCGTATCTCGTGTCTCGCAGCTCGTTACGATGCGTGGGAACTTACATCTTGTATCTCGCAACTCGTAACTAGTACCTCGTAGATCGTAAGTCGTATTTCGTAACTCGTATATCGTTACTCGCAACTCGAAACTCGTAACTCGAAACTCGTAACTCGTAACTCGTAAATCGCAGCTTATAACTCGCTACTCATAACCCGGAACTCATAACTTATGTATCGTAGCTTGTAATTCATTACCAATAACAAGTAACTCGTATCCTGGCTCCCGTAGCTCGTAAATCGTTACCGATAAGTGGGAACTCGCATCTTGTATCTCGTAACTCCGTAACTAGTACCTCGTAGATCGTAAGTCGTAATTCGTAACTCGTAACTCGTATCTCGTAACTCGCAACTCGCAACTCGCAACTCGCAACTCGCAACTCGCAACTCGCAACTCGCAACTCGAAACTCGTAACTCGTAACTCGTAACTCGTAACTCGAAACTCGTAACTCGTAACTCGTAACTCGTAACTCGTAACTCGTAACTCGTAACTCGTAACTCGTAACTCGTAACTCGTAACTCGTAACTCGTAACTCGTAACTCGTAACTCGTAACTCGTAACTCGTAACTCGTAACTCGTAACTCGTAACTCGTAACTCGTAACTCGTAACTCGTAACTCGTAACTCGTAACTCGTAACTCGTAACTCGTAACTCGTAACTCGTAACTCGTAACTCGTAACTCGTAACTCGTAACTCGTAACTCGTAACTCGTAACTCGTAACTCGTAACTCGTAACTCGTAACTCGTAACTCGTAACTCGTAACTCGGAACTCGTAACTCGGAACTCGGAACTCGGAACTCGGAGCTCGGAACTCGTAATTCGTAAATCGCAGCTTACAACTTGCTACTCATATTTCGGAACTCGTATCTTGTGTATCGAAGCTTGTAACCCATTACCAATAACAAGGAACTCGCATCTTGCCTCTCCTAGCTCGTAAATCGTTACCAATCAGTGGGAACTCGCAACTTGTATCTCGTGACGCGTAACTCAGAACTAGGAACTCGTAACGCGTTACCGATAACTCGGAGCTCGTATCTTATATATCGTAACTTGAAATCCATTACCGATAACCTGGAACTCGTATCTTATATATTGTAACTTGTAATCCATTACCGATAACCTGGAACTCGTATCTTGCATCTCGTAGCTCGTAAATCGTTACCGATAAATGGGAACTCGCATCATGTATCTCGTGACGCGTAACTCAGAACTATGAACTCGTAACGCGTTACCGATAACTCGGAGCTCGTATCTTATATATCGTAACTTGAAATCCATTACCGATAACCTGGAACTCGTATCTTATATATTGTAACTTGTAATCCATTACCGATAACCTGGAACTCGTATCTTGCATCTCGTAGCTCGTAAATCGTTACCGATAAATGGGAACTCGCATCATGTATCTCGTGACGCGTAACTCAGGACTCGGAACTCGAAAGTGTTACGGATAGCTCGGAGCTCGTATCTTGTATCACGTACCTTGTAACTCGTAACTCGTTACCCGTTACTCGTTGCCTATAACTCGGAACTCGAATCTTGATCTCGGATCTTGTAAATCAATGACGATAACCTCGAACTTGTATCCTATATCTAGTAGTCGGTAACTCGTTACCGACAGGTGGAGACTCGCATCTTGTATCTCATGACGTGAAACTCAGAACTCGGAACTCGTAACGCGTAACCTATAACTCGGAGCTCGTATGTTGTAACTTGTAACTCGTTTCTTATAACTCGGAACGCGCATCTTGTATCTAATGGCTCGTAACTCATTACTGATTACCTGGAACTCACATCTTGTATCTCGTAACTCGTAACTAGTACCTCGTAGATCGTAAGTCGTAATTCGTAACTCGTAACTCGTATATCGTTACTCGCAACTCGAAACTCGAAATTCGTAACTTGAAACCCGTAACTCGTAAATCGCATCTTATAACTCGCTACTCATAACTCGGAACTCGTATCTTATGTATCGTAGATTGTAACCCATTACCAATAACAAGGAACTCGTATCTGGCCTCTCGTAGCTCGTGAATCGTTACCTGTAAGTGGGAACTCGCAACTTGTATCTCGTGACGCGTAACTCAGGAATCGGAACTCGAAAGTGTTACCGATAACTCGGAGCTCGTATCTTGCATCACGTACCTTGTAACTCGTAACTCGTAACCCGTTACTCGTTGCCTATAACTTGGAACTCGAATCTTGATCTCGGATCTTGTAAATCATTGCCGATAATCTGAAACTCGTATCCTAGATCTTGAAGATCGTGACTCGTTACCAATATGTGGGAACTCGCATCTTGTATCTCGTGACGTGTAACTCAGAACTCGGAACTAGTGACGCGTTACCGATAACTCGGAGCTCGTATCTTATATATCGTAACTTGTAATCCAATACCGATAACCTGGAACTCGTATCTTGCATATCGTAGCTCGTATATCGTTACCGATAAATGGCAACTCGCATCTTGTATCTCGTGACGCGTAACTCAGGATTTGGAACTCGAAGGTGTTACCGATAACTCGGAGCTCGTATCTTGTATCACTTACCTTGTAACTCGCAACCCGTAACCCGTAACTCGTTGCCCATAACTCGGAACTGGTATCTTGTATCTAGTAGCTCGTAACTCATTACTGATTACCTGGAACTCGTATGTATCTCGTAGCTCGTAACTCGTTACAAGTGGGAACTCTCATCTTGTATCTCGTAATTCGTAACTAGTAACTCGTAGATCGTAAGACTTAATTCGTAACTCGTAACTCGTATATCGTAACTCGCAACTCGAAACTAGAAACTCGTAACTCGTAAATCGCAGCTTAGAACTTCCTACTCATAACCCGGAACTCGTATCGTGTGTATCGTAGCTTGTAACCCATTACCAATAACAAGGAATTCGTATCCTGCCTCTCATAGCTCGTAAATCGTTACCGATAAGTGGGAACTCGCATCCTATATCTCGTGACGTGTAACTCAGAACTCGGAACTAGTAACGCGTTACCGATAATTCGGAGCTCACATCTTGTATCTCGTAACTCGTAACTAGTACCTCGTAGATCGTAAGTCGTAATTCGTAACTCGTATATCGTTACTCGCAACTTGAAACTCGTAACTTTAAACTCGTAACTCGCAACTTGAAACTCCTATTTCGTACTCGTAAATCGCATCTTATAACTGGCTACTCATAACCCGGAACTCGTATCTTGTGTATCGTAGCTTGTAACCCATTAGCAATAACAAGGAACTCGTAGCTTGCCTCTCGTAGCTCGTAAAACGTTACCGATAAATGGGAACTCGCATCTTGTATCTCGTGACGCGTAAATCAGGACTCGGAAGTCGAAAGTGTTACCGATAACTCGGAGCGCGAATCTTCTATCACTTACCTTGTAACTCGTAACTCGTTGCCCATAACTCGGAACTCGAATCTTGATCTCGGATCTTGTAAATCAATGACGATAACCTCGAACTCGTATCCTAGTCTAGTAGTTCGTAACTCGTTACTGATAGGTGGAAGCTCGCATCCTGCATCTCATGACGCGAAACTCAGAACTCGTAACGCGTTACCGATAACTCGGAGCTCGTATCTTGTAACTCGTAACTCGTTACCCATAACTTCAAAACTCGTACCTTATATATCGTAACTTGTAATCCATTACCGATAACCTGGAACTCGTATCTTATATATCGTAACTTGTAATCCATAACCGATAACCTGGAACTCGTATCTTGCATCTCGTAGCTCGTAAATCGTTACCGATAAATGGGAACTCGCATCTTGTATCTCGTGACGCGTAAATCAGGACTCGGAAGTCGAAAGTGTTACCGATAACTCGGAGCTCGAATCTTCTATCACTTACCTTGTAACTCGTAACTCGTTGCCCATAACTCGGAACTCGAAACTTGATCTCGGATCTTGTAAATCAATGACGATAACCTCGAACTCGTATCCTAGATCTAGTAGTTCGTAACTCGTTACTGATAGGTGGAAGCTCGCATCCTGCATATCATGACGCGAAACTCAGAACTCGTAACGCGTAACCGATAACTCGGAGCTTGTATCTTGTAACTCGTAAATCGTTAATTATCACTCGGAACTCGCATCTTGTATCTAGTGGCTCGTAACTCATTACTGATTACCTGGAACTCGCATCTTGTATCTCGTAACTCGTAACTAGTTCCTCGTAGATCGTTACTCGCAACTCGAAACTCGTAACTCGAAACCCGTAACTCGTAAATCGCATCTTATAACTCGCTACTCATAACCCGGAACTCGTATCTTATGTATCGTAGATTGTAACCCATTACCAATAACAAGGAACTCGTATCTGGCCTCTCGTAGCTCGTGAATCGTTACCTGTAAGTGGGAACTCGTAACTTGTATCTCGTGACGCGTAACTCAGAACTTGGAACTCGTAACGCGTTACCGATAACTTGGAGCTTGTATCTTGTATCTCTTACCTTGTAACTCGTAACTCATTACCATTTACTCGGAACTCGTGTCTTCTATCTCGGATCTCGCAAATCATTGCCGATAACCTTGAACTCGTATCCTAGATCTTGAAGATCGTAACTCGTTGCCAATAAGTGGGAACAGGCATCTTGTATCTCGTGACGTGTAACTTAGAACTCGAAACTAGTGACGTGTTACCGATAACTCGGAGCTCGTATCTTATATATCGTAACTTGTAATCCAATACCGATAACCTGGAACTCGTATCTTATATATCGTAACTTGTAATCCATTACCGTTAACCTGGAACTCGTATCTTGCATATCGTAGCTCGTAAATCGTTACCGATAAATGGCAACTCGCATCTTGTATCTCGTGACGCGTAACTCAGGATTCGGAACTCGAAAGTGGTACCGATAACTCGGAGCTCGTATCTTGTATCACTTACCTTGTAACTCGCAAACTCGTAACCCGTAACTCGTTGCCGTATCTCGCAACTCGTAACTAGTACCTCGTAGATCGTAAGTCGTAATTCGTAACTCGAAACTCGTAACTCATAACCCGGAACTCGTATCGTGTGTATCGTAGCTTGTCACCCATTACCAATAACAAGGAATTCGTATCCTGCCTCTCATAGCTCGTAAATCGTTACCGATAAGTGGGAACTCGCATCCTATATCTCGTGACGTGTAACTCAGAACTAGTAACGCGTTACCGATAATTCGGAGCTTACATCTTGTATCTCGTAACTCGTAACTAGTACCTCGTAGATCGTAAGTCGTAATTCGTAACTCGTAACTCGTATATCGTTACTCGCAACTTGAAACTCGTAACTCGTACTCGTAAATCGCATCTTATAACTCGCTACTCATAACCCGGAACTCGTATCGTGTGTATCGTAGCTTGTCACCCATTACCAATAACAAGGAATTCGTATCCTGCCTCTCATAGCTCGTAAATCGTTACCGATAAGTGGGAACTCGCATCCTATATCTCATGACGTGAAACTCAGAACTCGTAACTCGTAACCTATAACTCGGAGCTCGTATCCTGTAACTCGTAACTCGTTTCTTATAACTCGGAACGCGCATCTTGTATCTAGTGGCTCGTAACTCATTGCTGATTACCTGGAACTCGCATCTTGTATCTCGTAACTCGTAACTAGTACCTCGTAGATCGTAAGTCGTAATTCGTAACTCGTAACTCGTATATCGTAACTCGCAACTCGCAACTCGCAACTCGAAACTCGTAGCTCGAAACTCGAAACTCGTAACTCGTAACTCGTAACTCGTAACTCGTAACTCGTAACTCGTAACTCGTAACTCGTAACTCGTAACTCGTAACTCGTAACTCGTAACTCGTAACTCGTAACTCGTAACTCGTAACTCGTAACTCGTAACTCGTAACTCGTAACTCGTAAATCGCAGCTTACAACTCGCTACTCATAACCCGGAACTCGTATCTTGTGTATCGTAGCTTGTAACCCATTACCAATAACAAGGAACTCGCATCTGGCCTCTCGTAGCTCGTGAATCGTTACCGATAAGTGGGAACTCGCAACTTGTATTTCGTCACGCGTAACTCAGAACTTGGAACTCGTAACGCGTTACCGATAACTCTGAGCTTGTGCCTTGTATCTCTTACCTTGTAACTATAAACTCGTAACTCGTTACCCATTACTCGGATCTCGTATCTTCTATGTCGGATCTCACAAATCATTGCCGATAACCTGGAGCTCGTATCCTAGATCTTGAAGATCGTGACTCGTTACCAATAAGTGGGAACTCGCATCCTATATCTCGTGACGTGTATCTCAGAACTCGGAACTAGTAACCCGTTACCGATAATTCGGAGCTCACATCTTGTATTTCGTAACTCGTAACTAGTACCTCGTAGATCGTGAGTCGTAAACTCGTAACTCGTAACTCGTATATCAAAACTCGTAACTTGAAACTCGTAACTCGTGAATCGCATCTTATAACTCGCTACTCATAACCCGGAACTCGTATCTTATGTATCGTAGATTGTAACCCATTACCAATAACAAGAAACTCGCATCTGGCCTCTCGTAGCTCGTGAATCGTTACCTGTAAGTGGGAACTCGCAACTTGTATCTCGTGACGCGTAACTCAGAACTTGAAACTCGTAACGCGTTACCGATAACTCGGAGCTTGTATCTTGTATCCCTTACCTTGTAACTCGTAACTCGTTACCAATTACTCGGAACTCGTATCTTCTATCTCGGATCTCGCAAATCATTGCCGATAACCTGGAACTCGTATCCTAGATCTTGAAGATCGTAACTCGTTACCAATAAGTGGGAACACGCATCTTGTATCTCGTGACGTGTAACTCAAAACTCGGAACTAGTAACGCGTTACCGATAACTCGGAGCTCGTATCTTGTAACTAGTAACTCGTAACTCCTTAACCCATAACTTGGAACTCGTACCTTATATATCGTAACTTGTAATTCATTACCGATAACCTGGAACTCGTATCTTATATATCGTAACTTGTAATCCATTACCGATAACCTGGAACTCGTATCTTGCATCCCCTAGCTCGTAAATCGTAACCGATAAATGGGAACTCGCATCTTGTATCTCGTGACACGTAAATCAGGACTCGGAAGTCGAAAGTGTTACCGATAACTCGGAGCTCGAATCTTGTATCACTTACCTTGTAACTCGTAACTCGTAACCCGTAACTCGTTGCCCATAACTCGGAACTCGAATCTTGATCTCGGATCTTGTAAATCAATGACGATAACCTCGAACTCGTATCCTAGATCTTGTAGTTCGTAACTCGTTACTGATAGGTGGAAGCTAGCATCCTGTATCTCATGACGCAAAACTCAGAAATCGTAACGCGTAACCGATAACTCGGAGCTCGTATCTTGTAACTCGTAACTCGTTAATTATCACTCGGAACTCGCATCTTGTATCTAGTGGCTCGTAACTCATAACTGATTACCTGGAAATCGTATCTAGTGTCTCGCAGCTCGTAACTCGTTACGATGCGTGGGAACTTACATCTTGTATCTCGCAACTCGTAACTAGTACCTCGTAGATCGTAAGTCGTAATTCGTAACTCGTATATCGTTACTCGCAACTCAATACTCGTAACTCGTAACTCGTAACTCGTAAATCGCAGCTTACACATTGCTACTCATAACCCGGAACTCGTATCTTGTGTATCGTAGCTTGTAACCCATTACCAATATCAAGGAACACGTATCTGGCCTCTCGTAGCTCGTGAATCGTTACCGATAAGTGGGAACTCTCAACTTGCATCTCGTGACGCATAACCCAGAACTTGGAACTCGTAACGCGTTACCGATAACTCTGAGCTTGTACCTTGTATCTCTTACCTTGTAACTCGAAACTCGTAACTCGTTACCCATTACTCGGATCTCGTATCTTCTATCTCGGATCTCGCAAATCATTGCCGATAACCTGGAGCTCGTATCCTAGATCTTAAGGATCGTGACTAGTTACCAATAAGTGGGAACTCGCATCTTGTATCTCGTGACGTGTAACTCAGAACTCGGAACTAGTGACGCATTACCGATAACTCGGAGCTCGTATGTCATATATCGCAACTTGTAATCCAATACCGATAACCTGGAACTCGTATCTTATGTATCGTAACTTGTAATCCATTACCGATAACCTGGAACTCGTATCTTGCATCTCGTAGCTCGTAAATCGTTACCGATAAATGGGAACTCGCATCTTGTATCTCGTGACGCGTAACTCAGGACTCGGAACTCGAAAGTGTTACCGATAACTCGGAACTCGTATCTTGTATCTCGTACCTTGTAACTCGTAACTCGTAACCCGTTACTCGTTGCCTATAACTCGGAACTTGAATCTTGATCTCGGATCTTGTAAATCAATGACGATAACCTCGAACTTGTATCATAGATCTAGTAGTCCGTAACTCGTTACCGACAGGTGGAGGCTCGTCATGACGTGGAACTCAGAACTCGGAACTCGTAACGCGTAACCTATAACTCGGAGCTCGTATCTTGTAACTCGTAACTCGTTTCTTATAACTCGGAACGCGCATCTTGTATCGAGTGGCTCGTAACTCATTGCTGATTACCTGGAACTCGCATCATGTATCTTGTAACTCGTAACTAGTACCTCGTAGATCGTAAGCCGTAATTCGTAACTCGTATATCGTTACTCGCAACTCAAAACTCGTAACTCGAAACTCGTAACTCGTAAATCGCATTTTATAACCCGCTACTCATAACCCGGAACTCGTATCTTATGTATCGTAGATTGTAACCCATTATCAATAACAAGGAACTCGTATCTGGCCTCTCGTAGCTCGTGAATCGTTACCTGTAAGTGGGAACTCGCAACTTGTATCTCGTGACGCGTAACTCAGGAATCGGAACTCGAAAGTGTTACCGATAACTCGGAACTCGTATCTTGTATCTCGTACCTTGTAACTCGTAACTCGTAACCCGTTACTCGTTGCCTATAACTCGGAACTTGAATCTTGATCTCGGATCTTGTAAATCAATGACGATAACCTCGAACTTGTATCATAGATCTAGTAGTCCGTAACTCGTTACCGACAGGTGGAGGCTCGTCATGACGTGGAACTCAGAACTCGGAACTCGTAACGCGTAACCTATAACTCGGAGCTCGTATCTCGTAACTCGTAACTCGTTTCTTATAACTCGGAACGCGCATCTTGTATCGAGTGGCTCGTAACTCATTGCTGATTACCTGGAACTCGCATCATGTATCTTGTAACTCGTAACTAGTACCTCGTAGATCGTAAGCCGTAATTCGTAACTCGTAACTCGTATATCGTTACTCGCAACTCAAAACTCGTAACTCGAAACTCGTAACTCGTAAATCGCATTTTATAACCCGCTACTCATAACCCGGAACTCGTATCTTATGTATCGTAGATTGTAACCCATTATCAATAACAAGGAACTCGTATCTGGCCTCTCGTAGCTCGTGAATCGTTACCTGTAAGTGGGAACTCGCAACTTGTATCTCGTGACGCGTAACTCAGGAATCGGAACTCGAAAGTGTTACCGATAACTCGGAACTCGTATCTTGTATCTCGTACCTTGTAACTCGTAACTCGTAACCCGTTACTCGTTGCCTATAACTCGGAACTTGAATCTTGATCTCGGATCTTGTAAATCAATGACGATAACCTCGAACTTGTATCATAGATCTAGTAGTCCGTAACTCGTTACCGACAGGTGGAGACTCGTCATGACGTGGAACTCAGAACTCGGAACTCGTAACGCGTAACCTATAACTCGGAGCTCGTATCTTGTAACTCGTAACTCGTTTCTTATAACTCGGAACGCGCATCTTGTATCGAGTGGCTCGTAACTCATTGCTGATTACCTGGAACTCGCATCATGTATCTTGTAACTCGTAACTAGTACCTCGTAGATCGTAAGCCGTAATTCGTAACTCGTAACTCGTATATCGTTACTCGCAACTCAAAACTCGTAACTCGAAACTCGTAACTCGTAAATCGCATTTTATAACCCGCTACTCATAACCCGGAACTCGTATCTTATGTATCGTAGATTGTAACCCATTACCAATAACAAGGAACTCGTATCTGGCCTCTCGTAGCTCGTGAATCGTTACCTGTAAGTGGGAACTCGCAACTTGTATCTCGTGACGCGTAACTCAGGAATCGGAACTCGAAAGTGTTACCGATAACTCGGAGCTCGTATCTTGTATCACGTACCTTGTAACTCGTAACTCGTAACCCGTTACTCGTTGCCTATAACTCGGAACTTGAATCTTGATCTCGGATCTTGTAAATCAATGACGATAACCTCGAACTTGTATCCTAGATCTAGTAGTCCGTAACTCGTTACCGACAGGTGGAGACTCGCATCTTGTATCTCATGACGTGGAACTCAGAACTCGGAACTCGTAACGCGTAACCTATAACTCGGAGCTCGTATCTTGTAACTCGTAACTCGTTTCTTATAACTCGGAACGCGCATCTTGTATCGAGTAGCTCGTAACTCATTACTGATTACCTGGAACTCGCATCACGTACCTTGTAACTCGTAACTCGAAACCCGTTACTCGTTGCCTATAACTCGGAACTCGAATCTTGATCTCGGATCTTGTAAATCATTGCCGATAACCTGGAACTCGTATCCTAGATCTTGAAGATCGTGACTCGTTACCAATATGTGGGAACTCGCATCTTGTATCTCGTGACGTGTAACTCAGAACTCGGAACTAGTGACGCGTTTCCGATAACTCGGAGCTCGTATCTTATATATCGTAACTTGTAATCCAATACCGATACCCTGGAACTCGTATCTTATATATCGTTACTTGTAATCCATTACCGATAACCTGGAACTCGTATCTTGCATATCGTAGCTCGTATATCGTTACCGATAAATGGCAACTCGCATCTTGTATCTCGTGACGCGTAACTCAGGATTCGGAACTCGAAAGTGTTACCGATAACTCGGAGCTCGTATCTTGTATCACTAACCTTGTAACTCGCAACTCGTAACCCGTAACTCGTTGTCCATAACTCGGAACTGGTATCTTGTATCTAGTAGCTCGTAACTCATTACTGATTACCTGGAACTCGTATAATGTGTCTCGTAGCTCGTAACTCGTTACGACAAGTGGGAACTCTCATCTTGTATCTCGTAATTCGTAACTAGTAACTCGTAGATCGTAAGTCTTAGTTCGTAACTCGTAACTCGTATATCGTAACTCGCAACTCGAAACTAGAAACTCGTAACTCGTAAATCGCAGCTTAGAACTTCCTACTCATAACCCGGGACTCGTATCGTGTGTATCGTAGCTTGTAATCCATTACCAATAACAAGGAATTGGTATCCTGCCTCTCATAGCTCGTAAATCGTTACCGATAAGTGGGAACTCGCATCCTATATCTCGTGACGTGTAACTCAGAACTCGGAACTAGTAACGCGTTACCGATAATTCGGAGCTCACATCTTGTATCTCGTAACTCGTAACTAGTACCTCGTAGATCGTAAGTCGTAATTCGTAACTCGTATATCGTTACTCGCAACTTGAAACTCGTAACTCGAAACTCGTAACTCGCAACTTGAAACTCGTAACTCGTACTCGTAAATCGCATCTTATAACTCGCTACTCATAACCCGGAGCTCATATCTTGTGAATCGTAGCTTGTAACCCATTACCAATAACAAGGAACTCGCATCTTGCCTCTCGTAGCTCGTAAATCGTTACCAATAAGTGGGAACTCGCAACTTGTATCTCGTGACGCGTAACTCAGAACTAGGAACTCGTAACGCGTTACCGATAACTCGGAGCTCGTATCTTATATATCGTAACTTGAAATCCATTACCGATAACCTGGAACTCGTATCTTGCATCTCGTAGCTCGTAAATCGTTACCGATAAATGGGAACTCGCATCTTGTATCTCATGACGTGAAACTCAGAACTCGGAACTCGTAACGCGTAACCTATAACTCGGAGCTCGTATCTTGTAACACGTAACTCGTTTCTTATAACTCGGAACGCGAATCTTGTATCTAGTGGCTCGTAACTCATTACTGATTACCTGGAACTCGCATCTTGTGTCTCGTAGCTCGTAACTCGTTACGATGCGTGGGAACTTACATCTTGTATTTCGCAACTCGTAACTAGTACCTCGTAGATCGTAAGTCGTAATTCGTAACTCGAAACTCGTAACTCGTAAATCGCATCTTATAACTCGCTACTCATAACCCGGAACTCATAACTTATGTATCGTAGATTGTAACCCATTACCAATAACAAGAAACTCGTATCTGGCCTCTCGTAGCTCGTGAATCGTTACCTGTAAGTGGGAACTCGCAACTTGTATCTCGTGACGCGTAACTCAGAACTTGAAACTCGTAACGCGTTACCGATAGCTCGGAGCTTGTATCTTGTATCTCTTACCTTGTAACTCGTAACTCGTTACCAATTACTCGGAACTCGTATCTTCTACCCCGGATCTCGCAAATCATTGCCGATAACCTGGAACTCGTATCCTAGATCTTGAAGATCGTAACTCGTTACCAATAAGTTGGAACACGCATCTTGTATCTCGTGACGTTTAACTCAGAACTCGGAACTAGTACAGCGTTACCGATAACTCGGAGCTTGTATCTTGTAACTCGTAACTCGTAACTCGTTACCCATAACTTGGAACTCGTACCTTATATATCGTAACTTGTAATCCATTACCGATAACCTGGAACTCGTATCTTATATATCGTAACTTGTTATCCATTGCCGATAACCTGGAACTCGTATCTTGCATTCCTAGCTCGTAAATCGTAACCGATAAATGGGAACTCGCATCTTGTATCTCGTGACACGTAAATCAGGACTCGGAAGTTGAAAGTGTTACCGATAACCCGGAGCTCGAATCTTGTATCACTTACCTTGTAACTCGTAACTGGTAACCCGTAGCTCGTTGACCATAACTCGGAACTCGAATCTTGATCTCGGATCTTGTAAATCAATGACGATAACCTCGAACTCGTATCCTAGATCTTGTAGTTCGTAACTCGTTACTGATAGGTGGAAGCTTGCATCCTGTATCTCATGTCGCGAAACTCAGAACTCGTAACGCGTAACCGATAACTCGGAGCTCGTATTTTGAAAATCGTAACTCGTTAATTATCACTCGGAACTCACATCTTGTATCTAGTGGCTCGTAACTCATTACTGATTACATGGAAATCGTATCTTGTGTCTCGTAGCTCGTAATTCGTTACGATGCCTGGGAACTTACATCCTGTATCTCGCAACTCGTAACTAGTATCTCGTAGATCGTAAGTCGTAATTCGTAACTCGTATATCGTTACTCGCAACTCGAAACTCGTAACTCGAAACTCGTAACTCGTAAATCGCAGCTTATAACTCGCCAATCATAACCCGGAACTCATAACTTATGTATCGTAGCTTGTAATTCATTACCAATAACAAGGAACTCGTATCTTGCCTCTCGTAGCCCGTAAATCGTTACCGATAAGTGGGAACTCGCATCGTGTATCTCGTAACTCGTAACTAGTACCTCGTAGATCGTAAGTCGTAATTCATAACTCGTAACTCGTATATCGTAACTCGCAACTCGCAACTCGCAACTCGAAACTCGTAACTCGTAACTCGTAACTCGTAACTCGTAACTCGTAACTCGTAACTCGTAACTCGTAACTCGTAACTCGTAACTCGTTACTCGTAACTCGTAACTCGTAACCCGTAACTCGTAACTCGTAACTCGTAACTCGAAACTCGAAACTCGAAACTCGAAACTCGTAACTCGTAAATCGCAGCTTACAACTCGGATCTCGTATCTTCTATCTCGGATCTCGCAAATCATTGCCGATAACCTGGAGCTCGTATCCTAGATCTTGAAGATCGTGACTCATTACCAATAAGTGAGAACTCGCATCTTGTATCTCGTGACGTGTAACTCGGAACTCGGAACTAGTGAGGCGGTACTGACAACTCGGAGCTCGTATCTTATATATCGTAACATGTAATCCAATACCGATAACCTGGAACTCGTATCTTATATATCGTGACTTGTAATCAGTTACCGATAACCTGGAACTCGTATCTTGCATATCGTAGCTCGTAAATCGTTACCGATAAATGGCAACTCGCATCTTGTATCTCGTGACGCGTAACTCAGGATTCGGAACTCGAGAGTGTTACCGATAACTCGGAGCTCGTATCTTGTATCACTTACCTTGTAACTCGCAACTCGTAACCCGTAACTCGTTGCCCATAACTCGGAACTGGTATCTTGTATCTAGTAGCTCGTAACTCATTACTGATTACCTGGAACTCGCATCACGTATCTCGTAACTCGTAACTAGTACCTCGTAGATAGTAAGTCGTAATTCGTAACTCGTAACATGTATATCGTAACTCGCAACTCGCAACTCGCAACTCGAAACTCGTAACTCGAAACTCGCAACTCGTAACTCGTAACTCGTAACTCGAAACTCGCAACTCGCAACTCGTAACTCGTAACTCGTAAATCGAAGCTTACACATTGCTACTCATAACCCGGAACTCGTATCTTGTGTATCGTAGCTTGTAACCCATTACCAATATCAAGGAACTCGTATCTGGCCTCTCGTAGCTCGTCAATCGTTACCGATAAGTGAGAACTCGCAACTTGTATCTCGTGACGCATAACTCAGAACTTGGAACTCGTAACGCATTACCGATAACTCTGACCTTGTACCTTGTATCTCTTACCTTGTAACTCGAAACTCGTAACTCTTTACCCATTACTCGGATCTCGTATCTTCTATCTCGGAACTCGCAAATCATTGCCGATAACCTGGAGCTCATATCCTAGATCTTGAAGATCGTGACTCGTTACCAATAAGTGGGAACTCGCATCTTGTATCTCGTGACGTGTAACTCAGAACTCGGAACTAGTGACGCGTTACCGATAACTCGGAGCTCGTATCTTATATATCGCAACTTGTAATCCAATACCGATAACCTGGAACTCGTATCTTATATATCGTTACTTGTAATCCATTACCGATAACCTGGAACTCGTATCTTGCATCTCGTAGCTCGTAACTCGTTGCCCATAACTCGCAACTTGAATCTTGATCTAGGAACTTGTAAATCAATGACGATAACCTCGAACTCGTATCCTAGATCTAGTAGTTCGTAACTCGTTACCGATAGGTGGAAACTCGCATCTTGTATCTCGTGACGCGTAACTCAGGACTCGGAACTCGAAAATGTTACCGATAACTCGGAACTCGTATCTTGTATCTCGTACCTTGTAACTCGTAACTCGTAACTCGTAACCCGTTACTCGTTGCCTATAACTCGGAACTTGATTCTTGATCTCGGATCTTGTAAATCAATGACGATAACCTCGAACTTGTATCCTAGATCTAGTAGTGCGTAACTCGTTACCGACAGGTGGAGACACGCATCTTGTATCTCATGACGTGGAACTCAGAACTCGGAAATCGTAACGCGTAACCTATAACTCGGAGCTCGTATCTTATAACTCGTAACTCGTTTCTTATAACTCGGAACGCGCATCTTGTATCGAGTGGCTCGTAACTCATTACTGATTACCTGGAACTCGCATCATGTATCTTGTAACTCGTAACTAGTACCTCGTAGATCGCAAGCCGTAATTCGTAACTCGTAACTCGTATATCGTTACTCGCAATTTAAAACTCGTAACTCGAAACTCGTAACTCGAAACTCGTAAATCGCATCTTATAACCCGCTACTCATAACCCGGAACTCGTATCTTATGTATCGTAGATTGTAACCCATTACCAATAACAAGGAACTCGTATCTGGCCTCTCGTAGCTCGTTAATCGTTATCTGCAAGTGGGAACTCGCATCTTGTATCTCATGACGTGTAACTCAGAACTCGGAACTAGTAATGCGTTACCAATAACTCGGAGCTCGTATCTTGTAACTCGTAACTCGTAACTCGTTACCCATAACTTGGAACTCGTACCTTATATATCGTAACTTGTAATCCATTACCGATAACCTGGAACTCGTATCTTATATATCGTGACTTGTAATCCATTACCGATAACCTGGAACTCGTATCTTGCATCTCGTAGCTCGTAAATCGTTACCGATAGATGGGAACTCGCATCTTGTATCTCGTGACGCGTAAATAAGGACTCGGAAGTCGAAATTGTTACCGATAACTCGGAGCTCGAATCTTCTATCACTTACCTTGTAACTCGTAACTCGTTAATTATCACTCGGAACTCGCATCTTGTATCTAGTGGCTCGTAACTCATTACTGATTACATGGAAATCGTATCTTGTGTCTCGTAGCTCGTAATTCGTTACGATGCCTGGGAACTTACATCCTGTATCTCGCAACTCGTAACTAGTATCTCGTAGATCGTAAGTCGTAATTCGTAACTCGTATATCGTTACTCGCAACTCGAAACTCGTAACTCGAAACTCGTAACCCGTAAATCGCAGCTTATAACTCGCCAATCATAACCCGGAACTCATAACTTATGTATCGTAGCTTGTAATTCATTACCAATAACAAGGAACTCGTATCTTGCCTCTCGTAGCCCGTAAATCGTTACCGATAAGTGGGAACTCGCATCGTGTATCTCGTAACTCGTAACTAGTACCTCGTAGATCGTAACTCGTAACTCGTAACTCGTAACTCGTAACTCGTAACTCGTAACTCGTAACTCGTAACTCGTAACTCGTAACTCGTAACTCGTAACTCGTAACTCGTAACTCGTAACTCGTAACTCGTAACTAGTAACTCGTAACTCGTAACTCGAAACTCGAAACTCGAAACTCGTAACTCGTAAATCGCAGCTTACAACTCGGATCTCGTATCTTCTATCTCGGATCTCGCAAATCATTGCCGATAACCTGGAGCTCGTATCCTAGATCTTGAAGATCGTGACTCGTTACCAATAAGTGAGAACTCGCATCTTGTATCTCGTGACGTGTAACTCGGAACTCGGAACTAGTGAGGCGTTACTGACAACTCGGAGCTCGTATCTTATATATCGTAACATGTAATCCAATACCGATAACCTGGAACTCGTATCTTATATATCGTGACTTGTAATCAGTTACCGATAACCTGGAACTCGTATCTTGCATATCGTAGCTCGTAAATCGTTACCGATAAATGGCAACTCGCATCTTGTATCTCGTGACGCGTAACTCAGGATTCGGAACTCGAAAGTGTTACCGATAAATCGGAGCTCGTATCTTGTATCACTTACCTTGTAACTCGCAACTCGTAACCCGTAACTCGTTGCCCATAACTCGGAACTGGTATCTTGTATCTAGTAGCTCGTAACTCATTACTGATTACCTGGAACTCGCATCACGTATCTCGTAACTCGTAACTAGTACCTCGTAGATAGTAAGTCGTAATTCGTAACTCGTAACATGTATATCGTAACTCGCAACTCGCAACTCGCAACTCGAAACTCGTAACTCGAAACTCGCAACTCGTAAATCGTAACTCGTAACTCGAAACTCGCAACTCGTAACTCGTAACTCGTAACTCGTAAATCGAAGCTTACACATTGCTACTCATAACCCGCAACTCGTATCTTGTGTATCGTAGCTTGTAACCCATTACCAATATCAAGGAACACGTATCTGGCCTCTCGTAGCTCGTCAATCGTTACCGATAAGTGAGAACTCGCAACTTGTATCTCGTGACGCGTAACTCAGAACTTGGAACTCGTAACGCATTACCGATAACTCTGAGCTTGTACCTTGTATCTCTTACCTTGTAACTCGAAACTCGTAACTCTTTACCCATTACTCGGATCTCGTATCTTCTATCTCGGAACTCGCAAATCATTGCCGATAACCTGGAGCTCATATCCTAGATCTTGAAGATCGTGACTCGTTACCAATAAGTGGGAACTCGCATCTTGTATCTCGTGACGTGTAACTCAGAACTCGGAACTAGTGACGCGTTACCGATAACTCGGAGCTCGTATCTTATATATCGCAACTTGTAATCCAATACCGATAACCTGGAACTCGTATCTTATATATCGTTACTTGTAATCCATTACCGATAACCTGGAACTCGTATCTTGCATCTCGTAGCTGGTAACTCGTTGCCCATAACTCGCAACTTGAATCTTGATCTAGGAACTTGTAAATCAATGACGATAACCTCGAACTCGTATCCTAGATCTAGTAGTTCGTAACTCGTTACCGATAGGTGGAAACTCGCATCTTGTATCTCGTGACGCGTAACTCAGGACTCGGAACTCGAAAATGTTACCGATAACTCGGAACTCGTATCTTGTATCTCGTACCTTGTAACTCGTAACTCGTAACCCGTTACTCGTTGCCTATAACTCGGAACTTGATTCTTGATCTCGGATCTTGTAAATCAATGACGATAACCTCGAACTTGTATCCTAGATCTAGTAGTGCGTAACTCGTTACCGACAGGTGGAGACACGCATCTTGTATCTCATGACGTGGAACTCAGAACTCGGAAATCGTAACGCGTAACCTATAACTCGGAGCTCGTATCTTGTAACTCGTAACTCGTTTCTTATACCTCGGAACGCGCATCTTGTATCGAGTGGCTCGTAACTCATTACTGATTACCTGGAACTCGCATCATGTATCTTGTAACTCGTAACTAGTACCTCGTAGATCGCAAGCCGTAATTCGTAACTCGTAACTCGTATATCGTTACTCGCAACTCAAAACTCGTAACTCGAAACTCGTAACTCGAAACTCGTAAATCGCATCTTATAACCCGCTACTCATAACCCGGAACTCGTATCTTATGTATCGTAGATTGTAACCCATTACCAATAACAAGGAACTCGTATCTGGCCTCTCGTAGCTCGTTAATCGTTATCTGTAAGTGGGAACTCGCATCTTGTATCTCATGACGTGTAACTCAGAACTCGGAACTAGTAATGCGTTACCAATAACTCGGAGCTCGTATCTTGTATCTCGTAACTCGTAACTCGTTACCCATAACTTGGAACTCGTACCTTATATATCGTAACTTGTAATCCATTACCGATAACCTGGAACTCGTATCTTATATATCGTAACTTGTAATCCATTACCGATAACCTGGAACTCGTATCTTGCATCTCGTAGCTCGTAAATCGTTACCGATAAATGGGAACTCGCATCTTGTATCTCGTGACGCGTAAATCAGGACTCGGAAGTCGAAATTGTTACCGATAACTCGGAGCTCGAATCTTCTATCACTTACCTTGTAACTCGTAACTCGTTGCCCATAACTCGGAACTCGAATCTTGATCTCGGATCTTGTAAATCAATGACGATAACCTCAAACTCGTATCCTAGATCTAGTAGTTCGTAACTCGTTACTGATAGGTGGAAGCTCGCATCCTGCATCTTATGACGCGAAACTCAGAACTCGTAACGCGTAACCGATAACTCGGAGCTCGTATCTTGTAACTCGTAAATCATTAATTATCACTCGGAACTCGCATCTTGTATCTAGTGGCTCGTAACTCATTACTGATTACCTGGAAATCGTATCTTGTGTCTCGTAGCTCGTAATTCGTTACGATGCGTGGGAACTTACATCTTGTATCTCGCAACTAGTAACTAGTACCTCGTAGATCGTTAGTCGTAATTCGTAACTCCAAAGTCGTATCTCGTAAATCGCATCTTATAACTCGCTACTCATAACCCGGAACTCATAACTTATGTATCGTAGCTTGTAATTCATTACCAATAACAAGGAACTCGTATCTTGCCTCTCGTAGCCCGTAAATCGTTACCGATAAATGGGAACTCGCATCTTGTATCTCGTGACGCGTAACTCAGGACTCGGAACTCGAAAGTGTTACCGATAACTCGCTGCTCGTATCTTGTATCACTTACCTTGTAAATTGTAACCCGTAACTCGTTGCCCATAACTCGGAACTCGAATCTTGATCCCAGATCTTGTAAATCAATGACGATAACCTCGAACTCGTATCCTAGATCCAGTAGTTCGTAACTCGTTACCGATAGGTGGAAGCTCGCATCTTGTATCTCATGACGCGAAACTCAGAACTCTCAACTCGTAACGCGGAACCGATAGCTCGGAGCTTGTATCTTGTATCACTTACCTTGTAACTTATTACTGATTACCTGTTACTCGTATCTTGTGTCTCGTAGCTCGTAACTTGTTACGACAAGTGGGAACTCTCATCTTGTATCTGGTAATTCGTAACTAGTACCGCGTAGATCGTAAGTCTTAATTCGTAACTCGTAACTCGTAAATCGTAACTCGCAAATCGAAACTAGAAACTCGTAACTCGTAAATCGCAGCTTATAACTCCCTACTCATAACCCGGAACTCGTATCGTGTGTATCGTAGCTTGTCACCCATTACTAATAACAAGGAATTCGTATCCTGCCTCTCATAGCTCGTAAATCGTTACCGATAAGTGGGAACTCGCATCCTATATCTCGTGACGTGTAACTCAGAACTAGTAACGCGTTACCGATAATTCGGAGCTTACATCTTGTATCTCGTAACTCGTAACTAGTACCTCCTAGATCGTAAGTCGTAATTCGTAACTCGTAACTCGTATATCGTTACTCGCAACTTGAAACTCGTAACTCGACACTCGAAACTCGTAACTCGTACTCGTAAATCGCATCTTATAACTCGCTACTCATAACCCGGAGCTCGTATCTTGTGAATCGTAGCTTGTAACCCATTACCAATAACATGGAACTAGCATCTTGCCTCTCGTAGCTCGTAAATCGTTACCAATAAGTGGGAACTCGCAACTTGTATCTCGTGACGCGTAACTCAGAACTAGGAACTCGTAACGCGTTACCGATAACTCGGAGCTCGTATCTTATATATCGTAACTTGAAATCCATTACCGATAACCTGGAACTCGTATCTTGCATCTTGTAGCTCGTAAATCGTTACCGATAAATGGGAACTCGCATCTTGTATCTCATGACGTGAAACTCAGAACTCGTAACTCGTAACCTATAACTCGGAGCTCGTATCTTGTAACTCGTAACTTGTTTCTTATAGATCGGAACGCGCATCTTGTATCTAGTGGCTCGTAACTCATTGCTGATTACCTGGAACTCGCATCTTGTATCTCGTAACTCGTAACTAGTACCTCGTAGATCGTAAGTCGTAATTCGTAACGCGTAAATCGCAGCTTATAACTCCCTACTCATAACCCGGAACTCGTATCGTGTGTATCGTAGCTTGTCACCCATTACCAATAACAAGGAATTCGTATCCTGCCTCTCATAGCTCGTAAATCGTTACCGATAAGTGGGAACTCGCATCCTATATCTCGTGACGTGTAACTCAGAACTAGTAACGCGTTACCGATAATTCGGAGCTTACATCTTGTATCTCGTAACTCGTAACTAGTACCTCGTAGATCGTAAGTCGTAATTCGTAACTCGTAACTCGTATATCGTTACTCGCAACTTGAAACTCGTAACTCGAAACTCGTAACTCGTACTCGTAAATCGCATCTTATAACTCCCTACTCATAACCCGGAACTCGTATCGTGTGTATCGTAGCTTGTCACCCATTACCAATAACAAGGAACTCGTATCTGGCCTCTCGTAGCTCGTCAATCGTTACCGATAAGTGAGAACTCGCAACTTGTATCTCGTGACGCGTAAATCAGAACTTGGAACTCGTAACGCATTACCGATAACTCTGAGCTTGTACCTTGTATCTCTTACCTTGTAACTCGAAACTCGTAACTCTTTACCCATTACTCGGATCTCGTATCTTCTATCTCGGAACTCGCAAATCATTGCCGATAACCTGGAGCTCATATCCTAGATCTTGAAGATCGTGACTCGTTACCAATAAGTGGGAACTCGCATCTTGTATCTCGTGACGTGTAACTCAGAACTCGGAACTAGTGACGCGTTACCGATAACTCGGAGCTCGTATCTTATATATCGCAACTTGTAATCCAATACCGATAACCTGGAACTCGTATCTTATATATCGTAACTTATAATTCATTACCGATAACCTGGAACTCGTATCTTGCATCTCGTAGCTCGTAAATCGTTACAGATAAATGGGAACTCGCATCATGTATCTCGTGACGCGTAACTCAGGATTCGGAACTCGAAAGTGTTACCGATAACTCGGAGCTCGTATCTTGTATCACTTACCTTGTAACTCGCAACTCGTAACCCGTAACTCGTTGCCCATAACTCGGAACTGGTAGCTCGTAACTCATTACTGATTACCTGGAACTCGCATCACGTAGCTCGTGAATCGTTACCTGTAAGTGGGAACTCGTAACTTGTATCTCGTGACGCGTAACTCAGAACTTGAAACTCGTAACGCGTTACCGATAACTTGGAGCTTGTATCTTGTATCTCTTAACTTGTAACTCGTAACTCATTACCAATTACTCGTAACTCGTGTCTTCTATCTCGGATCTCGCAAATCATTGCCGATAACCTTGAACTCGTATCCTAGATCTTGAAGATCGTAACTCGTTGCCAATAAGTGGGAACAGGCATCTTGTATCTCGTGACGTGTAACTTAGAACTCGAAACTAGTGACGTGTTACCGATAACTCGGAGCTCGTATCTTATATATCGTAACTTGTAATCCAATACCGATAACCTGGAACTCGTATCTTATATATCGTAACTTGTAATCCATTACCGTTAACCTGGAACTCGTATCTTGCATATCGTAGCTCGTAAATCGTTACCGATAAATGGCAACTCGCATCTTGTATCTCGTGACGCGTAACTCAGGATTCGGAGCTCGAAAGTGGTACCGATAACTCGGAGCTCGTATCTTGTATCACTTACCTTGTAACTCGCAACTCGTAACCCGTAACTCGCTGCCGTATCTCGCAACTCGTAACTAGTACCTCGTAGATCGTAAGTCGTAATTCGTAACTCGAAACTCGTAACTCATAACCCGGAACTCGTATCGTGTGTATCGTAGCTTGTCACCCATTACCAATAACAAGGAATTCGTATCCTGCCTCTCATAGCTCGTAAATCGTTACCGATAAGTGGGAACTCGCATCCTATATCTCGTGACGTGTAACTCAGAACTCGGAACTAGTAACGCGTTACCGATAATTCGGAGCTTACATCTTGTATCTCGTAACTCGTAACTAGTACCTCGTAGATCGTAAGTCGTAATTCGTAACTCGTAACTCGTATATCGTTACTCGCAACTTGAAACTCGTAACTCGTACTCGTAAATCGCATCTTATAACTCGCTACTCATAACCCGGAGCTCGTATCTTGTGAATCGTAGCTTGTAACCCATTACCAATAACAAGGAACTCGCATCTTGCCTCTCGTAGCTCGTAAATCGTTACCAATAAGTGGGAACTCGCAGCTTGTATCTCGTGACGCGTAACTCAGAACTAGGAACTCGTAACGCGTTACCGATAACTCGGAGCTCGTATCTTATATATCGTAACTTGAAATCCATTCCCGATAACCTGGAACTCGTATCTTGCATCTCGTAGCTCGTAAATCGTTACCGATAAATGGGAACTCGCATCTTGTATCTCATGACGTGAAACTCAGAACTCGTAACTCGTAACCTATAACTCGGAGCTCGTATCCTGTAACTCGTAACTCGTTTCTTATAACTCGGAACGCGCATCTTGTATCTAGTGGCTCGTAACTCATTGCTGATTACCTGGAACTCGCATCTTGTATCTCGTAACTCGTAACTAGTACCTCGTAGATCGTAAGTCGTAATTCGTAACTCGTAACTCGTATATCGTAACTCGCAACTCGCAACTCGAAACTCGTAGCTCGAAACTCGAAACTCGTAACTCGTAACTCGTAACTCGTAACTCGTAACTCGTAACTCGTAACTCGTAACTCGTAACTCGTAACTCGTAACTCGTAACTCGTAACTCGTAACTCGTAACTCGTAACTCGTAACTCGTAAATCGCAGCTTACAACTCGCTACTCATAGCCCGGAACTCGTATCTTGTGTATCGTAGCTTGTAACCCATTACCAATAACAAGGAACTCGTATCTGGCCTCTCGTAGCTCGTGAATCGTTACCGATAAGTGGGAACTCGCAACTTGTATTTCGTCACGCGTAACTCAGAACTTGGAACTCGTAACGCGTTACCGATAACTCGGAGCTTGTGCCTTGTATCTCTTACCTTGTAACTATAAACTCGTAACTCGTTACCCATTACTCGGATCTCGTATCTTCTATGTCGGATCTCACAAATCATTGCCGATAACCTGGAGCTCGTATCCTAGATCTTGAAGATCGTGACTCGTTACCAATAAGTGGGAACTCGCATCCTATATCTCGTGACGTGTATCTCAGAACTCGGAACTAGTAACCCGTTACCGATAATTCGGAGCTCACATCTTGTATTTCGTAACTCGTAACTAGTACCTCGTAGATCGTGAGTCGTAATTCGTAACTCGTAACTCGTATATCAAAACTCGTAACTTGAAACTCGTAACTCGTGAATCGCATCTTATAACTCGCTACTCATAACCCGGAACTCGTATCTTATGTATCGTAGATTGTAACCCATTACCAATAACAAGAAACTCGCATCTGGCCTCTCGTAGCTCGTGAATCGTTACCTGTAAGTGGGAACTCGCAACTTGTATCTCGTGACGCGTAACTCAGAACTTGAAACTCGTAACGCGTTACCGATAACTCGGAGCTTGTATCTTGTATCCCTTACCTTGTAACTCGTAACTCGTTACCAATTACTCGGAACTCGTATCTTCTATCTCGGATCTCGCAAATCATTGCCGATAACCTGGAACCCGTATCCTAGATCTTGAAGATCGTAACTCGTTACCAATAAGTGGGAACACGCATCTTGTATCTCGTGACGTGTAACTCAAAACTCGGAACTAGTAACGCGTTACCGATAACTCGGAGCTCGTATCTTGTAACTAGTAACTCGTAACTCCTTACCCATAACTTGGAACTCGTACCTTATATATCGTAACTTGTAATTCATTACCGATAACCTGGAACTCGTATCTTATATATCGTAACTTGTAATCCATTACCGATAACCTGGAACTCGTATCTTGCATCCCCTAGCTCGTAAATCGTAACCGATAAATGGGAACTCGCATCTTGTATCTCGTGACACGTAAATCAGGACTCGGAAGTCGAAAGTGTTACCGATAACTCGGAGCTCGAATCTTGTATCACTTACCTTGTAACTCGTAACTCGTAACCCGTAACTCGTTGCCCATAACTCGGAACTCGAATCTTGATCTCGGATCTTGTAAATCAATGACGATAACCTCGAACTCATATCCTAGATCTTGTAGTTCGTAACTGGTTACTGATAGGTGGAAGCTCGCATCCTGTATCTCATGACGCAAAACTCAGAAATCGTAACGCGTAACCGATAACTCGGAGCTCGTATCTTGTAACTCGTAACTCGTTAATTATCACTCGGAACTCGCATCTTGTATCTAGTGGCTCGTAACTCATAACTGATTACCTGGAAATCGTATCTAGTGTCTCGCAGCTCGTAACTCGTTACGATGCGTGGGAACTTACATCTTGTATCTCGCAACTCGTAACTAGTACCTCGTAGATCGTAAGTCGTAATTCGTAACTCGTATATCGTTACTCGCAACTCAATACTCGTAACTCGTAACTCGTAACTCGTAAATCGCAGCTTACACATTGCTACTCTTAACCCGGAACTCGTATCTTGTGTATCGTAGCTTGTAACCCATTACCAATATCAAGGAACTCGTATCTGGCCTCTCGTAGCTCGTGAATCGTTACCGATAAGTGGGAACTCTCAACTTGCATCTCGTGACGCATAACTCAGAACTTGGAACTCGTAACGCGTTACCGATAACTCTGAGCTTGTACCTTGTATCTCTTACCTTGTAACTCGAAACTCGTAACTCGTTACCCATTACTCGGATCTCGTATCTTCTATCTCGGATCTCGCAAATCATTGCCGATAACCTGGAGCTCGTATCCTAGATCTTAAGGATCGTGACTAGTTACCAATAAGTGGGAACTCGCATCTTGTATCTCGTGACGTGTAACTCAGAACTCGGAACTAGTGACGCATTACCGATAACTCGGAGCTCGTATGTCATATATCGCAACTTGTAATCCAATACCGATAACCTGGAACTCGTATCTTATGTATCGTAACTTGTAATCCATTACCGATAACCTGGAACTCGTATCTTGCATCTCGTAGCTCGTAAATCGTTACCGATAAATGGGAACTCGCATCTTGTATCTCGTGACGCGTAACTCAGGACTCGGAACTCGAAAGTGTTACCGATAACTCGGAACTCGTATCTTGTATCTCGTACCTTGTAACTCGTAACTCGTAACCCGTTACTCGTTGCCTATAACTCGGAACTTGAATCTTGATCTCGGATCTTGTAAATCAATGACGATAACCTCGAACTTGTATCATAGATCTAGTAGTCCGTAACTCGTTACCGACAGGTGGAGACTCGTCATGACGTGGAACTCAGAACTCGGAACTCGTAACGCGTAACCTATAACTCGGAGCTCGTATCTTGTAACTCGTAACTCGTTTCTTATAACTCGGAACGCGCATCTTGTATCGAGTGGCTCGTAACTCATTGCTGATTACCTGGAACTCGCATCATGTATCTTGTAACTCGTAACTAGTACCTCGTAGATCGTAAGCCGTAATTCGTAACTCGTAACTCGTAAATCGCATCTTATAACCCGCTACTCATAACCCGGAACTCGTATCTTATGTATCGTAGATTGTAACCCATTACCAATAACAAGGAACTCGTATCTGGCCTCTCGTAGCTCGTTAATCGTTATCTGTAAGTGGGAACTCGCATCTTGTATCTCGTGACGTGTAACTCAGAACTCGGAACTAGTAATGCGTTACCAATAACTCGGAGCTCGTATCTTGTAACTCGTAACTCGTAACTCGTAACTCGTTACCCATAACTTGGAACTCGTACCTTATATATCGTAACTTGTAATCCATTACCGATAACCTGGAACTCGTATCTTATATATCGTAACTTGTAATCCATTACCGATAACCTGGAACTCGTATCTTGCATCTCGTAGCTCGTAAATCGTTACCGATAAATGGGAACTCGCATCTTGTATCTCGTTACGCGTAAATCAGTACTCGGAAGTCGAAAGTGTTACCGATAACTCGGAGCGCGAATCTTCTATCACTTACCTTGTAACTCGTAACTCGTTGCCCATAACTCGGAACTCGAATCTTGATCTCGGATCTTGTAAATCAATGACGATAACTTTGAACTCGTATCCTAGATCTAGTAGTTCGTAACTCGTTACTGATAGGTGGAAGCTCGCATCCTGCATCTCATGACGCGAAACTCAGAACTCGTAACGCGTTACCGATAACTCGGAGCTCGTATCTTGTAACTCGTAACTCGTTACCCATAACTTGGAACTCGTACCTTATATATCGTAACTTGTAATCCATTACCGATAACCTGGAACTCGTATCTTATATATCGTAACTTGTAATCCATTACCGATAATCTGGAACTCGTATCTTGCATCTCGTAGCTCGTAAATCGTTACCGATAAATGGGAACTCGCATCTTGTATCTCGTTACGCGTAAATCAGTACTCGGAAGTCGAAAGTGTTACCGATAACTCGGAGCTCGAATCTTCTGTCATTTACCTTGTAACTCGTAACTCGTTGCCCATAACTCGGAACTCGAATCTTGATCTCGGATCTTGTAAATCAATGACGATAACTTTGAACTCGTATCCTAGATCTAGTAGTTCGTAACTCGTTACTGATAGGTGGAAGCTCGCATCCTGCATCTCATGACGCGAAACTCAGAACTCGTAACGCGTAACCGATAACTCGGAGCTCGTATCTTGTAACTCGTAAATCGTTAATTATCACTCGGAACTCGCATCTTGTATCTAGTGGCTCGTAACTCATTACTGATTACCTGGAAATCGTATCTTGTGTCTCGTAGCTCTTAACTCGTTACGATGCGTGGGAACTCACATCTTGTATCTCGCAACTCGTAACTAGTACCTCGTAGATCGTAAGTCGTAATTCGTAACTCGAAACTCGTAACTCGTAAATCGCATCTTATAACTCGCTACTCATAACCCGGAACTCATAACTTATGTATCGTAGCTTGTAATTCATTACCAATAACAAGGAACTCGTATCTTGCCTCTCGTAGCCCGTAAATCGTTACCGATAAGTGGGAACTCGCATCGTGTATCTCGTAACTCGTAACTAGTCCCTCGTAGATCGTAAGTCGTAATTCATAACTCGTAAATCGTATATCGTAACTCGCAACTCGCAACTCGAAACTCGTAACTCGTAACTCATAACGCGTAACTCGTAACTCGTAACTCGTAACTCGTAACTCGTAACTCGTAACTCGTAACTCGTAACTCGTAACTCGTAACTCGTAACTCGTAACTCGTAACTCGTAACTCGTAACTCGTAACTCGTAAATTGTAACCCGTAACTCGTTGCCCATAACTCGGAACTCGAATCTTGATCCCAGATCTTGTAAATCAATGACGATAACCTCGAACTCGTATCCTAGATCCAGTAGTTCGTAACTCGTTACCGATAGGTGGAAGCTCGCATCTTGTATCTCATCGATAATTCGGAGCTTACATCTTGTATCTCGTAACTCGTAACTAGTACCTCGTAGATCGTAAGTCGTAATTCGTAACTCGTAACTCGTATATCGTTAATCGCAACTTGAAACTCGTAACTCGAAACTCGTAACTCGTACGCGTAAATCGCATCTTATAACTCGCTACTCATAACCCGGAGCTCGTATCTTGTGAATCGTAGCTTGTAACTCATTACCAATAACAAGGAACTCGCATCTTGCCTCTCGTAGCTCATAAATCGTTACCAATAAGTGGGAACTCGCAACTTGTATCTCGTGACGCGTAACTCAGAACTAGGAACTCGTAACGCGTTACCGATAACTCGGAGCTCGTATCTTATATATCGTAACTTGAAATCCATTACCGATAACCTGGAACTCGTATCTTGCATCTCGTAGCTCGTAAATCGTTACCGATAAATGGGAACTCGCATCTTGTATCTCATGACGTGAAACTCAGAACTCGGAACTCGTAACGCGTAACCTATAAGTCGGAGCTCGTATCCTGTAACTCGTAACTCGTTTCTTATAACTCGGAACGCGCATCTTGTATCTAGTGACTCGTAACTCATTACTGAATACCTGGAACTCGCATCTTGTGTCTCGTAACTCGTAACTAGTACCTCGTAGATCGTCAGTCGTAATTCGTAACTCGTAACTGGTATATCGTAACTCGCAACTCGCAACTCGAAACTCAGAACTCGTAACGCGTAACCGATAACTCGGAGCTCGTATCTTGTAACTCGTAAATCGTTAATTATCACTCGGAACTCGCATCTTGTATCTCGTAACTCGTAACTAGTACCTCGTAGATCGTAAATCGTAATTCGTAACTCGTAACTCGTAACTCGTATCTCGTAACTCGCAACTCGCAACTCGCAACTCGAAACTCGTAACTCGTAACTCGAAACTCGTAACTCGTAACTCGTAACTCGTAACTCGTAACTCGTAACTCGTAACTCGTAACTCGTAGCTCGTAACTCCTAACTCCTAACTCCTAACTCGTAACTCGTAACTCGTAACTCGTAACTCGTAGTTCGTAAATCGCAGCTTACAACTCGCTACTCATAACCCGGAACTCATATCTTGTGTATCGTAGCTTGTAACCCATTACCAATAACAAGGAACTCGCATCTTGCCTCTCCTAGCTCGTAAATCGTTACCAATAAGTGGGAACTCGCAACTTGTATCTCGTGACACGTAACTCAGAACTAGGAACTCGTAACGCGTTACCGATAACTCGGAGCTCGTATCTTATATATCGTAACTTGAAATCCATTAACGATAACCTGGAACTCTTATCTTATATATCGTAACTTGTAATCCATTACCTATAACCTGGAACTCGTATCTTGCATCTCCTAGCTCGTAAATCGTAACCGATAAATGGGAACTCGCATCTTGTATCTCGTGAAGCGTAAATCAGGACTCGGAAGTCGAAAGTGTTACCGATAACTCGGAGCTCGAATCTTGTATCACTTACCTTGTAACTCGTAACTCGTAACCCGTAGCTCGTTGACCATAACTCGGAACTCGAATCTTGATCTCGGATCTTGTAAATCAATGACGATAACTTCGAACTCGTATCCTAGATCTTGTAGTT
The DNA here is from genome assembly GCA_949316355.1 of Bruchidius siliquastri. Lineage (NCBI taxonomy): Eukaryota > Metazoa > Arthropoda > Insecta > Coleoptera > Chrysomelidae > Bruchidius > Bruchidius siliquastri. The sequence goes on along the minus strand of OX438533.1, from coordinate 19,644,234 downwards.
CGTAACTCGTTACTGATAGGTGGAAGCTTGCATCCTGTATCTCATGACGCGAAACTCAGAATTCGTAACGCGTAACCGATAACTCGGAGCTCGTATCTTGTAACTCGTAACTCGTTAATTATCACTCGGAACTCGCATCTTGTATCTAGTGGCTCGTAACTCATTACTGATTACCTGGAAATCGTATCTTGTGTCTCGTAGCTCGTAACTCCTTACGATGCGTCGGAACTTGCATCTTGTATCTCTAAACTCGTAACTAGTATCTCGTAGATCGTAAGTCGTAATTCGTAACTCGTATATCGTTACTCGCAACTCGAAACTCGTAACTCGAAACTCGTAACTTGTAACTCGTAAATCGCAGCTTATAACTCGCTACTCATAACCCGGAACTCATAACTTATGTAACGTAGCTTGTAATTCATTACCAATAACAAGGAACTCGTATCTTGCCTCTCGTAGCCCGTAAATCGTCACCGATAAGTGGGAACTCGCATCTTGTATCTCGTGACGTGTAACTCAGAACTCGGAACTAGTGACGCGTTACCGATAACTCGGAGCTAGTATGTCATATATCGCAACTTGTAATCCAATACCGATAACCTGGAACTCGTATCTTATATATCGTAACTTGTAATCCATTACCGATAACCTGGAACTCGTATCTTGCATCTCGTAGCTCGTAAATTGTTACCGATAAATGGGAACTCGCATCTTGTATCTCGTGACGCGTAACTCAGGATTCGGAAATCGAAAGTGTTACCGATAACTCGGAGCTCGTATCTTGTATCACTTACCTTGTAACTCGCAACTCGTAACCCGTAACTCGCAACTTGAATCTTGATCTAGGAACTTGTAAATCAATGACGATAACCTCGAACTCGTATCCTAGATCTAGTAGTTCGTAACTCGTTACCGATAGGTGGAAACTCGCATCTTGTATCTCGTGACGCGTAACTCAGGACTCGGAACTCGAGAGTGTTACCGATAACTCGGAGCTCGTATCTTGTATCACGTACCTTGTAACTCGTAACTCGTAACCCGTTACTCGTTGCCTATAACTCGGAACTCGAATCTTGATCTCGGATCTTGTAAATCATTGCCGATAACCTGGAACTCGTATCTTATATATCGTGACTTGTAATCCATTACCGATAACCTGGAACTCGTATCTTGCATATCGTAGCTCGTATATCGTTACCGATAAATGGCAACTCGCATCTTGTATCTCGTGACGCGTAACTCAGGATTCGGAACTCGAAAGTGTTACCGATAACTCGGAGCTCGTATCTTGTATCACTTACCTTGTAACTCGCAACTCGTAACCCGTAACTCGTTGCCCATAACTCGGAACTGGTATCTTGTATCTAGTAGCTCGTAACTCATTAATGATTACCTGGAACTCGTATAATGTGTCTCGTAGCTCGTAACTCGTTACGACAAGCGGGAACTCTCATCTTGTATCTCGTAATTCGTAACTAGTAACTCGTAGATCGTAAGTCTTAATTCGTAACTCGTAACTCGTATATCGTAACTCGCAACTCGAAACTAGAAACTCGTAACTCGTAAATCGCAGCTTAGAACTTCCTACCCATAACCCGGAACTCGTATCGTGTGTATCGTAGCTTGTAACCCATTACCAATAACAAGGAATTCGTATCCTGCCTCTCATAGCTCGTAAATCGTTACCGATAAGTGGGAACTCGCATCCTATATCTCGTGACGTGTAACTCAGAACTCGGAACTAGTAACGCGTTACCGATAATTCGGAGCTCACATCTTGTATCTCGTAACTCGTAACTAGTACCTCGTAGATCGTAAGTCGAAATTCGTTACTCGTATATCGTTACTCGCAACTTGAAACTCGTAACTCGAAACTCGTAACTCGTACTCGTAAATCGCATCTTATAACTCGCTACTCATAACCCGGAGCTCGTATCTTGTGAATCGTAGCTTGTAACCCATTACCAATAACAAGGAACTCGCATCTTATCTCTCGTAGCTGGTAAATCGTTACCAATAAGTGGGAACTCGCAACTTGTATCTCGTGACGCGTAACTCAGAACTAGGAACTCGTAACGCGTTACCGATAACTCGGAGCTCGTATCTTATATATCGTAACTTGAAATCCATTACCGATAACCTGGAACTCGTATCTTGCATCTCGTAGCTCGTAAATCGTTACCGATAAATGGGAACTCGCATCTTGTATCCCATGACGTGAAACTCAGAACTCGGAACTCGTAACGCGTAACCTATAAGTCGGAGCTCGTATCCTGTAACTCGTAACTCGTTTCTTATAACTCGGAACGCGCATCTTTTATCTAGTGACTCGTAACTCATTACTGATTACCTGGAACTCGCATCTTGTGTCTCGTAACTCGTAACTAGTACCTCGTAGATCGTAAGTCGTAATTCGTAACTCGTAACTTGTATATCGTAACTCGCAACTCGCAACTCGAAACTCAGAACTCGTAACGCGTAACCGATAACTCGGAGCTCGTATCTTGTAACTCGTAAATCGTTAATTATCACTCGGAACTCGCATCTTGTATCTAGTGGCTCGTAACTCATTACTGATTACCTGGAAATCGTATCTTGTGTCTCGTAGCTCGTAACTCGTTACGATGCGTGGGAACTTACATCTTGTATCTCGCAACTCGTAACTAGTACCTCGTAGATCGTAAGTCGTAATTCGTAACTCATAACTCGTATATCTTTAATCGCAACTTGAAACTCGTAACTCGAAACTCGTAACTCGTACGCGTAAATCGCATCTTATAACTCGCTACTCATAACCCGGAGCTCGTATCTTGTGAATCGTAGCTTGTAACCCATTACCAATAACAAGGAACTCGCATCTTGCCTCTCGTAGCTCATAAATCGTTACCAATAAGTGGGAACTCGCAACTTGTATCTCGTGACGCGTAACTCAGAACTAGGAACTCGTACCGCGTTACCGATAACTCGGAGCTCGTATCTTATATATCGTTACTTGAAATCTATTACCGATAACCTGGAACTCGTATCTTGCATCTCGTAGCTCGTAAATCGTTACCGATAAATGGGAACTCGCATCTTGTATCTCATGACGTGAAACTCAGAACTCGGAACTCGTAACGCGTAACCTATAAGTCGGAGCTCGTATCTTGTAACTCGTAACTCGTTTCTTATAACTCGGAACGCGCATCTTGTATCTAGTGGCTCGTAACTCATTACTGATTACCTGGAACTCGCATCTTGTGTCTCGTAACTCGTAACTAGTACCTCGTAGATCGTAAGTCGTAATTCGTAACTCGTAACTTGTATATCGTAACTCGCAACTCGCAACTCGAAACTCGTAACTCGAAACTCGTAACTCGAAACTCGAAAATCGAAACTCGTAACTCGTAACTCGTAACTCGTAACTCGTAACTCGCAACTCGAAACTCGTAACTCGAAACCCGTAACTCGTAAATCGCATCTTATAACTCGCTACTCATAACCCGGAACTCGTATCTTATGTATCGTAGATTGTAACCCATTACCAATAACAAGGAACTCGTAGCTCGTGAATCGTTACCTGTAAGTGGGAACTCGTAACTTGTATCTCGTGACGCGTAACTCAGAACTTGAAACTCGTAACGCGTTACCGATAACTCGGAGCTCGTATCTTATATATCGTAACTTGAAATCCATTACCGATAACCTGGAACTCGTAACTTGCATCTCGTAGCTCGTAAATCGTTACCGATAAATGGGAACTCGCATCTTGTATCTCGTGACGCGTAACTCAGAACTAGGAACTCATAACGCGTTACCGATAACTCGGAGCTCGTATCTTATATATCGTAACTTGAAATCCATTACCGATAACCTGGAACTCGTATCTTGCATCTCGTAGCTCGTAAATCGTTACCGATAAATGGGAACTCGCATCTTGTATCTCATGACGTGAAACTCAGAACTCGGAACTCGTAACGCGTAACCTATAAGTCGGAGCTCGTATCTTGTAACTCGTAACTCGTTTCTTATAACTCGGAACGCGCATCTTGTATCTAGTGGCTCGTAACTCATTAATGATTACCTGGAACTTGCATCTTGTGTCTCGTAACTCGTAACTAGGCCTCGTAGATCGTAAGTCGTAATTCGTAACTCGTAACTTGTATATCGTAACTCGCAACTCGCAACTCGAAACTCAGAACTCGTAACGCGTAACCGATAACTCGGAGCTCGTATCTTGTAACTCGTAAATCGTTAATTATCACTCGGAACTCGCATCTTGTATCTAGTGGCTCGTAACTCATTACTGATTACCTGGAAATCGTATCTTGTGTCTCGTAACTCGTAACTCGTTACGATGCGTGGGAACTTACATCTTGTATCTCGCAACTCGTAACTAGTACCTCGTAGATCGTAAGTCGTAATTCGTAACTCGAAACTCGTAACTCGTAAATCGCATCTTATAACTCGCTACTCATAACCCGGAACTCATAACTTATGTATCGTAGCTTGTAATTCGTTACCAATAACAAGGAACTCGTATCTTGCCTCTCGTAGCCCGTAAATCGTTACCGATAAGTGGGAACTCGCATCTTGTATCTCGTTACGCGTAACTCAGGACTCGGAACTCGAAAGTGTTACCGATAACTCGCTGCTCGTATCTTGTATCACTTACCTTGTAAATTGTAACCCGTAACTCGTTGCCCATAACTCGGAACTCGAATCTTGATCCCAGATCTTGTAAATCAATGACGATAACCTCGAACTCGTATCCTAGATCCAGTAGTTCGTAACTCGTTACCGATAGGTGGAAGCTCGCATCTTGTATCTCATGACGCGAAACTCAGAACTCTCAACTCGTAACGCGTAACCGATAGCTCGGAGCTTGTATCTTGTATCACTTACCTTGTAACTCGTAACTCGTAACCCGTTACTCGTTGCCTATAACTCGGAACTCGAATCTTGTGTATCTTGTGAATCGTAGCTTGTAACCCATTACCAATAACAAGGAACTCGCATCTTATCTCTCGTAGCTGGTAAATCGTTACCAATAAGTGGGAACTCGCAACTTGTATCTCGTGACGCGTAACTCAGAACTAGGAACTCGTAACGCGTTACCGATAACTCGGAGCTCGTATCTTATATATCGTAACTTGAAATCCATTACCGATAACCTGGAACTCGTATCTTGCATCTCGTAGCTCGTAAATCGTTACCGATAAATGGGAACTCGCATCTTGTATCCCATGACGTGAAACTCAGAACTCGGAACTCGTAACGCGTAACCTATAAGTCGGAGCTCGTATCCTGTAACTCGTAACTCGTTTCTTATAACTCGGAACGCGCATCTTTTATCTAGTGACTCGTAACTCATTACTGATTACCTGGAACTCGCATCTTGTGTCTCGTAACTCGTAACTAGTACCTCGTAGATCGTAAGTCGTAATTCGTAACTCGTAACTTGTATATCGTAACTCGCAACTCGCAACTCGAAACTCAGAACTCGTAACGCGTAACCGATAACTCGGAGCTCGTATCTTGTAACTCGTAAATCGTTAATTATCACTCGGAACTCGCATCTTGTATCTAGTGGCTCGTAACTCATTACTGATTACCTGGAAATCGTATCTTGTGTCTCGTAGCTCGTAACTCGTTACGATGCGTGGGAACTTACATCTTGTATCTCGCAACTCGTAACTAGTACCTCGTAGATCGTAAGTCGTAATTCGTAACTCATAACTCGTATATCTTTAATCGCAACTTGAAACTCGTAACTCGAAACTCGTAACTCGTACGCGTAAATCGCATCTTATAACTCGCTACTCATAACCCGGAGCTCGTATCTTGTGAATCGTAGCTTGTAACCCATTACCAATAACAAGGAACTCGCATCTTGCCTCTCGTAGCTCATAAATCGTTACCAATAAGTGGGAACTCGCAACTTGTATCTCGTGACGCGTAACTCAGAACTAGGAACTCGTACCGCGTTACCGATAACTCGGAGCTCGTATCTTATATATCGTTACTTGAAATCTATTACCGATAACCTGGAACTCGTATCTTGCATCTCGTAGCTCGTAAATCGTTACCGATAAATGGGAACTCGCATCTTGTATCTCATGACGTGAAACTCAGAACTCGGAACTCGTAACGCGTAACCTATAAGTCGGAGCTCGTATCTTGTAACTCGTAACTCGTTTCTTATAACTCGGAACGCGCATCTTGTATCTAGTGGCTCGTAACTCATTACTGATTACCTGGAACTCGCATCTTGTGTCTCGTAACTCGTAACTAGTACCTCGTAGATCGTAAGTCGTAATTCGTAACTCGTAACTTGTATATCGTAACTCGCAACTCGCAACTCGAAACTCGTAACTCGAAACTCGTAACTCGAAACTCGAAAATCGAAACTCGTAACTCGTAACTCGTAACTCGTAACTCGTAACTCGCAACTCGAAACTCGTAACTCGAAACCCGTAACTCGTAAATCGCATCTTATAACTCGCTACTCATAACCCGGAACTCGTATCTTATGTATCGTAGATTGTAACCCATTACCAATAACAAGGAACTCGTAGCTCGTGAATCGTTACCTGTAAGTGGGAACTCGTAACTTGTATCTCGTGACGCGTAACTCAGAACTTGAAACTCGTAACGCGTTACCGATAACTCGGAGCTCGTATCTTATATATCGTAACTTGAAATCCATTACCGATAACCTGGAACTCGTAACTTGCATCTCGTAGCTCGTAAATCGTTACCGATAAATGGGAACTCGCATCTTGTATCTCGTGACGCGTAACTCAGAACTAGGAACTCATAACGCGTTACCGATAACTCGGAGCTCGTATCTTATATATCGTAACTTGAAATCCATTACCGATAACCTGGAACTCGTATCTTGCATCTCGTAGCTCGTAAATCGTTACCGATAAATGGGAACTCGCATCTTGTATCTCATGACGTGAAACTCAGAACTCGGAACTCGTAACGCGTAACCTATAAGTCGGAGCTCGTATCTTGTAACTCGTAACTCGTTTCTTATAACTCGGAACGCGCATCTTGTATCTAGTGGCTCGTAACTCATTACTGATTACCTGGAACTTGCATCTTGTGTCTCGTAACTCGTAACTAGGCCTCGTAGATCGTAAGTCGTAATTCGTAACTCGTAACTTGTATATCGTAACTCGCAACTCGCAACTCGAAACTCAGAACTCGTAACGCGTAACCGATAACTCGGAGCTCGTATCTTGTAACTCGTAAATCGTTAATTATCACTCGGAACTCGCATCTTGTATCTAGTGGCTCGTAACTCATTACTGATTACCTGGAAATCGTATCTTGTGTCTCGTAACTCGTAACTCGTTACGATGCGTGGGAACTTACATCTTGTATCTCGCAACTCGTAACTAGTACCTCGTAGATCGTAAGTCGTAATTCGTAACTCGAAACTCGTAACTCGTAAATCGCATCTTATAACTCGCTACTCATAACCCGGAACTCATAACTTATGTATCGTAGCTTGTAATTCGTTACCAATAACAAGGAACTCGTATCTTGCCTCTCGTAGCCCGTAAATCGTTACCGATAAGTGGGAACTCGCATCTTGTATCTCGTTACGCGTAACTCAGGACTCGGAACTCGAAAGTGTTACCGATAACTCGCTGCTCGTATCTTGTATCACTTACCTTGTAAATTGTAACCCGTAACTCGTTGCCCATAACTCGGAACTCGAATCTTGATCCCAGATCTTGTAAATCAATGACGATAACCTCGAACTCGTATCCTAGATCCAGTAGTTCGTAACTCGTTACCGATAGGTGGAAGCTCGCATCTTGTATCTCATGACGCGAAACTCAGAACTCTCAACTCGTAACGCGTAACCGATAGCTCGGAGCTTGTATCTTGTATCACTTACCTTGTAACTCATTACTGATTACCTGTTACTCGTATCTTGTGTCTCGTAGCTCGTAACTTGTTACGACAAGTGGGAACTCTCATCTTGTATCTGGTAATTCGTAACTAGTACCGCGTAGATCGTAAGTCTTAATTCGTAACTCGTAACTCGTAAATCGTAACTCGCAACTCGAAACTAGAAACTCGTAACTCGTAAATCGCAGCTTATAACTCCCTACTCATAACCCGGAACTCGTATCGTGTGTATCGTAGCTTGTCACCCATTACCAATAACAAGGAATTCGTATCCTGCCTCTCATAGCTCGTAAATCGTTACCGATAAGTGGGAACTCGCATCCTATATCTCGTGACGTGTAACTCAGAACTCGGAACTAGTAACGCGTTACCGATAATTCGGAGCTTACATCTTGTATCTCGTAACTCGTAACTAGTACCTCGTAGATCGTAAGTCGTAATTCGTAACTCATAACTCGTATATCTTTAATCGCAACTTGAAACTCGTAACTCGAAACTCGTAACTCGTACGCGTAAATCGCATCTTATAACTCGCTACTCATAACCCGGAGCTCGTATCTTGTGAATCGTAGCTTGTAACCCATTACCAATAACAAGGAACTCGCATCTTGCCTCTCGTAGCTCATAAATCGTTACCAATAAGTGGGAACTCGCAACTTGTATCTCGTGACGCGTAACTCAGAACTAGGAACTCGTAACGCGTTACCGATAACTCGGAGATCGTATCTTATATATCGTTACTTGAAATCTATTACCGATAACCTGGAACTCGTATCTTGCATCTCGTAGCTCGTAAATCGTTACCGATAAATGGGAACTCGCATCTTGTATCTCATGACGTGAAACTCAGAACTCGGAACTCGTAACGCGTAACCTATAAGTCGGAGCTCGTATCTTGTAACTCGTAACTCGTTTCTTATAACTCGGAACGCGCATCTTGTATCTAGTGGCTCGTAACTCATTACTGATTACCTGGAACTCGCATCTTGTGTCTCGTAACTCGTAACTGGTACCTCGTAGATCGTAAGTCTTAATTCGTAACTCGTAACTTGTATATCGTAACTCGCAACTCGCAACTCGAAACTCGTAACTCGAAACTCGTAACTCGTAACTCGTAAATCGCAGCTTACAACTCGCTACTCATAACCCGGAACTTGTATCTTGTGTATCGTAGCTTGTAACCCATTACCAATAACAAGGAACTCGTATCTGGCCTCTCGTAGCTCGTGAATCGTTACCGATAAGTGGGAACTCGCAACCTGCATCTCGTGACGCATAACTCAGAACTTGGAACTCGTAACGCGTTACCGATAACTCCGAGCTTGTACCTTGTATCACTTACCTTGTAACTCGAAACTCGTAACTCGTTACCCATTACTCGGATCTCGTATTTTCTATCTCGGATCTCGCAAATCATTGCCGATAACCTGGAGCTCGTATCCTAGATCTTAAGTATCGTGACTCGTTACCAATAAGTGGGAACTCGCATCTTGTATCTCGTGACGTGTAACTCAGAACTCGGAACTAGTGACGCGTTACCGATAACTCGGAGCTCGTATGTCATATATGTCATATGACTTATGACATATATGACATATCCATACCGATAACCTGGAACTCGTATCTTATATATCGTAACTTGTAATCCATTACCGATAACCTGGAACTCGTATCTTGCATCTCTTAGCTCGTGAATCGTTACCGATGAATGGGAACTCGCATCTTGTATCTCGTGACACGTAAATCAGGACTCGGAAGTCGAAAGTGTTACCGATAACCCGGAGCTCGAATCTTGTATCATTTACCTTGTAACTCGTACCTCGTAACCCGTAACTCGTTGCCCATAACTCGGAACTCGAATCTTGATCTCGGATCTTGTAAATCAATGACGATAACCTCGAACTCATATCCTAGATCTTGTAGTTCGTAACTGGTTACTGATAGGTGGAGGCTCGCATCCTGTATCTCATGACGCAAAACTCAGAACTCGTAACGCGTAAGCGATAACTCGGAGCTCGTATCTTGTATCTAGTGGCTCGTAACTCATTACTGATTACCTGGAAATCGTATCTCGTGTCTCGCAGCTCGTTACGATGCGTGGGAACTTACATCTTGTATCTCGCAACTCGTAACTAGTACCTCGTAGATCGTAAGTCGTAATTCGTAACTCGTATATCGTTACTCGCAACTCGAAACTCGTAACTCGAAACTCGTAACTCGAAACTCGTAACTCGTAACTCGTAACTCGAAACTCGTAACTCGTAACTCGTAACTCGTAAATCGCAGCTTATAACTCGCTACTCATAACCCGGAACTCATAACTTATGTATCGTAGCTTGTAATTCATTACCAATAACAAGTAACTCGTATCCTGGATCCCGTAGCTCGTAAATCGTTACCGATAAGTGGGAACTCGCATCTTGTATCTCGTAACTCGTAACTCGCAACTCGAAACTCGTAACTCGTAACTCGAAACTCGAAAATCGAAACTCGTAACTCGTAACTCGTAACTCGTAACTTGTAACTCGTAACTCGTAACTCGTAACTCATAACTCGTAACTCGTAACTCGTAACTCGTAACTCGTAACTCGTAACTCGTAACTCGTAACTCGTAACTCGTAATTCGTAAATCGCAGCTTACAACTTGCTACTCATAACCCGGAACTCGTATCTTGTGTATCGTAGCTTGTAACCCATTACCAATAACAAAGAACTCGCATCTTGCCTCTCCTAGCTCGTAAATCGTTATCAATCAGTGGGAACTCGCAACTTGTATCTCGTGACGCGTAACTCAGAACTAGGAACCCGTAACGCGTTACCGATAACTCGGAACTCGTACCTTATATATCGTAACTTGTAATCCATTACCGATAACCTGGAACTCGTATCTTATATATCGTAACCTGTAATCCATTACCGATAACCTGGAACTCGTATCTTGCATCTCGTAGCTCGTAAATCGTTACCGATAAATGGGAACTCGCATCATGTATCTCGTGACGCGTAACTCAGGACTCGGAACTCCAAAGTGTTACCGATAGCTCGGAGCTCGTATCTTGTATCACGTACCTTGTAACTCGTAACTCGTAACCCGTTACTCGTTGCCTATAAATCGGAACTCGAATCTTGATCTTGTATCTTGTAAATCAATGACTATAACCTCGAACTTGTATCCTATATCTAGTAGTCGGTAACTCGTTACCGACAGGTGGAGACTCGCATCTTGTATCTCATGACGTGAAACTCAGAACTCGGAACTCGTAACGCGTAACCTATAACTCGGAGCTCGTATGTTGTAACTCGTAACTCATTTCTTATAACTCGGAACGCGCCTCTTGTATCTAGTGGCTCGTAACTCATTACTGATTACCTGGAACTCGCATCTTGTATCTCGTAACTCGTAAATAGTTCCTCGTAGATCGTAAGTCGTAATTCGTAACTCGTAACTCGTATATCGTTACTCGCAACTCGAAACTCGTAACTCGAAACCCGTAACTCGTAAATCGCATCTTATAACTCGCTACTCATAACCCGGAACTCGTATCTTATGTATCGTAGATTGTAACCCATTACCAATAACAAGGAACTCGTAGCTCGTGAATCGTTACCTGTAAGTGGGAACTCGTAACTTGTATCTCGTGACGCGTAACTCAGAACTTGAAACTCGTAACGCGTTACCGATAACTTGGAGCTTGTATCTTGTATCTCTTACCTTGTAACTCGTAACTCATTACCAATTACTCGGAACTCGTGTCTTCTATCTCGGATCTCGCAAATCATTGCCGATAACCTTGAACTCGTATCCTAGATCTTGAAGATCGTAACTCGTTGCCAATAAGTGGGAACACGCATCTTGATCTCGTGACGTGTAACTCAGAACTCGGAACTAGTAACGCGTTACCGATAACTCGGAGCTCGTATCTTGTAATTCGTAACTCGTAACTCGTTACCCATTACTTGGAACTCGTACCTTATATATCGTAACTTTTAATCCATTACCGATAACCTGGAACTAGTATCTTATATATCGCAACTTGTAATCCATTACCGATAACCTGGAACTCGTATCTTGCATCTCCTAGCTCGTAAGTCGTTACCGATAAATGGGAACTCGCATCTTGTATCTCGTGAAGCGTAAATCAAGACTCGGAACTCGAAAGTGTTACCGAAAACTCGAAGCTCGAATCTTGTATCACCTACCTTGTAACTCGTAACTCGTAACCCGTAGCACGTTGACCATACCTCGGAACTCGAATCTTGATCTCGGATCTTGTAAATCAATGACGATAACCTCAAACTCGTATCCTAGATCTTGTAGTTCGTAACTCGTTACTGATAGGTGGAAGCTTGCATCCTGTATCTCATGACGCGAAACTCAGAACTCGTAACGCGTAACCGATAACTCGGAGCTCGTATCTTGTATCTAGTGGCTCGTAACTCATTACTGATTACCTGGAAATCGTATCTTGTGTCTCGTAGCTCGTAACTCGTTACGATGCGTGGGAACTTACATCCTGTATCTCGCAACTCGTAACTAGTATCTCGTAGATCGTAAGTCGTAATTCGTAACTCGTATATCGTTACTCGCAACTCGCAACTCGAAACTCGTAACTCGTAACTCGAAACTCGAAACTCGTAACTCGTAAATCGCAGCTTACAACTCGGATCTCGTATCTTCTATCTCGGATCTCGCAAATCATTGCCGATAACCTGGAGCTCGTATCCTAGATCTTGAAGATCGTGACTCGTTACCAATAAGTGAGAACTCGCATCTTGTATCTCGTGACGTGTAACTCAGAACTCGGAACTAGTGACGCGTTACCGACAACTCGGAGCTCGTATCTTATATGTCGTAACTTGTAATCCAATACCGATAACCTGGAACTCGTATCTTATATATCGTAACTTGTAATCCATTACCGATAACCTGGAACTCGTATCTTGCATCTCGTAGCTCGTAAATCGTTACCGATAAGTGGGAACTCGCAACTTGTATCTCTTGACGCGTAACTCAGAACTTGGAACTCGTAACGCTTTACCGATAACTCTGAGCTTGTATTTTGTATCTCTTACATTGTAACACTTAACTCATGACTCGTTACCCATTACTCGGAACTCGTATCTTCTATCTCGAATCTCGCAAATCATTGCCGATAATCTGGAACTCGTATCCTAGATCTTAAAGATCTTAACTCGTCACCAATAAGTGAGAACCCTCATCTTGTACCTCGTGACGTGTAACTCAGAACTCGGAACTAGTAACGCGTTACCGATAGCTCGGAACTCGTATCTTGTAACTCGTAACTCGTTACCCGTAACTCGGAACTCGTATCTTGTATCTAGTAGGTCGTACCTCAATACTGTTTACCTGGAACTCGTATCTTGTGTCTAGTAGCTTGTAACCCATTACCAATAACAAGCAACTCGTATCTTGCCACTCGTAGCTCGTAAATCGTTACCGATAAGTGGGAACTCGTAACTCGTATCTCGTGATGCGTAACTCAGAACTTGGAACTCGTAACGCGTTACCGATAACTCGGAGCTTGTATCTTGTATCTCTTACCTTGTAACTCGTAACTCATTACCCATTACTCGGAACTCGTATCTTCATCTCGGATCTCGCAAATCATTGCCGATAACCTGGAAATCGTATCCTAGATCTTGAAGATCGTAACTCGTAACCAATAAGTGGGAACAGGCATCTTGTATCTCGTGACGTGTAACTCAGAACTCGGAACTAGTAACGCGTTACCGATAACTCGGAGCTCGTATCTTGTATCTCTTACCTTGTAACTGGTAACTCGTTACCCATTACTCGGAACTCGTATCTTCATCTCGGATCTCGCAAATCATTGCCGATAACCTGGAACTCGTATCCTAGATCTTGAAGATCGTAACTCGTAACCAATAAGTGGGAACACGCATCTTGTATCTCGTGACGTGTAACTCAGAACTCGGAACCAGTAACTCGTTACCCATAACTTGGAACTCGTACCTCATATATCCTAACTTGTAATCCATTACCGATAACCTGGAACTCGTATCTTATATATCGTAACTTGTAATCCATTACCGATAACCTGGAACTCGTATCTTGCATCTCCTAGCTCGTAAATCGTTACCGATAAATGGGAACTCGCATCTTGTATCTCGTGAAGCGTAAATCAGGACTCGGAAGTCGAAAGTGTTACCGATAACTCGGAGCTCGAATCTTGTATCACTTACCTTTTAACTCGTAACTCGTAACCCGTAACTGGTTGCCCACAACTCGGAACTCGAATCTTGATCTCGGATCTTGTAAATCAATGACGATAACCTCGAACTCGTATCCTAGATCTTGTAGTTCGTAACTCGTTACTGATAGGTGGAAGCTCGCATTCTGTATCTCATGACGCGAAACTCGGAACTCGTAACGCGCGACCGATAACTCTGAGGTTGTACCTTGTAACTCTTACCTTGTAACTCGAAACTCGTAACTCGTTACCCATTACTCGGATCTCGTATCTTCCATCTCGGATCTCGCAAATCATTGCCGATAACCTGGAGCTCGTATCCTAGATCTTGAAGATCATGACTCGTTACCAATAAGTGGGAACTCGCATCTTGTATCTCGTGACGTGTAACTCAGAACTCGGAACTAGTGACGCGTTACCGATAACTCGGAGCTCGTATCTTATATATCGTAACTTGTAATCCAATACCGATAACCTGGAACTCGTATCTTATATATCGTAACTTGTAATCCTTTACCGATAACCTGAAACTCGTATCTTGCATCTCCTAGCTCGTAAATCGTAACCGATAAATGGGAACTCGCATCTTGTATCTCGTGACACGTAAATCAGGACTCGGAAGTCGAAAGTGTTACCGATAACCCGGAGCTCGAATCTTGTATCACTTACCTTGTAACTCGTAACTCGTAACCCGTAACTCGTTGCCCATAACTCGGAACTCGAATCTAGATCTCGGATCTTGTAAATCAATGACGATAACCTCGAACTCATATCCTAGATCTTGTAGTTCGTAACTGGTTACTGATAGGTGGAAGCTCGCATCCTGTATCTCATGACGCAAAACTCAGAACTCGTAACGCGTATCCGATAACTCGGAGCTCGTATCTTGTAACTCGTAACTCGTTAATTATCACTCGGAACTCGCATCTTGTATCTAGTGGCTCGTAACTCATTACTGATTACCTGGAAATCGTATCTCGTGTCTAGCAGCTCGTTACGATGCGTGGGAACTTACATCTTGTATCTCGCAACTCGTAACTAGTACCTCGTAGATCATAAGTCGTAATTCGTAACTCGTATATCGTTACTCGCAACTCGAAACTCGTAACTCGTAACTCGAAACTCGAAACTCGAAACTCGTAACTCAAAACTCGTAACTCGTAACTCGTAACTCGTAAATCGCAGCTTATAACTCGCTACTCATAACCCGGAACTCATAACTTATGTATCGTAGCTTGTAATTCATTACCAATAACAAGTAACTCGTATCCTGGCTCCCGTAGCTCGTAAATCGTTACCGATAAGTGGGAACTCGCATCTTGTATCTCGTAACTCGTAACTAGTACCTCGTAGATCGTAAGTCGTAATTCGTAACTCGTAACTCGTATCTCGTAACTCGCAACTCGCAACTCGAAACTCGTAACTCGTAACTCGTAACTCGAAACTCGTAACTCGTAACTCGTAACTCGTAACTCGTAACTCGTAACTCGTAACTCGTAACTCGTAACTCGTAACTCGTAACTCGTAACTCGTAACTCGTAACTCGTAACTCGTAACTCGTAACTCGTAACTCGTAACTCGTAACTCGTAACTCGTAACTCGTAACTCGTAACTCGTAACTCGTAACTCGTAACTCGTAACTCGTAGCTCGTAACTCGTAACTCGTAACTCGTAACTCGTAACTCGTAACTCGTAACTCGTAACTCGTAACTCGTAACTCGTAACTCGTAACTCGTAACTCGTAACTCGTAACTCGTAACTCGTAACTCGTAACTCGTAACTCGGAACTCGTAATTCGTAAATCGCAGCTTACAACTTGCTACTCATAACCCGGAACTCGTATCTTGTGTATCGTAGCTTGTAACCCATTACCAATAACAAGGAACTCGCATCTTGCATCTCGTAGCTCGTAAATCGTTACCGATAAATGGGAACTCGCAACTTGTATCTCGTGACGCGTAACTCAGAACTAGGAACTCGTAACGCGTTACCGATAACTCGGAGCTCGTATCTTATATATTGTAACTTGTAATCCATTACCGATAACCTGGAACTCGTATCTTGCATCTCGTAGCTCGTAAATCGTTACCGATAAATGGGAACTCGCATCATGTATCTCGTGACGGGTAACTCAGGACTCGGAACTCGAAAGTGTTACGGATAGCTCGGAGCTCGTATCTTGTATCACGTACCTTGTAACTCGTAACTCGTAACCCGTTACTCGTTGCCTATAACTCGGAACTCGAATCTTGATCTCGGATCTTGTAAATCAATGACGATAACCTCGAACTTGTATCCTATATCTAGTAGTCGGTAACTCGTTACCGACAGGTGGAGACTCGCATCTTGTATCTCATGACGTGAAACTTAGAACTCGGAACTCGTAACGCGTAACCTATCTCGGAGCTCGTATGTTGTAACTCGTAACTCGTTTCTTATAACTCGGAACGCGCATCTTGTATTTAGTGGCTCGTAACTCATTACTGATTACCTGGAACTCACATCTTGTATCTCGTAACTCGTAACTAGTACCTCGTAGATCGTAAGTCGTAATTCGTAACTCGTAACTCGTATATCGCTACTCGCAACTCGAAACTCGAAACTCGTAACTTGAAACCCGTAACTCGTAAATCGCATCTTATAACTCGCTACTCATAACTCGGAACTCGTATCTTATGTATCGTAGATTGTAACCCATTACCAATAACAAGGAACTCGTATCTGGCCTCTCGTAGCTCGTGAATCGTTACTTGTAAGTGGGAACTCGCAACTTGTATCTCGTGACGCGTAACTCAGGAATCGGAACTCGAAAGTGTTACCGATAACTCGGAGCTCGTATCTTGTATCACTTGCCTTGTAACTCGCAACTCGTAACCCGTAACTCGTTGCCCATAACTCGGAACTGGTATCTTGTATCTAGTGGCTCGTAACTCATTACTGATTACCTGGAACTCGCATCTTGTGTCTTGTAACTCGTAACTAGTACCTCGTAGATCGTAAGTCGTAATTCGTAACTCGTAACTTGTATATCGTAACTCGCAACTCGCAACTCGTAACTCGTAACTCGTAAATCGCTGCTTACAAATCTCTACTCATAACCCGGAACTTGTATCTTGTGTATCGTAGCTTGTAACCCATTACCAATAACAAGGAACTCGTATCTGGCCTCTCGTAGCTCGTGAATCGTTACCGATAAGTGGGAACTCGCAACTTGTATTTCGTGACGCGTAACTCAAAACTTGGAATTCGTAACGCGATACCGATAACTCGGAGCTTGTATCTTGTATCTCTTACCTTGTAACTCGTAACTCGTTACCAATTATTCGGAACTCGTATCTTCTATCTCGGATCTCGCAAATAATTGCCGATAACCTGGAACTCGTATCCTATATCTTGAAGATCGTAACTCGTTACCAATAAGTGGGAACACGCATCTTGTATCTCGTGACGTTTAACTCAGAACTCGGAACTAGTACCGCGTTACCGATAACTCGGAGCTTGTATCTTGTAACTCGTAACTCGTAACTCGTTACCCATAACTTGGAACTCGTACCTTATATATCGTAACTTCTAATCCATTACCGATAACCTGGAACTCGTATCTTGCATCTCCTAGCTCGTAAATCGTAACCGATAAATGGGAACTCGCATCTTGTATCTCGTGACACGTATATCAGGACTCGGAAGTCGAAAGTGTTACCGATAACCCGGAGCTCGAATCTTGTATCACTTACGTTGTAACTCGTAACTCGTAACCCGTAACTCGTTGCCCATAACTCGGAACTCGAATCTTGATCTCGGATCTTGTAAATCAATGACGATAACCTCGAACTCGTATCCTAGATCTAGTAGTTCGTAACTCGTTACTGATAGGTGGAAGCTCGCATCCTGCATCTCATGACGCGAAACTCAGAACTCGTAACGCGTAACCGATAACTCGGAGCTCGTATCTTGTAACTCGTAAATCGTTAATTATCATTCGGAACTCGCATCTTGTATCTAGTGGCTCGTAACTCATTACTGATTACCTGGAAATCATATCTTGTGTCTCGTAGCTCGTAACTCGTTACGATGCGTGGGAACTTACATCTTGTATCTCGCAACTCGTAACTAGTACCTCGTAGATCGTAAGTCGTAATTCGTAACTCGAAACTCGTAACTCGTAAATCGCATCTTATAACTCGCTACTCATAACCCGGAACTCATAACTTATGTATCGTAGCTTGTAATTCATTACCAATAACAAGGAACTCGTATCTTGCCTCTCGTAGCCCGTAAATCGTTACCGATAAGTGGGAACTCGCATCTTGTATCTCGTGACACGTAACTCAGGACTCGGAACTCGAAAGTGTTACCGATAACTCGCTGCTCGTATCTTGTATCACTTACCTTGTAAATTGTAACCCGTAACTCGTTGCCCATAACTCGGAACTCGAATCTTGATCCCAGATCTTGTAAATCAATGACGATAACCTCGAACTCGTATCCTAGATCCAGTAGTTCGTAACTCGTTACCGATAGGTGGAAGCTCGCATCATGTATCTCATGACGCGAAACTCAGAACTCTCAACTCGTAACGCGGAACCGATAGCTCGGAGCTTGTATCTTGTATCACTTACCTTGTAACTTATTACTGATTACCTGTTACTCGTATCTTGTGTCTCGTAGCTCGTAACTTGTTACGACAAGTGGGAACTCTCATGTTGTATCTGGTAATTCGTAACTAGTACCGCGTAGATCGTAAGTCTTAATTCGTAACTCGTAACTCGTAAATCGTAACTCGCAAATCGAAACTAGAAACTCGTAACTCGTAAATCGCAGCTTATAACTCCCTACTCATAACCCGGAACTCGTATCGTGTGTATCGTAGCTTGTCACCCATTACCAATAACAAGGAATTCGTATGCTGCCTCTCATAGCTCGTAAATCGTTACCGATAAGTGGGAACTCGCATCCTATATCTCGTGACGTGTAACTCAGAACTAGTAACGCGTTACCGATAATTCGGAGCTTACATCTTGTATCTCGTAACTCGTAACTAGTACCTCCTAGATCGTAAGTCGTAATTCGTAACTCGTAACTCTTAACTCGTATATCGTTACTCGCAACTTGAAACTCGTAACTCGTACTCGTAAATCGCATCTTATAACTCGCTACTCATAACCCGGAGCTCGTATCTTGTGAATCGTAGCTTGTAACCCATTATCAATAACAAGGAACTCGCATCTTGCCTCTCGTAGCTCGTAAATCGTTACCAATAAGTGGGAACTCGCATCCTATATCTCGTGACGTGTAACTCAGAACTCGGAACTAGTAACGCGTTACTGATAATTCGGAGCTCACATCTTGTATCTCGTAACTCGTAACTAGTACCTCGTAGATCGTAAGTCGTAATTCGTAACTCGTATATCGTTACTCGCTACTTGAAACTCGTAACTCGAAACTCGTAACTCGCAACTTGAAACTCGTAACTCGTACTCGTAAATCGCATCTTATAACTCGCTACTCATAACCCGGAACTCGTATCTTGTGTATCGTAGCTTGTAACCCATTAGCAATAACAAGGAACTCGTAGCTTGCCTCTCGTAGCTCGTAAAACGTTACCAATAAGTGGGAACTCGCAACTTATATCTCGTGACGCGTAACTCAGAACTAGGAACTCGTAACGCGTTACCGATAACTCGGAGCTCGTATCTTATATATCGTTACTTAAAATCCATTACCGATAACCTGGAACTCGTATCTTGTATCTCGTAGCTCGTAAATCGTTACCGATAAATGGGAACTTGCATCTTGTATCTTATGACGTGAAACTCAGAAATCGGAACTCGTAACGCGTAACCTATAACTCGGAGCTCGTATCTTGTAACTCGTAACTCGTTTCTTATAACTCGGAACGCGCATCTTGTTTCTAGTGGCTCGTAACTCATTACTGATTACCTGGAACTCGCATCTTGTGTCTCGTAACTCGTAACTAGTACCTCGTAGATCGTAAGTCGTAATTCGTAACTCGTAACTTGTATATCGTAACTCGCAACTCGCAACTCGAAACTCGTAACTCGTAACTCGAAACTCGTAACTCGAAACTCGTAACTCGTAAATCGCAGCTTACAACTCGCTACTCATAACCCGGAACTTGTATCTTGTGTATCGTAGCTTGTAACCCATTACCAATAACAAGGAACTCGTATCTGGCCTCTCGTAGCTCGTGAATCGTTACCGATAAGTGGGAACTCGCAACTTGTATTTCGTGACGCGTAACTCAAAACATGGAATTCGTAACGCGATACCGATAACTCTGAGCTTGTACCTTGTATCTCTTACCTTGGAACTATAAACTCGTAACTCGTTACCCATTACTCGGATCTCGTATCTTCTATCTCGGATCTCGCAAATCATTGCTGATTACCTGGAGCTCGTATCCTAGATCCTGAAGATCGTGACTCGTTACCAATAAATGGGAACTCGCATCCTATATCTCGTGACGTGTATCTCAGAACTCGGAACTAGTAACGCGTTACCGATAATTCGGAGCTCACATCTTGTATCTCGTAACTCGTAACTAGTACCTCGTAGATCGTAAGTCGTAATTCGTAACTCGTAACTCGTATATCGTTACTCGCAACTCGAAACTCGTAACTCGAAACTCGTAAATCGCATCTTATAACTCGCTACTCATAACCCGGTACTCGTATCTTATGTATCGTAGATTGTAGCCCATTACCAATAACAAGAAACTCGTATCTGGCCTCTCGTAGCTCGTGAATCGTAACCTGTAAGTGGGAACTCGCAACTGGTATCTCGTGACGCGTAACTCAGATCTTGAAACTCGTAACGCGTTACCAATAACTCGGAACTCGTATCTTCTATCTCGGATCTCGCAAATAATTGCCGATAACCTGGAACTCGTATCCTAGATCTTGAAGATCGTACCTCGTTACCAATAAGTGGGAACACGCATCTTGTATCTCGTGACGTTTAACTCAGAACTCGGAACTAGTACCGCGTTACCGATAACTCGGAGCTTGTATCTTGTAACTCGTAACTCGTAACTCGTAACTCGTTACCCATAACTTGGAACTCGTACCTTATATATCGTAACTTGTTATCCATTACCGATAACCTGGAACTCGTATCTTGCATCTCCTAGCTCGTAAATCGTAACCGATAAATGGGAACTCGCATCTTGTATCTCGTGACACGTAAATCAGGACTCGGAAGTCGAAAGTGTTACCGATAACCCGGAGCTCGAATCTTGTATCACTTACCTTGTAACTCGTAACTCGTAACCCGTAACTCGTTGCCCATAACTCGGAACTCGAATCTTGATCTCGGATCTTGTAAATCAATGACGATAACCTCGAACTCATATCCTAGATCTTGTAGTTCGTAACTGGTAACTGATAGGTGGAAGCTCGCATCCTATATCTCATGACGCAAAACTCAGAACTCGTAACGCGTAACCGATAACTCGGAGCTCGTATCTTGTAACTCGTAACTCGTTAATTATCACTCGGAACTCGCATCTTGTATCTAGTGGCTCGTAACTCATTACTGATTACCTGGAAATCGTATCTCGTGTCTCGCAGCTCGTTACGATGCGTGGGAACTTACATCTTGTATCTCGCAACTCGTAACTAGTACCTCGTAGATCGTAAGTCGTATTTCGTAACTCGTATATCGTTACTCGCAACTCGAAACTCGTAACTCGTAACTCGAAACTCGTAACTCGTAACTCGTAAATCGCAGCTTATAACTCGCTACTCATAACCCGGAACTCATAACTTATGTATCGTAGCTTGTAATTCATTACCAATAACAAGTAACTCGTATCCTGGCTCCCGTATCTCGTAAATCGTTACCGATAAGTGGGAACTCGCATCTTGTATCTCGTAACTCGTAACTAGTACCTCGTAGATCGTAAGTCGTAATTCGTAACTCGTAACTCGTATCTCGTAACTCGCAACTCGCAACTCGCAACTCGAAACTCGTAACTCGTAACTCGTAACTCGTAACTCGAAACTCGTAACTCGAAACTCGTAACTCGTAACTCGTAACTCGTAACTCGTAACTCGAAACTCGTAACTCGAAACTCGTAACTCGTAACTCGTAACTCGTAACTCGTAACTCGTAACTCGTAACTCGTAACTCGTAACTCGTAACTCGTAACTCGTAACTCGTAACTCGTAACTCGTAACTCGTAACTCGTAACTCGTAACTCGTAACTCGTAACTCGTAACTCGTAACTCGTAACTCGTAACTCGTAACTCGTAACTCGTAACTCGTAACTCGTAACTCGTAACTCGTAACTCGTAACTCGTAACTCGTAACTCGTAACTCGTAACTCGTAACTCGTAACTCGTAACTCGTAACTCATAACTCATAACTCGTAACTCGTAACTCGTAACTCGTAACTCGTAACTCGTAACTCGTAACTCGTAACTCGTAACTCGTAACTCGTAACTCGTAACTCGTAATTCGTAACTCGTAACTCGTAACTCGTAACTCGTAACTCGTAACTCGTAACTCGTAACTCGTAACTCGGAACTCGGAACTCGTAATTCGTAAATCGCAGCTTACAACTACTCATAACCCGGAACTCGTATCTTGTGTATCGAAGCTTGTAACCCATTACCAATAACAAGGAACTCGCATCTTGCCTCTCCTAGCTCGTAAATCGTTACCAATCAGTGGGAACTCGCAACTTGTATCTCGTGACGCGTAACTCAGAACTAGGAACTCGTAACGCGTTACCGATAACTCGGAGCTCGTATCTTATATATCGTAACTTGAAATCCATTACGAACTCGTATCTTATATATTGTAACTTGTAATCCATTACCGATAACCTGGAACTCGTATCTTGCATCTCGTAGCTTGTAAATCGTTACCGATAAATGGGAACTCGCATCATGTATCTCGTGACGCGTAACTCAGGACTCGGAACTCGAAAGTGTTACGGATAGCTCGGAGCTCGTATCTTGTATCACGTACCTTGTAACTCGTAACTCGTAACCCGTTACTCGTTGCCTATAACTCGGAACTCGAATCTTGATCTCGGATCTTGTAAATCAATGACGATAACCTCGAACTTGTATCCTATATCTAGTAGTCGGTAACTCGTTACCGACAGGTGGAGACTCGCATCTTGTACCTCATGACGTGAAACTCAGAACTCGGAACTCGTAACGCGTAACCTATAACTCGGAGCTCGTATGTTGTAACTCGTAACTCGTTTCTTATAACTCGGAACGCACATCTTGTATCTAGTGGCTCGTAACTCATTACTGATTACCCGGAACTCGTATCTTGTGTATCGAAGCTTGTAACCCATTACCAATAACATGGAACTAGCATCTTGCCTCTCCTAGCTCGTAAATCGTTACCAATCAGTGGGAACTCGCAACTTGTATCTCGTGACGCGTAACTCAGAACTAGGAACTCGTAACGCGTTACCGATAACTCGGAGCTCGTATCTTATATATCGTAACTTGAAATCCATTACCGATAACCTGGAACTCGTATCTTATATATTGTAACTTGTAATCCATTACCGATAACCTGGAACTCGTATCTTGCATCTCGTAGCTCGTAAATCGTTACCGATAAATGGGAACTCGCATCATGTATCTCGTGACGCGTAACTCAGGACTCGGAACTCGAAAGTGTTACGGATAGCTCGGAGCTCGTATCTTGTATCACGTACTTTGTAACTGGTAACTCGTAACTCGTAACTCGTAACTCGAAACTCGAAACTTGTAACTCGTAAATCGCAGCTTACAACTCGGATCTCGTATCTTCTATCTCGGATCTCGCAAATCATTGCCGATAACCTGGAACTCGTATCCTAGATCTTGAAGATCGTGACTCGTTACCAATAAGTGAGAACTCGCATCTTGTATCTCGTGACGTGTAACTCGGAACTCGGAACTAGTGACGCGTTACTGACAACTCGGAGCTCGTATCTTATATATCGTAACATGTAATCCAATACCGATAACCTGGAACTCGTATCTTATATATCGTGACTTGTAATCAGTTACCGATAACCTGGAACTCGTATCTTGCATATCGTAGCTCGTAAATCGTTACCGATAAATGGCAACTCGCATCTTGTATCTCGTGACGCGTAACTCAGGATTCGGAACTCGAAAGTGTTACCGATAACTCGGAGCTCGTATCTTGTATCACTTACCTTGTGACTCGCAACTCGTAAGCCGTAACTCGTTGCCCATAACTCGGAACTGGTATCTTGTATCTAGTAGCTCGTAACTCATTACTGATTACCTGGAACTCGCATCACGTATCTCGTAACTCGTAACTAGTACCTCGTAGATAGTAAGTCGTAATTCGTAACTCGTAACATGTATATCGTAACTCGCAACTCGAAACTCGTAACTCGTAACTCGAAACTCGCAACTCGTAACTCGTAACTCGTAACTCGAAACTCGCAACTCGTAACTCGTAACTCGTAACTCGTAACTCGTAAATCGAAGCTTACACATTGCTACTCATAACCCGGAACTCGTATCTTGTGTATCGTAGCTTGTAACCCATTACCAATATCAAGAAACTCGTATCTGGCCTCTCGTAGCTCGTCAATCGTTACCGATAAGTGGGAACTCGCAACTTGTATCTCGTGACGCATAACTCAGAACTTGGAACTCGTAACGCATTACCGATAACTCTGAGCTTGTACCTTGTATCTCTTACCTTGTAACTCGAAACTCGTAACTCTTTACCCATTACTCGGATCTCGTATCTTCTATCTCGGAACTCGCAAATCATTGCCGATAACCTGGAGCTCATATCCTAGATCTTGAAGATCGTGACTCGTTACCAATAAGTGGGAACTCGCATCTTGTATCTCGTGACGTGTAACTCAGAACTCGGAAATCGTAACGCGTAACCTATAACTCGGAGCTCGTATCTTGTAACTCGTAACTCGTTTCTTATAACTCGGAACGCGCATCTTGTATCGAGTGGCTCGTAACTCATTACTGATTACCTGGAACTCGCATCATGTATCTTGTAACTCGTAACTAGTACCTCGTAGATCGCAAGCCGTAATTCGTAACTCGTAACTCCTATATAGTTACTCGCAACTCAAAACTCGTAACTCGAAACTCGTAAATCGCATCTTATAACCCGCTACTCATAACCCGAAACTCGTATCTTATGTATCGTAGATTGTAACCCATTACCAATAACAAGGAACTCGTATCTGGCCTCTCGTAGCTCGTTAATCGTTATCTGTAAGTGGGAACTCGCATCTTGTATCTCGTGACGCGTAAATCAGGACTCGGAAGTCGAAATTGTTACCGATAACTCGGAGCTCGAATCTTCTATCACTTACCTTGTAACTCGTAACTCGTTGCCCATAACTCGGAACTCGAATCTTGGTCTCGGATCTTGTAAATCAATGACGATAACCTCGAACTCGTATCCTAGATCTAGTAGTTCGTAACTCGTTACTGATAGGTGGAAGCTCGCATCCTGCATCTCATGACGCGAAACTCAGGACTCGTAACGCGAACCGATAACTCGGAGCTCGTATCTTGTAACTCGTAAATCATTAATTATCACTCGGAACTCGCATCTTGTATCTAGTGGCTCGTAACACATTACTGATTACCTGGAAATCGTATCTTGTGTCTCGTAGCTCGTAACTCGTTACGATGCGTGGGAACTTACATCTTGTATCTCGCAACTCGTAACTAGTACCTCGTAGATCGTAAGTCGTAATTCGTAACTCGAAACTCGTAACTCGTAAATCGCATCTTATAACTCGCTACTCATAACCCGGAACTCATAACTTATGTATCGTAGCTTGTAATTCATTACCAATAACAAGGAACTCGTATCTTGCCTCTCGTAGCTCGTTAATCGTTATCTGTAAGTGGGAACTCGCATCTTGTATCTCATGACGTGTAACTCAGAACTCGGAACTAGTAACGCGTTACCGATAACTCGGAGCTCGTATCTTGTAACTCGTAACTCGTAACTCGTAACTCGTTACCCATAACTTGGAACTCGTACCTTATATATCGTAACTTGTAATCCATTACCGATTACCTGGAACTCGTATCTTATATATCGTAACTTGTAATCCATTACCGATAACCTGGAACTCGTATCTTGCATCTCGTAGCTCGTAAATCGTTAAGGATAAATGGGAACTCGGATCTTGTATCTCGTGACGCGTAAATCAGGACTCGGAAGTCGAAAGTGTTACCGATAACTCGGAGCTCGAATCTTCTATCACTTACCTTGTAACTCGTAACTCGTTGCCCATAACTCGGAACTCGAATCTTGATCTCGGATCTTGTAAATCAATGACGATAACCTCGAACTCGTATCCTAGATCTAGTAGTTCGTAACTCGTTACTGATAGGTGGAAGCTCGCATCCTGCATCTCATGACGCGAAACTCAGAACTCGTAACGCGTAACCGATAACTCGGAGCTCGTATCTTGTAACTCGTAACTCGTTAATTATCACTCGAAACTCGCATCTTGTATCTAGTGGCTCGTAACTCATTACTGATTACCTGGAAATCGTATCTCGTGTCTCGCAGCTCGTTACGATGCGTGGGAACTTACATCTTGTATCTCGCAACTCGTAACTAGTACCTCGTAGATCGTAAGTCGTAATTCGTAACTCGTATATCGTTACTCGCAACTCGAAACTCGTAACTCGAAACTCGTAACTCGTAAATCGCAGCTTATAACTCGCTACTCATAACCCGGAACTCATAACTTATGTATCGTAGCTTGTAATTCATTACCAATAACAAGTAACTCGTATCCTGGCTCCCGTAGCTCGTAAATCGTTACCGATAAGTGGGAACTCGCATCTTGTATCTCGTAACTCGTAACTAGTACCTCGTAGATCGAAAGTCGTAATTCGTAACTCGTAACTCGTATCTCGTAACTCGCAACTCGCAACTCGCAACTCGCAACTCGCAACTCGCAACTCGCAACTCGAAACTCGTAACTCGTAACTCGTAACTCATAACTCGAAACTCGTAACTCGTAACTCGTAACTCGTAACTCGTAACTCGTAACTCGTAACTCGTAACTCGTAACTCGTAACTCGTAACTCGGAACTCGTAATTCGTAAATCGCAGCTTACAACTTGCTACTCATAACCCGGAACTCGTATCTTGTGTATCGTAGCTTGTAACCCATTACCAAAAACAAGGAACTCGCATCTTGCCTCTCCTAGCTCGTAAATCGTTACCAATCAGTGGGAACTCGCAACTTGTATCTCGTGACGCGTAACTCAGAACTAGGAACTCGTAACGCGTTACCGATAACTCGGAGCACGTATCTTATATATCGTAACTTGAAATCCATTACCGATAACCTGGAACTCGTATCTTGCATCTCGTAGCTCGTAAATCGTAACCGATAAATGGGAACTCGCATCATGTATCTCGTGACGCGTAACTCAGGACTCGGAACTCGAAAGTGTTACGGATAGCTCGGAGCTCGTATCTTGTATCACGTACCTTGTAACTCGTAACTCGTAACCCGTTACTCGTTGCCTATAACTCGGAACTCGAATCTTGATCTCGGATCTTGTAAATCATTGCCGATAATCTGAAACTCGTATCCTAGATCTTGAAGATCGTGACTCGTTACCAATATGTGGGAACTAGCATCTTGTATCTCGTGACGTGTAACTCAGAACTCGGAACTAGTGACGCGTTACCGATAACTCGGAGCTCGTATCTTATATATCGTAACTTGTAATCCAATACCGATAACCTGGAACTCGTATCTTATATATCGTGACTTGTAATCCATTACCGATAACCTGGAACTCGTATCTTGCATATCGTAGCTCGTATATCGTTACCGATAAATGGCAACTCGCATCTTGTATCTCGTGACGCGTAACTCAGGATTTGGAACTCGAAGGTGTTACCGATAACTCGGAGCTCGTATCTTGTATCACTTACCTTGTAACTCGCAACTCGTAACCCCTAACTTGTTGCCCATAACTCGGAACCGGTATCTTGTATCTAGTAGCTCGTAACTCATTACTGATTACCTGGAACTCGTATGTGTCTCGTAGCTCGTAACTCGTTACGACAAGTGGGAACTCTCATCTTGTATCTCGTAATTCGTAACTAGTAACTCGTAGATCGTAAGACTTAATTCGTAACTCATAACTCGTATATCGTAACTCGCAACTCGAAACTAGAAACTCTCAACTCGTAAATCGCAGCTTAGAACTTCCTACTCATAACCCGGAACTCGTATCGTGTGTATCGTAGCTTGTAACCCATTACCAATAACAAGGAATTCGTATCCTGCCTCTCATAGCTCGTAAATCGTTACCGATAAGTGGGAACTCGCATCCTATATCTCGTGACGTGTAACTCAGAACTCGGAACTAGTAACGCGTTACCGATAATTCGGAGCTCACATCTTGTATCTCGTAACTCGTAACTAGTACCTCGTAGATCGTAAGTCGTAATTCGTAACTCGTATATCGTTACTCGCAACTTGAAACTCGTAACTCGAAACTCGTAACTCGCAACTTGAAACTCGTAACTCGTACTCGTAAATCGCATCTTATAACTGGCTACTCATAGCCCGGAACTCGTATCTTGTGTATCGTAGCTTGTAACCCATTAGCAATAACAAGGAACTCGTAGCTTGCCTCTCGTAGCTCGTAAAACGTTACCAATATGTGGGAACTCGCAACTTATATCTCGTGACGCGTAACTCAGAACTAGGAACTCGTAACGCGTTACCGATAACTCGGAGCTCGTATCTTATATATCGTAACTTGTAATCCATTACCGATAACCTGGAACTCGTATCTTGCATCTCGTAGCTCGTAAATCGTTACCGATAAATGGGAACTCGCATCTTGTATCTCGTGACGCGTAAATCAGTACTCGGAAGTCGAAAGTGTTACTGATAACTCGGAGCGCGAATCTTCTATCACTTACCTTGTAACTCGTAACTCGTTGCCCATAACTCGGAACTCGAATCTTGATCTCGGATCTTGTAAATCAATGACGATAACCTCGAACTCGTATCCTAGATCTAGTAGTTCGTAACTCGTTACTGATAGGTGGAAGCTCGCATCCTGCATCTCATGACGCGAACTCAGAACTCGTAACGCGTAACCGATAACTCGGAGCTCGTATCTTGTAACTCGTAAATCGTTAATTATCACTCGGAACTCGCATCTTGTATCTAGTGGCTCGTAACTCATTACTGATTACCTGGAAATCGTATCTTGTGACTCGCAACTCGTAAGCCGTAACTCGTTGCCCATAACTCGGAACTGGTATCTTGTATCTAGTAGCTCGTAACTCATTACTGATTACCTGGAACTCGCATCACGTATCTCGTAACTCGTAACTAGTACCTCGTAGATAGTAAGTCGTAATTCGTAACTCGTAACATGTATATCGTAACTCGCAACTCGCAACTCGCAACTCGCAACTCGCAACTCGCAACTCGCAACTCGCAACTCGCAACTCGCAACTCGAAACTCGTAACTCGTAACTCGAAACTCGCAACTCGTAACTCGTAACTCGTAACTCGAAACTCGCAACTCGTAACTCGTAACTCGTAAATCGAAGCTTACACATTGCTACTCATAACCCGGAACTCGTATCTTGTGTATCGTAGCTTGTAACCCATTACCAATATCAAGAAACTCGTATCTGGCCTCTCGTAGCTCGTCAATCGTTACCGATAAGTGGGAACTCGCAACTTGTATCTCGTGACGCATAACTCAGAACTTGGAACTCGTAACGCATTACCGATAACTCTGAGCTTGTACCTTGTATCTCTTACCTTGTAACTCGAAACTCGTAACTCTTTACCCATTACTCGGATCTCGTATCTTCTATCTCGGAACTCGCAAATCATTGCCGATAACCTGGAGCTCATATCCTAGATCTTGAAGATCGTGACTCGTTACCAATAAGTGGGAACTCGCATCTTGTATCTCGTTACGTGTAACTCAGAACTCGGAAATTGTAACGCGTAACCTATAACTCGGAGCTCGTATCTTGTAACTCGTAACTCGTTTCTTATAACTCGGAACGCGCATCTTGTATCGAGTGGCTCGTAACTCATAACTGATTACCTGGAACTCGCATCATGTATCTTGTAACTCGTAACTAGTACCTCGTAGATCGCAAGCCGTAATTCGTAACTCGTAACTCGTATATCGTTACTCGCAACTCAAAACTCGTAACTCGAAACTCGTAAATCGCATCTTATAACCCGCTACTCATAACCCGGAACTCGTATCTTATGTATCGTAGATTGTAACCCATTACCAATAACAAGGAACTCGTATCTGGCCTCTCGTAGCTCGTTAATCGTTATCTGTAAGTGGGAACTCGCATCTTGTATCTCGTGACGCGTAAATCAGGACTCGGAAGTCGAAATTGTTACCGATAACTCGGAGCTCGAATCTTCTATCACTTACCTTGTAACTCGTAACTCGTTGCCCATAACTCGGAACTCGAATCTTGGTCTCGGATCTTGTAAATCAATGACGATAACCTCGAACTCGTATCCTAGATCTAGTAGTTCGTAACTCGTTACTGATAGGTGGAAGCTCGCATCCTGCATCTCATGACGCGAAACTCAGAACTCGTAACGCGTAACCGATAACTCGGAGCTCGTATCTTGTAACTCGTAAATCATTAATTATCACTCGGAACTCGCATCTTGTATCTAGTGGCTCGTAACTCATTACTGATTACCTGG
This sequence comes from Bruchidius siliquastri, assembly GCA_949316355.1. NCBI lineage: Eukaryota > Metazoa > Arthropoda > Insecta > Coleoptera > Chrysomelidae > Bruchidius > Bruchidius siliquastri. The sequence goes on along the minus strand of OX438533.1, from coordinate 19,613,337 downwards.
AAATCATATCTTGTGTCTCGTAGCTCGTAACTCGTTACGATGCGTGGGAACTTACATCTTGTATCTCGCAACTCGTAACTAGTACCTCGTAGATCGTAAGTCGTAATTCGTAACTCGAAACTCGTAACTCGTAAATCGCATCTTATAACTCGCTACTCATAACCCGGAACTCATAACTTATATATCGTAGCTTGTAATTCATTACCAATAACAAGGAACTCGTATCTTTCCTCTCGTAGCTCGTTAATCGTTATCTGTAAGTGGGAACTCGCATCTTGTATCTCATGACGTGTAACTCAGAACTCGGAACTAGTAACGCGTTACCGATAACTCGGAGCTCGTATCTTGTAACTCGTAACTCGTAACTCGTTACCCATAACTTGGAACTCGTACCTTATATATCGTAACTTGTAATCCATTACCGATTACCTGGAACTCGTATCTTATATATCGTAACTTGTAATCCATTACCGATAACCTGGAACTCGTATCTTGCATCTCGTAGCTCGTAAATCGTTAAGGATAAATGGGAACTCGGATCTTGTATCTCGTGACGCGTAAATCAGGACTCGGAAGTCGAAAGTGTTACCGATAACTCGGAGCTCGAATCTTCTATCACTTACCTTGTAACTCGTAACTCGTTGCCCATAACTCGGAACTCGAATCTTGATCTCGGATCTTGTAAATCAATGACGATAACCTCGAACTCGTATCCTAGATCTAGTAGTTCGTAACTCGTTACTGATAGGTGGGAGCTCGCATCCTGCATCTCATGACGCGAAACTCAGAACTCGTAACGCGTAACCGATAACTCGGAGCTCGTATCTTGTAACTCGTAAATCGTTAATTATCATTCGGAACTCGCATCTTGTATCTAGTGGCTCGTAACTCATTACTGATTACCTGGAAATCGTATCTTGTGTCTCGTAGCTCGTAACTCGTTACGATGCGTGGGAACTTACATCTTGTATCTCGCAACTCGTAACTAGTACCTCGTAGATCGTAAGTCGTAATTCGTAACTCGAAACTCGTAACTCGTAAATCGCATCTTATAACTCGCTACTCATAACCCGGAACTCATAACTTATGTATCGTAGCTTGTAATTCATTACCAATAACAAGGAACTCGTATCTTGCCTCTCGTAGCTCGTTAATCGTTATCTGTAAGTGGGAACTCGCATCTTGTATCTCATGACGTGTAACTCAGAACTCGGAACTAGTAACGCGTTACCGATAACTCGGAGCTCGTATCTTGTAACTCGTAACTCGTAACTCGTTACCCATAACTTGGAACTCGTACCTTATATATCGTAACTTGTAATCCATTACCGATTACCTGGAACTCGTATCTTATATATCGTAACTTGTAATCCATTACCGATAACCTGGAACTCGTATCTTGCATCTCGTAGCTCGTAAATCGTTTAGGATAAATGGGAACTCGGATCTTGTATCTCGTGACGCGTAAATCAGGACTCGGAAGTCGAAAGTGTTACCGATAACTCGGAGCTCGAATCTTCTATCACTTACCTTGTAACTCGTAACTCGTTGCCCATAACTCGGAACTCGAATCTTGATCTCGGATCTTGTAAATCAATGACGATAACCTCGAACTCGTATCCTAGATCTAGTAGTTCGTAACTCGTTACTGATAGGTGGAAGCTCGCATCCTGCATCTCATGACGCGAAACTCAGAACTCGTAACGCGTAACCGATAACTCGGAGCTCGTATCTTGTAACTCGTAACTCGTTAATTATCACTCGAAACTCGCATCTTGTATCTAGTGGCTCGTAACTCATTACTGATTACCTGGAAATCGTATCTCGTGTCTCGCAGCTCGTTACGATGCGTGGGAACTTACATCTTGTATCTCGCAACTCGTAACTAGTACCTCGTAGATCGTAAGTCGTAATTCGTAACTCGTATATCGTTACTCGCAACTCGAAACTCGTAACTCGAAACTCGTAACTCGTAAATCGCAGCTTATAACTCGCTACTCATAACCCGGAACTCATAACTTATGTATCGTAGCTTGTAATTCATTACCAATAACAAGTAACTCGTATCCTGGCTCCCGTAGCTCGTAAATCGTTACCGATAAGTGGGAACTCGCATCTTGTATCTCGTAACTCGTAACTAGTACCTCGTAGATCGAAAGTCGTAATTCGTAACTCGTAACTCGTATCTCGTAACTCGCAACTCGCAACTCGCAACTCGCAACTCGAAACTCGTAACTCGTAACTCGTAACTCGTAACTCGTAACTCATAACTCATAACTCGAAACTCGTAACTCGTAACTCGTAACTCGTAACTCGTAACTCGTAACTCGTAACTCGTAACTCGTAACTCGTAACTCGTAACTCGTAACTCGGAACTCGTAATTCGTAAATCGCAGCTTACAACTTGCTACTCATAACCCGGAACTCGTATCTTGTGTATCGTAGCTTGTAACCCATTACCAAAAACAAGGAACTCGCATCTTGCCTCTCCTAGCTCGTAAATCGTTACCAATCAGTGGGAACTCGCAACTTGTATCTCGTGACGCGTAACTCAGAACTAGGAACTCGTAACGCGTTACCGATAACTCGGAGCACGTATCTTATATATCGTAACTTGAAATCCATTACCGATAACCTGGAACTCGTATCTTGCATCTCGTAGCTCGTAAATCGTAACCGATAAATGGGAACTCGCATCATGTATCTCGTGACGCGTAACTCAGGACTCGGAACTCGAAAGTGTTACGGATAGCTCGGAGCTCGTATCTTGTATCACGTACCTTGTAACTCGTAACTCGTAACCCGTTACTCGTTGCCTATAACTCGGAACTCGAATCTTGATCTCGGATCTTGTAAATCATTGCCGATAATCTGAAACTCGTATCCTAGATCTTGAAGATCGTGACTCGTTACCAATATGTGGGAACTACATCTTGTATCTCGTGACGTGTAACTCAGAACTCGGAACTAGTGACGCGTTACCGATAACTCGGAGCTCGTATCTTATATATCGTAACTTGTAATCCAATACCGATAACCTGGAACTCGTATCTTATATATCGTGACTTGTAATCCATTACCGATAACCTGGAACTCGTATCTTGCATATCGTAGCTCGTATATCGTTACCGATAAATGGCAACTCGCATCTTGTATCTCGTGACGCGTAACTCAGGATTTGGAACTCGAAGGTGTTACCGATAACTCGGAGCTCGTATCTTGTATCACTTACCTTGTAACTCGCAACTCGTAACCCCTAACTTGTTGCCCATAACTCGGAACCGGTATCTTGTATCTAGTAGCTCGTAACTCATTACTGATTACCTGGAACTCGTATGTGTCTCGTAGCTCGTAACTCGTTACGACAAGTGGGAACTCTCATCTTGTATCTCGTAATTCGTAACTAGTAACTCGTAGATCGTAAGACTTAATTCGTAACTCGTAACTCGTATATCGTAACTCGCAACTCGAAACTAGAAACTCTCAACTCGTAAATCGCAGCTTAGAACTTCCTACTCATAACCCGGAACTCATAACTTATGTATCGTAGCTTGTAATTCATTACCAATAACAAGTAACTCGTATCCTGGCTCCCGTAGCTCGTAAATCGTTACCGATAAGTGGGAACTCGCATCTTGTATCTCGTAACTCGTAACTAGTACCTCGTAGATCGTAAGTCGTAATTCGTAACTCGTATATCGTTACTCGCAACTTGAAACTCGTAACTCGAAACTCGTAACTCGCAACTTGAAACTCGTAACTCGTACTCGTAAATCGCATCTTATAACTGGCTACTCATAGCCCGGAACTCGTATCTTGTGTATCGTAGCTTGTAACCCATTAGCAATAACAAGGAACTCGTAGCTTGCCTCTCGTAGCTCGTAAAACGTTACCAATATGTGGGAACTCGCAACTTATATCTCGTGACGCGTAACTCAGAACTAGGAACTCGTAACGCGTTACCGATAACTCGGAGCTCGTATCTTATATATCGTAACTTGTAATCCATTACCGATAACCTGGAACTCGTATCTTGCATCTCGTAGCTCGTAAATCGTTACCGATAAATGGGAACTCGCATCTTGTATCTCGTGACGCGTAAATCAGTACTCGGAAGTCGAAAGTGTTACTGATAACTCGGAGCGCGAATCTTCTATCACTTACCTTGTAACTCGTAACTCGTTGCCCATAACTCGGAACTCGAATCTTGATCTCGGATCTTGTAAATCAATGACGATAACCTCGAACTCGTATCCTAGATCTAGTAGTTCGTAACTCGTTACTGATAGGTGGAAGCTCGCATCCTGCATCTCATGACGCGAACTCAGAACTCGTAACGCGTAACCGATAACTCGGAGCTCGTATCTTGTAACTCGTAAATCGTTAATTATCACTCGGAACTCGCATCTTGTATCTAGTGGCTCGTAACTCATTACTGATTACCTGGAAATCGTATCTTGTGTCTCGTAGCTCGTAACTCGTTACGATGCGTGGGAACTCACATCTTGTATCTCGCAACTCGTAACTAGTACCTCGTAGATCGTAAGTCGTAATTCGTAACTCGAAACTCGTAACTCGTAAATCGCATCTTATAACTCACTACTCATAACCCGGAACTCATAACTTATGTATCGTAGCTTGTAATTCATTACCAATAACAAGGAACTCGTATCTTGCCTCTCGTAGCCCGTAAATCGTTACCGATAAGTGGGAACTCGCATCGTGTATCTCGTATCTCGTAACTAGTACCTCGTAGATAGTAAGTCGTAATTAGTAACTCGTAACATGTATATCGTAACTCGCAACACGCAACTCGCAACTCGAAACTCGTAACTCGAAACTCGCAACTCGTAACTCGTAACTCGTAAATCGAAGCTTACACATTGCTACTCATAACCCGGAACTCGTATCTTGTGTATCGTAGCTTGTAACCCATTACCAATATCAAGGAACTCGTATCTGGCCTCTCGTAGCTCGTCAATCGTTACCGATAAGTGGGAACTCGCAACTTGTATCTCGTGACGCATAACTCAGAACTTGGAACTCGTAACGCATTACCGATAACTCTGAGCTTGTACCTTGTATCTCTTACCTTGTAACTCGAAACTCGTAACTCGTTACCCATTACTCGGATCTCGTATCTTCTATCTCGGATCTCGCAAATCATTGCCGATAACCTGGAGCTCATATCCTAGATCTTGAAGATCGTGACTCGTTACCAATAAGTGGGAACTCGCATCTTGTATCTCGTGACGTGTAACTCAGAACTCGGAACTAGTGACGCGTAACCGATAACTCGGAGCTCGTATCTTATATATCGCAACTTGTATTCCAATACCGATAACCTGGAACTCGTATCTTATATATCGTAACTTGTAATCCATTACCGATAACCTGGAACTCATATCTTGCATCTCGTAGCTCGTAAATCGTTACAGATAAATGGGAACTCGCATCATGTATCTCGTGACGCGTAACTCAGGATTCGGAACTCGAAAGTGTTACCGATAACTCGGAGCTCGTATCTTGTAACTCGTAACTCGTAACTCGTTACCCATAACTTGGAACTCGTACCTTATATATCGTAACTTGTAATCCATTACCGATTACCTGGAACTCGTATCTTATATATCGTAACTTGTAATCCATTACCGATAACCTGGAACTCGTATCTTGCATCTCGTAGCTCGTAAATCGTTAAGGATAAATGGGAACTCGGATCTTGTATCTCGTGACGCGTAAATCAGGACTCGGAAGTCGAAAGTGTTACCGATAACTCGGAGCTCGAATCTTCTATCACTTACCTTGTAACTCGTAACTCGTTGCCCATAACTCGGAACTCGAATCTTGATCTCGGATCTTGTAAATCAATGACGATAACCTCGAACTCGTATCCTAGATCTAGTAGTTCGTAACTCGTTACTGATAGGTGGGAGCTCGCATCCTGCATCTCATGACGCGAAACTCAGAACTCTCAACTCGTAACGCGGAACCGATAGCTCGGAGCTTGTATCTTGTATCACTTACCTTGTAACTTATTACTGATTACCTGTTACTCGTATCTTGTGTCTCGTAGCTCGTAACTTGTTACGACAAGTGGGAACTCTCATCTTGTATCTGGTAATTCGTAACTAGTACCGCGTAGATCGTAAGTCTTAATTCGTAACTCGTAACTCGTAAATCGTAACTCGCAAATCGAAACTAGAAACTCGTAACTCGTAAATCGCAGCTTATAACTCCCTACTCATAACCCGGAACTCGTATCGTGTGTATCGTAGCTTGTCACCCATTACCAATAACAAGGAATTCGTATGCTGCCTCTCATAGCTCGTAAATCGTTACCGATAAGTGGGAACTCGCATCCTATATCTCGTGACGTGTAACTCAGAACTAGTAACGCGTTACCGATAATTCGGAGCTTACATCTTGTATCTCGTAACTCGTAACTAGTACCTCCTAGATCGTAAGTCGTAATTCGTAACTCGTAACTCTTAACTCGAAACTCGTAACTCGCAACTTGAAACTCGTAACTCGTACTCGTAAATCGCATCTTATAACTCGCTACTCATAACCCGGAGCTCGTATCTTGTGAATCGTAGCTTGTAACCCATTATCAATAACAAGGAACTCGCATCTTGCCTCTCGTAGCTCGTAAATCGTTACCAATAAGTGGGAACTCGCATCCTATATCTCGTGACGTGTAACTCAGAACTCGGAACTAGTAACGCGTTACTGATAATTCGGAGCTCACATCTTGTATCTCGTAACTCGTAACTAGTACCTCGTAGATCGTAAGTCGTAATTCGTAACTCGTATATCGTTACTCGCTACTTGAAACTCGTAACTCGAAACTCGTAACTCGCAACTTGAAACTCGTAACTCGTACTCGTAAATCGCATCTTATAACTCGCTACTCATAACCCGGAACTCGTATCTTGTGTATCGTAGCTTGTAACCCATTAGCAATAACAAGGAACTCGTAGCTTGCCTCTCGTAGCTCGTAAAACGTTACCAATAAGTGGGAACTCGCAACTTATATCTCGTGACGTGTAACTCAGAACTAGGAACTCGTAACGCGTTACCGATAACTCGGAGCTCGTATCTTATATATCGTTACTTAAAATCCATTACCGATAACCTGGAACTCGTATCTTGTATCTCGTAGCTCGTAAATCGTTACCGATAAATGGGAACTTGCATCTTGTATCTTATGACGTGAAACTCAGAACTCGGAACTCGTAACGCGTAACCTATAACTCGGAGCTCGTATCTTGTAACTCGTAACTCGTTTCTTATAACTCGGAACGCGCATCTTGTATCTAGTGGCTCGTAACTCATTACTGATTACCTGGAACTCGCATCTTGTGTCTCGTAACTCGTAACTAGTACCTCGTAGATCGTAAGTCGTAATTCGTAACTCGTAACTTGTATATCGTAACTCGCAACTCGCAACTCGAAACTCGTAACTCGAAACTCGTAACTCGTAAATCGCAGCTTACAACTCGCTACTCATAACCCGGAACTTGTATCCTGTGTATCGTAGCTTGTAACCCATTACCAATAACAAGGAACTCGTATCTGGCCTCTCGTAGCTCGTGAATCGTTACCGATAAGTGGGAACTCGCAACTTGTATTTCGTGACGCGTAACTCAAAACATGGAATTCGTAACGCGATACCGATAACTCTGAGCTTGTACCTTGTATCTCTTACCTTGGAACTATAAACTCGTAACTCGTTACCCATTACTCGGATCTCGTATCTTCTATCTCGGATCTCGCAAATCATTGCTGATTACCTGGAGCTCGTATCCTAGATCCTGAAGATCGTGACTCGTTACCAATAAATGGGAACTCGCATCCTATATCTCGTGACGTGTATCTCAGAACTCGGAACTAGTAACGCGTTACCGATAATTCGGAGCTCACATCTTGTATCTCGTAACTCGTAACTAGTACCTCGTAGATCGTAAGTCGTAATTCGTAACTCGTAACTCGTATATCGTTACTCGCAACTCGAAACTCGTAACTCGAAACTCGTAAATCGCATCTTATAACTCGCTACTCATAACCCGGTACTCGTATCTTATGTATCGTAGATTGTAGCCCATTACCAATAACAAGAAACTCGTATCTGGCCTCTCGTAGCTCGTGAATCGTAACCTGTAAGTGGGAACTCGCAACTGGTATCTCGTGACGCGTAACTCAGATCTTGAAACTCGTAACGCGTTACCAATAACTCGGAACTCGTATCTTCTATCTCGGATCTCGCAAATAATTGCCGATAACCTGGAACTCGTATCCTAGATCTTGAAGATCGTACCTCGTTACCAATAAGTGGGAACACGCATCTTGTATCTCGTGACGTTTAACTCAGAACTCGGAACTAGTACCGCGTTACCGATAACTCGGAGCTTGTATCTTGTAACTCGTAACTCGTAACTCGTAACTCGTAACTCGTTACCCATAACTTGGAACTCGTACCTTATATATCGTAACTTGTAATCCATTACCGATAACCTGGAACTCGTATCTTGCATCTCCTAGCTCGTAAATCGTAACCGATAAATGGGAACTCGCATCTTGTATCTCGTGACACGTAAATCAGGACTCGGAAGTCGAAAGTGTTACCGATAACCCGGAGCTCGAATCTTGTATCACTTACCTTGTAACTCGTAACTCGTAACCCGTAACTCGTTGCCCATAACTCGGAACTCGAATCTTGATCTCGGATCTTGTAAATCAATGACGATAACCTCGAACTCATATCCTAGATCTTGTAGTTCGTAACTGGTAACTGATAGGTGGAAGCTCGCATCCTATATCTCATGACGCAAAACTCAGAACTCGTAACGCGTAACCAATAACTCGGAGCTCGTATCTTGTAACTCGTAACTCGTTAATTATCACTCGGAACTCGCATCTTGTATCTAGTGGCTCGTAACTCATTACTGATTACCTGGAAATCGTATCTCGTGTCTCGCAGCTCGTTACGATGCGTGGGAACTTACATCTTGTATCTCGCAACTCGTAACTAGTACCTCGTAGATCGTAAGTCGTATTTCGTAACTCGTATATCGTTACTCGCAACTCGAAACTCGTAACTCGAAACTCGTAACTCGTAACTCGTAACTCGTAAATCGCAGCTTATAACTCGCTACTCATAACCCGGAACTCATAACTTATGTATCGTAGCTTGTAATTCATTACCAATAACAAGTAACTCGTATCCTGGCTCCCGTAGCTCGTAAATCGTTACCGATAAGTGGGAACTCGCATCTTGTATCTCGTAACTCGTAACTAGTACCTCGTAGATCGTAAGTCGTAATTCGTAACTCGTAACTCGTATCTCGTAACTCGCAACTCGCAACTCGCAACTCGAAACTCGTAACTCGTAACTCGTAACTCGTAACTCGTAACTCGTAACTCGAAACTCGTAACTCGTAACTCGTAACTCGTAACTCGTAACTCGTAACTCGTAACTCGTAACTCTTAACTCGTAACTCGTAACTCGTAACTCGTAACTCGTAACTCGTAACTCGTAACTCGTAACTCGTAACTCGTAACTCGTAACTCGTAACTCGTAACTCGTAACTCGTAACTCGTAGCTCGTAACTCGTAACTCATAACTCGTAACTCGTAACTCGTAACTCGTAACTCGTAACTCGTAACTCGTAACTCGTAACTCGTAACTCGTAACTCGTAACTCGTAACTCGTAACTCGTAACTCGTAACTCGTAACTCGTAACTCGTAATTCGTAACTCGTAACTCGTAACTCGTAACTCGTAACTCGTAACTCGTAACTCGTAACTCGGAACTCGGAACTCGTAATTCGTAAATCGCAGCTTACAACTTGCTACTCATAACCCGGAACTCGTATCTTGTGTATCGAAGCTTGTAACCCATTACCAATAACAAGGAACTCGCATCTTGCCTCTCCTAGCTCGTAAATCGTTACCAATCAGTGGGAACTCGCAACTTGTATCTCGTGACGCGTAACTCAGAACTAGGAACTCGTAACGCGTTACCGATAACTCGGAGCTCGTATCTTATATATCGTAACTTGAAATCCATTACCGATAACCTGGAACTCGTATCTTATATATTGTAACTTGTAATCCATTACCGATAACCTGGAACTCGTATCTTGCATCTCGTAGCTTGTAAATCGTTACCGATAAATGGGAACTCGCATCTTGTATCTCATGACGTGAAACTCAGAACTCGTAACTCGTAACCTATAACTCGGAGCTCGTATCTTCTATCTCGGAACTCGCAAATCATTGCCGATAACCTGGAGCTCATATCCTAGATCTTGAAGATCGTGACTCGTTACCAATAAGTGGGAACTCGCATCTTGTATCTCGTGACGTGTAATTCAGAACTCGGAAATCGTAACGCGTAACCTATAACTCGGAGCTCGTATCTTGTAACTCGTAACTCGTTTCTTATAACTCGGAACGCGCATCTTGTATCGAGTGGCTCGTAACTCATTACTGATTACCTGGAACTCGCATCATGTATCTTGTAACTCGTAACTAGTACCTCGTAGATCGCAAGCCGTAATTCGTAACTCGTAACTCGTATATCGTTACTCGCAACTCAAAACTCGTAACTCGAAACTCGTAAATCGCATCTTATAACCCGCTACTCATAACCCGGAACTCGTATCTTATGTATCGTAGATTGTAACCCATTACCAATAACAAGGAACTCGTATCTGGCCTCTCGTAGCTCGTTAATCGTTATCTGTAAGTGGGAACTCGCATCTTGTATCTCGTGACGCGTAAATCAGGACTCGGAAGTCGAAATTGTTACCGATAACTCGGAGCTCGAATCTTCTATCACTTACCTTGTAACTCGTAACTCGTTGCCCATAACTCGGAACTCGAATCTTGGTCTCGGATCTTGTAAATCAATGACGATAACCTCGAACTCGTATCCTAGATCTAGTAGTTCGTAACTCGTTACTGATAGGTGGAAGCTCGCATCCTGCATCTCATGACGCGAAACTCAGGACTCGTAACGCGAACCGATAACTCGGAGCTCGTATCTTGTAACTCGTAAATCATTAATTATCACTCGGAACTCGCATCTTGTATCTAGTGGCTCGTAACACATTACTGATTACCTGGAAATCGTATCTTGTGTCTCGTAGCTCGTAACTCGTTACGATGCGTGGGAACTTACATCTTGTATCTCGCAACTCGTAACTAGTACCTCGTAGATCGTAAGTCGTAATTCGTAACTCGAAACTCGTAACTCGTAAATCGCATCTTATAACTCGCTACTCATAACCCGGAACTCATAACTTATGTATCGTAGCTTGTAATTCATTACCAATAACAAGGAACTCGTATCTTGCCTCTCGTAGCTCGTTAATCGTTATCTGTAAGTGGGAACTCGCATCTTGTATCTCATGACGTGTAACTCAGAACTCGGAACTAGTAACGCGTTACCGATAACTCGGAGCTCGTATCTTGTAACTCGTAACTCGTAACTCGTTACCCATAACTTGGAACTCGTACCTTATATATCGTAACTTGTAATCCATTACCGATTACCTGGAACTCGTATCTTATATATCGTAACTTGTAATCCATTACCGATAACCTGGAACTCGTATCTTGCATCTCGTAGCTCGTAAATCGTTACCGATAAATGGGAACTCGCATCTTGTATCTCATGACGTGAAACTCAGAACTCGTAACTCGTAACCTATAACTCGGAGCTCGTATCTTGTAACTCGTAACTCGTTTCTTATAACTCGGAACGCGCATCTTGTATCTAGTGGCTCGTAACTCATTGCTGATTACCTGGAACTCGCATCTTGTATCTCGTAACTCGTAACTAGTACCTCGTAGATCGTAAGTCGTAATTCGTAACTCGTAACTCGTATATCGTAACTCGCAACTCGCAACTCGAAACTCGTAGCTCGAAACTCGAAACTCGTAACTCGTAACTCGTAACTCGTAACTCGTAACTCGTAACTCGTAACTCGTAACTCGTAACTCGTAACTCGTAACTCGTAACTCGTAACTCGTAACTCGTAACTCGTAACTCGTAACTCGTAACTCGTAACTTGTAACTCGTAACTCGTAACTCGTAACTCGTAACTCGTAACTCGTAACTCGTAACTCGTAACTCGTAACTCGTAACTCGTAACTCGTAACTCGTAACTCGTAACTCGTAAATCGCAGCTTACAACTCGCTACTCATAACCCGGAACTCGTATCTTGTGTATCGTAGCTTGTAACCCATCACCAATAACAAGGAACTCGTATCTGGCCTCTCGTAGCTCGTGAATCGTTACCGATAAGTGGGAACTCGCAACTTGTATTTCGTCACGCGTAACTCAGAACTTGGAACTCGTAACGCGTTACCGATAACTCTGAGCTTGTGCCTTGTATCTCTTACCTTGTAACTTTAAACTCGTAACTCGTTACCCATTACTCGGATCTCGTATCTTCTATGTCGGATCTCACAAATCATTGCCGATAACCTGGAGCTCGTATCCTAGATCTTGAAGATCGTGACTCGTTACCAATAAGTGGGAACTCGCATCCTATATCTCGTGACGTGTATCTCAGAACTCGGAACTAGTAACCCGTTACCGATAATTCGGAGCTCACATCTTGTATTTCGTAACTCGTAACTAGTACCTCGTAGATCGTGAGTCGTAATTCGTAACTCGTAACTCGTATATCAAAACTCGTAACTTGAAACTCGTAACTCGTGAATCGCATCTTATAACTCGCTACTCATAACCCGGAACTCGTATCTTATGTATCGTAGATTGTAACCCATTACCAATAACAAGAAACTCGCATCTGGCCTCTCGTAGCTCGTGAATCGTTACCTGTAAGTGGGAACTCGCAACTTGTATCTCGTGACGCGTAACTCAGAACTTGAAACTCGTAACGCGTTACCGATAACTCGGAGCTTGTATCTTGTATCTCTTACCTTGTAACTCGTAACTCGTTACCAATTACTCGGAACTCGTATCTTCTATCTCGGATCTCGCAAATCATTGCCGATAACCTGGAACTCGTATCCTAGATCTTGAAGATCGTAACTCGTTACCAATAAGTGGGAACACGCATCTTGTATCTCGTGACGTGTAACTCAAAACTCGGAACTAGTAACGCGTTACCGATAATTCGGAGCTCGTATCTTGTAACTAGTAACTCGTAACTCCTTACCCATAACTTGGAACTCGTACCTTATATATCGTAACTTGTAATTCATTACCGATAACCTGGAACTCGTATCTTATATATCGTAACTTGTAATCCATTACCGATAACCTGGAACTCGTATCTTGCATCCCCTAGCTCGTAAATCGTAACCGATAAATGGGAACTCGCATCTTGTATCTCGTGACACGTAAATCAGGACTCGGAAGTCGAAAGTGTTACCGATAACTCGGAGCTCGAATCTTGTATCACTTACCTTGTAACTCGTAACTCGTAACCCGTAACTCGTTGCCCATAACTCGGAACTCGAATCTTGATCTCGGATCTTGTAAATCAATGACGATAACCTCGAACTCATATCCTAGATCTTGTAGTTCGTAACTCGTTACTGATAGGTGGAAGCTCGCATCCTGTATCTCATGACGCAAAACTCAGAAATCGTAACGCGTAACCGATAACTCGGAGCTCGTATCTTGTAACTCGTAACTCGTTAATTATCACTCGGAACTCGCATCTTGTATCTAGTGGCTCGTAACTCATAACTGATTACCTGGAAATCGTATCTAGTGTCTCGCAGCTCGTAACTCGTTACGATGCGTGGGAACTTACATCTTGTATCTCGCAACTCGTAACTAGTACCTCGTAGATCGTAAGTCGTAATTCGTAACTCGTATATCGTTACTCGCAACTCAATACTCGTAACTCGTAACTCGTAACTCGTAGATCGCAGCTTACACATTTCTACTCATAACCCGGAACTCGTATCTTGTGTATCGTAGCTTGTAACCCATTACCAATATCCAGGAACTCGTATCTGGCCTCTCGTAGCTCGTGAATCGTTACCGATAAGTGGGAACTCTCAACTTGCATCTCGTGACGCATAACTCAGAACTTGGAACTCGTAACGCGTTACCGATAACTCTGAGCTTGTACCTTGTATCTCTTACCTTGTAACTCGAAACTCGTAACTCGTTACCCATTACTCGGATCTCGTATCTTCTATCTCGGATCTCGCAAATCATTGCCGATAACCTGGAGCTCGTATCCTAGATCTTAAGGATCGTGACTAGTTACCAATAAGTGGGAACTCGCATCTTGTATCTCGTGACGTATAACTCAGAACTTGGAACTCGTAACGCGTTACCGATAACTCTGAGCTTGTACCTTGTATCTCTTACCTTGTAACTCGAAACTCGTAACTCGTTACCCATTACTCGGATCTCGTATCTTCTATCTCGGATCTCGCAAATCATTGCCGATAACCTGGAGCTCGTATCCTAGATCTTAAGGATCGTGACTAGTTACCAATAAGTGGGAACTCGCATCTTGTATCTCGTGACGTATAACTCAGAACTCGGAACTAGTGACGCATTACCGATAACTCGGAGCTCGTATGTCATATATCGCAACTTGTAATCCAATACCGATAACCTGGAACTCGTATCTTATGTATCGTAACTTGTAATCCATTACCGATAACCTGGAACTCGTATCTTGCATCTCGTAGCTCGTAAATCGTTACCGATAAATGGGAACTCGCATCTTGTATCTCGTGACGCGTAACTCAGGACTCGGAATTCGAAAGTGTTACCGATAACTCGGAACTCGTATCTTGTATCTCGTACCTTGTAACTCGTAACTCGTAACCCGTTACTCGTTGCCTATAACTCGGAACTTGAATCTTGATCTCGGATCTTGTAAATCAATGACGATAACCTCGAACTTGTATCATAGATCTAGTAGTCCGTAACTCGTTACCGACAGGTGGAGACTCGTCATGACGTGGAACTCAGAACTCGGTACTCGTAACGCGTAACCTATAACTCGGAGCTCGTATCTTGTAACTCGTAACTCGTTTCTTATAACTCGGAACGCGCATCTTGTATCGAGTGGCTCGTAACTCATTGCTGATCTTGAAGATCGTAACTCGTTACCAATAAGTTGGAACACGCATCTTGTATCTCGTGACGTTTAACTCAGAACTCGGAACTAGTACAGCGTTACCGATAACTCGGAGCTTGTATCTTGTAACTCGTAACTCGTAACTCGTTACCCATAACTTGGAACTCGTATATATCGTAACTTGTTATCCATTACCGATAACCTGGAACTCGTATCTTGCATCTCCTAGCTCGTAAATCGTAACCGATAAATGGGAACTCGCATCTTGTATCTCGTGACACGTAAATCAGGACTCGGAAGTTGAAAGTGTTACCGATAACCCGGAGCTCGAATCTTGTGTCACTTACCTTGTAACTCGTAACTGGTAACCCGTAGCTCGTTGACCATAACTCGGAACTCGAATCTTGATCTCGGATCTTGTAAATCAATGACGATAACCTCGAACTCGTATCCTAGATCTTGAAGTTCGTAACTCGTTACTTATAGGTGGAAGCTTGCATCCTGTATCTCATGTCGCGAAACTCAGAACTCGTAATGCGTAACCGATAACTCGGAGCTCGTATCTTGCAACCCGTAACTCGTTAATTATCACTCGGAACTCGCATCTTGTATCTAGTGGCTCGTAACTCATTACTGATTACATGGAAATCGTATCTTGTGTCTCGTAGCTCGTAATTCGTTACGATGCCTGGGAACTTACATCCTGTATCTCGCAACTCGTAACTAGTATCTCGTAGATCGTAAGTCGTAATTCGTAAACTCGTATATCGTTACTCGCAACTCGAAACTCGTAACTCGAAACTCGTAACTCGAAACTCGTAACTCTTAAATCGCAGCTTATAACTCGCCAATCATAACCCGGAACTCATAACTTATGTATCGTAGCTTGTAATTCATTACCAATAACAAGGAACTCGTATCTTGCCTCTCGTAGCCCGTAAATCGTTACCGATAAGTGGGAACTCGCATCGTGTATCTCGTAACTCGTAACTCGTAACACGTAACTCGTAACTCGTAACTCGTAACTCGTAACTCGTAACTCTTAACTCGAAACTCGAAACTCGAAACTCGTAACTCGTAAATCGCAGCTTACAACTCGGATCTCGTATCTTCTATCTCGGATCTCGCAAATCATTGCCGATAACCTGGAGCTCGTATCCTAGATCTTGAAGATCGTGACTCGTTACCAATAAGTGAGAACTCGCATCTTGTATCTCGTGACGTGTAACTCGGAACTCGGAACTAGTGAGGCGTTACTGACAACTCGGAGCTCGTATCTTATATATCGTAACATGTAATCCAATACCGATAACCTGGAACTCGTATCTTATATATCGTGACTTGTAATCAGTTACCGATAACCTGGAACTCGTATCTTGCATATCGTAGCTCGTAAATCGTTACCGATAAATGGCAACTCGCATCTTGTATCTCGTGACGCGTAACTCAGGATTCGGAACTCGAAAGTGTTACCGACAACTCGGAGCTCGTATCTTGTATCACTTACCTTGTAACTCGCAACTCGTAACCCGTAACTCGTTGCCCATAACTCGGAACTGGTATCTTGTATCTAGTAGCTCGTAACTCATTACTGATTACCTGGAACTCGCATCACGTATCTCGATAACCTGGAACTCGTATCTTATATATCGTTACTTGTAATCCATTACCGATAACCTGGAACTCCTATCTTGCATCTCGTAGCTCGTAACTCGTTGCCCATAACTCGCAACTTGAATCTTGATCTAGGAACTTGTAAATCAATGACGATAACCTCGAACTCGTATCCTAGATCTAGTAGTTCGTAACTCGTTACCGATAGGTGGAAACTCGCATCTTGTATCTCGTGACGCGTAACTCAGGACTCGGAACTCGAAAATGTTACCGATAACTCGGAACTCGTATCTTGTATCTCGTACCTTGTAACTCGTAACTCGTAACCCGTTACTCGTTGCCTATAACTCGGAACTTGATTCTTGATCTCGGATCTTGTAAATCAATGACGATAACCTCGAACTTGTATCCTAGATCTAGTAGTGCGTAACTCGTTACCGACAGGTGGAGACACGCATCTTGTATCTCATGACGTGGAACTCAGAACTCGGAAATCGTAACGCGTAACCTATAACTCGGAGCTCGTATCTTGTAACTCGTAACTCGTTTCTTATAACTCGGAACGCGCATCTTGTATCGAGTGGCTCGTAACTCATTACTGATTACCTGGAACTCGCATCATGTATCTTGTAACTCGTAACTAGTACCTCGTAGATCGCAAGCCGTAATTCGTAACTCGTAACTCGTATATCGTTACTCGCAACTCAAAACTCGTAACTCGAAACTCGTAACTCGAAACTCGTAAATCGCATCTTATAAACCGCTACTCATAACCCGGAACTCGTATCTTATGTATCGTAGAATGTAACCCATTACCAATAACAAGGAACTCGTATCTGGCCTCTCGTAGCTCGTTAATCGTTATCTGTAAGTGGGAACTCGCATCTTGTATCTCTTGACGTGTAACTCAGAACTCGGAACTAGTAATGCGTTACCAATAACTCGGAGCTCGTATCTTGTAACTCGTAAATCATTAATTATCACTCGGAACTCGCATCTTGTATCTAGTGGCTCGTAACTCATTACTGATTACCTGGAAATCGTATCTTGTGTCTCGTAGCTCGTAACTCGTTACGATGCGTGGGAACTTACATCTTGATCTCGCAACTCGTAACTAGTACCTCGTAGATCGTTAGTCGTAATTCGTAACTCGAAACTCGTATCTCGTAAATCGCATCTTATAACTCGCTACTCATAACCCGGAACTCATAACTTATGTATCGTAGCTTGTAATTCATTACCAATAACAAGGAACTCGTATCTTGCCTCTCGTAGCCCGTAAATCGTTACCGATAAGTGGGAACTCGCATCTTGTATCTCGTGACGCGTAACTCAGGACTCGGAACTCGAAAGTGTTACCGATAACTCGCTGCTCGTATCTTGTATCACTTACCTTGTAAATTGTAACCCGTAACTCGTTGCCCATAACTCGGAACTCGAATCTTGATCCCAGATCTTGTAAATCAATGACGATAACCTCGAACTCGTATCCTAGATCCAGTAGTTCGTAACTCGTTACCGATAGGTGGAAGCTCGCATCTTGTATCTCATGACGCGAAACTCAGAACTCTCAACTCGTAACGCGGAACCGATAGCTCGGAGCTTGTATCTTGTATCACTTACCTTGTAACTTATTACTGATTACCTGTTACTCGTATCTTGTGTCTCGTAGCTCGTAACTTGTTACGACAAGTGGGAACTCTCATCTTGTATCTGGTAATTCGTAACTAGTACCGCGTAGATCGTAAGTCTTAATTCGTAACTCGTAACTCGTAAATCGTAACTCGCAAATCGAAACTAGAAACTCGTAACTCGTAAATCGCAGCTTATAACTCCCTACTCATAACCCGGAACTCGTATCGTGTGTATCGTAGCTTGTCACCCATTACCAATAACAAGGAATTCGTATCCTGCCTCTCATAGCTCGTAAATCGTTACCGATAAGTGGGAACTCGCATCCTATATCTCGTGACGTGTAACTCAGAACTAGTAACGCGTTACCGATAATTCGGAGCTTACATCTTGTATCTCGTAACTCGTAACTAGTACCTCCTAGATCGTAAGTCGTAATTCGTAACTCGCAACCCGTATATCGTTACTCGCAACTTGAAACTCGTAACTCGAAACTCGAAACTCGTAACTCGTACTCGTAAATCGCATCTTATAACTTGCTAATCATAACCCGGAGCTCGTATCTTGTGAATCGTAGCTTGTAACCCATTACCAATAACAAGAAACTCGCATCTTGCCTCTCGTAGCTCGTAAATCGTTACCAATAAGTGGGAACTCGCAACTTGTATCTCGTGACGCGTAACTCAGAACTAGGAACTCGTAACGCGTTACACATAACTCGGAGCTCGTATCTTATATATCGTAACTTGAAATCCATTACCGATAACCTGGAACTCGTATCTTGCATCTTGTAGCTCGTAAATCGTTACCGATAAATGGGAACTCGCATCTTGTATCTCATGACGTGAAACTCAGAACTCGTAACTCGTAACCTATAACTCGGAGCTCGTATCTTGTAACTCGTAACTCGTTTCTTATAGATCGGAACGCGCATCTTGTATCTCGTAACTCGTAACTAGTACCTCGTAGATCGTAAGTCGTAATTCGTAACGCGTAAATCGCAGCTTATAACTCCCTACTCATAACCGGGAACTCGTATCGTGTGTATCGTAGCTTGTCACCCATTACCAATAACAAGGAATTCGTATCCTGCCTCTCATAGCTCGTAAATCGTTACCGATAAGTGGGAACTCGCATCCTATATCTCGTTACGTGTAACTCAGAACTAGTAACGCGTTACCGATAATTCGGAGCTTAGATCTTGTATCTCGTAACTCGTAACTAGTACCTCGTAGATCGTAAGTCGTAACTCGTATATCGTTACTCGCAACTTGAAACTCGTAACTCGAAACTCGTAACTCGTACTCGTAAATCGCATCTTATAACTCGCTACTCATAACCCGGAGCTCGTATCTTGTGAATCGTAGCTTGTAACCCATTACCAATAACAAGGAACTCGCATCTTGCCTCTCGTAGCTCGTAAATCGTTACCAATAAGTGGGAACTCGCAACTTGTATCTCGTGACGCGTAACTCAGAATAGGAACTCGTAACGCGTTACCGATAACTCGGAGCTCGTATCTTATATATCGTAACTTGAAATCCATTACCGATAACCTGGAACTCGTATCTTGCATCTCGTAGCTCGTAAATCGTTACCGATAAATGGGAACTTGCATCTTATATCTCATGACGTGAAACTCAGAACTCGGAACTCGTAACGCGTAACCTATAACTCGGAGCTCGTATCTTGTAACTCGTAACTCGTTTCTTATAACTCGGAACGCGCATCTTGTATCTAGTGGCTCGTAACTCATAACTGATTACCTGGAAATCGTATCTAGTGTCTCGCAGCTCGTAACTCGTTACGATGCGTGGGAACTTACATCTTGTATCTCGCAACTCGTAACTAGTACCTCGTAGATCGTAAGTCGTAATTCGTAACTCGTAACTGGTATATCGTTACTCGCAACTTGAAACTCGTAACTCGAAACTCGAAACTCGTAACTCGTACTCGTAAATCGCATCTTATAACTCGCTACTCATAACCCGGAGCTCGTATCTTGTGAATCGTAGCTTGTAACCCATTACCAATAACAAGGAACTCGCATCTTGCCTCTCGTAGCTCGTAAATCGTTACCGATAAATGGGAACTCGCATCTTGTATCTCATGACGTGAAACTCAGAACTCGTAACTCGTAACCTATAACTCGGAGCTCGTATCTTGTAACTCGTAACTCGTTTCTTATAACTCGGAACGCGCATCTTGTATCTAGTGGCTCGTAACTCATTGCTGATTACCTGGAACTCGCATCTTGTATCTCGTAACTCGTAACTAGTACCTCGTAGATCGTAAGTCGTAATTCGTAACTCATAACTCGTATATCGTAACTCGCAACTCGCAACTCGAAACTCGTAGCTCGAAACTCGAAACTCGTAACTCGTAACTCGTAACTCGTAACTCGTAACTCGTAACTCGTAACTCGTAACTCGTAACTCGTAACTCGTAACTCGTAACTCGTAACTCGTAACTCGTAACTCGTAACTCGTAACTCGTAGCTCGTAACTCGTAAATCGCAGCTTACAACTCGCTACTCATAACCCGGAACTCGTATCTTGTGTATCGTATCTTGTAACCCATTACCAATAACAAGGAACTCGTATCTGGCCTCTCGTAGCTCGTGAATCGTTACCGATAAGTGGGAACTCGCAAATTGTATTTCGTCACGCGTAACTCGGAACTTGGAACTCGTAACGCGTTACCGATAACTCTCAGCTTGTGCCTTGTATCTCTTACCTTGTAACTATAAACTCGTAACTCGTTACCCATTACTCGGATCTCGTATCTTCTATGTCGGATCTCACAAATCATTGCCGATAACCTGGAGCTCGTATCCTAGATCTTGAAGATCGTGACTCGTTACCAATAAGTGGGAACTCGCATCCTATATCTCGTGACGTGAATCTCAGAACTCGGAACTAGTAACCCGTTACCGATAATTCGGAGCTCACATCTTGTATTTCGTAACTCGTAACTAGTACCTCGTAGATCGTGAGTCGTAATTCGTAACTCGTAACTCGTATATCAAAACTCGTAACTTGATACTCGTAACTCGTGAATCGCATCTTATAACTCGCTACTCATAACCCGGAACTCGTATCTTATGTATCGTAGATTGTAACCCATTACCAATAACAAGAAACTCGCATCTGGCCTCTCGTAGCTCGTGAATCGTTACCTGTAAGTGGGAACTCGCAACTTGTATCTCGTGACGCGTAACTCAGAACTTGAAACTCGTAACGCGTTACCGATAACTCGGAGCTTGTATCTTGTATCTCTTACCTTGTAACTCGTAACTCGTTACCAATTACTCGGAACTCGTATCTTCTATCTCGGATCTCGCAAATCATTGCCGATAACCTGGAACTCGTATCCTAGATCTTGAAGATCGTAACTCGTTACCAATAAGTGGGAACACGCATCTTGTATCTCGTGACGTGTAACTCAAAACTCGGAACTAGTAACGCGTTACCGATAACTCGGAGCTCGTATCTTGTAACTAGTAACTCGTAACTCCTTACCCATAACTTGGAACTCGTACCTTATATATCGTAACTTGTAATCCATTACCGATAACCTGGAACTCGTATCTTGCATCCCCTAGCTCGTAAATCGTAACCGATAAATGGGAACTCGCATCTTGTATCTCGTGACACGTAAATCAGGACTCGGAAGTCGCAAGTGTTACCGATAACTCGGAGCTCGAATCTTGTATCACTTACCTTGTAACTCGTAACTCGTAACCCGTAACTCGTTGCCCATAACTCGGAACTCGAATCTTGATCTCGGATCTTGTAAATCAATGACGATAACCTCGAACTCATATCCTAGATCTTGTAGTTCGTAACCCGTTACTGATAGGTGGAAGCTCGCATCCTGTATCTCATGACGCAAAACTCAGAAATCGTAACGCGTAACCGATAACTCGGAGCTCGTATCTTGTAACTCGTAACTCGTTAATTATCACTCGGAACTCGCATCTTGTATCTAGTGGCTCGTAACTCATAACTGATTACCTGGAAATCGTATCTAGTGTCTCGCAGCTCGTAACTCGTTACGATGCGTGGGAACTTACATCTTGTATCTCGCAACTCGTAACTAGTACCTCGTAGATCGTAAGTCGTAATTCGTAACTCGTATATCGTTACTCGCAACTCAATACTCGTAACTCGTAACTCGTAACTCGTAAATCGCAGCTTACACATTGCTACTCATAACCCGGAACTCGTATCTTGTGTATCGTAGCTTGTAACCCATTACCAATATCAAGGAACTCGTATCTGGCCTCTCGTAGCTCGTGAATCGTTACCGATAAGTGGGAACTCGCAACTTGCATCCCGTGACGCATAACTCAGAACTTGGAACTCGTAACGCGTTACCGATAACTCTGAGCTTGTACCTTGTAACTCGAAACTCGTAACTCGTTACCCATTACTCGGATCTCGTATCTTCTATCTCGGATCTCGCAAATCATTGCCGATAACCTGGAGCTCGTATCCTAGATCTTAAGGATCGTGACTAGTTACCAATAAGTGGGAACTCGCATCTTGTATCTCGTGACGTGTAACTCAGAACTCGGAACTAGTGACGCATTACCGATAACTCGGAGCACGTATGTCATATATCGCAACTTGTAATCCAATACCGATAACCTGGAACTCGTATCTTATGTATCGTAACTTGTAATCCATTACCGATAACCTGGAACTCGTATCTTGCATCTCGTAGCTAATAAATCGTTACCGATAAATGGGAACTCGCATCTTGTATCTCGTGACGCGTAACTCAGGACTCGGAACTCGAAAGTGTTACCGATAACTCGGAACTCGTATCTTGTATCTCGTACCTTGTAACTCGTAACTCGTAACCCGTTACTCGTTGCCTATAACTCGGAACTTGAATCTTGATCTCGGATCTTGTAAATCAATGACGATAACCTCGAACTTGTATCATAGATCTAGTAGTCCGTAACTCGTTACCGACAGGTGGAGACTCGTCATGACGTGGAACTCAGAACTCGGAACTCGTAACGCGTAACCTATAACTCGGAGCTCGTATCTTGTAACTCGTAACTCGTTTCTTATAACTCGGAACGCGCATCTTGTATCGAGTGGCTCGTAACTCATTGCTGATTACCTGGAACTCGCATCATGTATCTTGTAACTCGTAACTAGTACCTCGTAGATCGTAAGCCGTAATTCGTAACTCGTAACTCGTATATCGTTACTCGCAACTCAAAACTCGTAACTCGAAACTCGTTACTCGTAAATCGCATTTTATAACCCGCTACTCATAACCCGGAACTCGTATCTTATGTATCGTAGATTGTAACCCATTACCAATAACAAGGAACTCGTATCTGGCCTCTCGTAGCTCGTGAATCGTTACCTGTAAGTGGGAACTCGCAACTTGTATCTCGTGACGCGTAACTCAGGAAACGGAACTCGAAAGTGTTACCGATAACTCAGAGCTCGTATCTTGTATCACGTACCTTGTAACTCGTAACTCGTAACCCGTTACTCGTTGCCTATAACTCGTAACTTGAATCTTGATCTCGGATCTTGTAAATCAATGACGATAACCTCGAACTTGTATCCTAGATCTAGTAGTCCGTAACTCGTTACCGATAGGTGGAGACTCGCATCTTGTATCTCATGACGTGGAACTCAGAACTCGGAACTCGTAACGCGTAACCTATAACTCGGAGCTCGTATCTTGTAACTCGTAACTCGTTTCTTATAACTCGGAACGCGCATCTTGTATCGAGTAGCTCGTAACTCATTACTGATTACCTGGAACTCGCATCATGTATCTTGTAACTCGTAACTAGTACCTCGTAGATCGTAAGTCGTAATTCGTAACTCGAAACTCGTAACTCGTAAATCGCATCTTATAACTCGCTACTCATAACCCGGAACTCATAACTTATGTATCGTAGTTTGTAATTCATTACCAATAACAAGGAACTCGTATCTTGCCTCTCGTAGCCCGTAAATCGTTACCGATAAGTGGGAACTCGCATCTTGTATCTCGTGACGCGTAACTCAGGACTCTCAACTCGTAACGCGTTAACCGATAGCTCGGAGCTTGTATCTTGTATCACTTACCTTGTAAATTGTAACCCGTAACACGTTGCCCATAACTCGGAACTCGAATCTTGATCCCAGATCTTGTAAATCAATGACGATAACCTCGAACTCGTATCCTAGATCCAGTAGTTCGTAACTCGTTACCGATAGGTTGAAGCTCGCATCTTGTATCTCATGACGCGAAACTCAGAACTCTCAACTCGTAACGCGTAACCGATAGCTCGGAGCTTGTATCTTGTATCGCTTACATTGTAACTCATTACTGATTACCTGTTACTCGTATCTTGTGTCTCGTAGCTCGTAACTTGTTACGACAAGTGGGAACTCTCATCTTGTATCTGGTAATTCGTAACTAGTACCGCGTAGATCGTAAGTCTTAATTCGTAACTCGTAACTCGTAAATCGTAACTCGCAACTCGAAGCTAGAAACGCGTAACTCGTAAATCGCAGCTTATAACTCCCTACTGATAACCCGGAACTCGTATCGTGTGTATCGTAGCTTGTCACCCATTACCAATAACAAGGAATTCGTATCCTGCCTCTCATAGCTCGTAAATCGTTACCGATAAGTGGGAACTCGCATCCTATATCTCGTGACGTGTAACTCAGAACTCGGAACTAGTAACGCGTTACCGATAATTCGGAGCTTACATCTTGTATCTCGTAACTCGTAACTAGTACCTCGTAGATCGTAAGTCGTAATTCGTAACTCGTAACTCGTATATCGTTACTCGCAACTTGAAACTCGTAACTCGTAAATCGCATCTTATAACTCGCTACTCATAACCCGGAGCTCGTATCTTGTGAATCGTAGCTTGTAACCCATTACCAATAACAAGGAACTCGCATCTTGCCTCTCGTAGCTCGTAAATCGTTACCTGTAAGTTGGAACTCGCAACTTGTATCTCGTGACGCGTAACTCAGAACTTGAAACTCGTAACGCGTTACCGATAATTCGGAGCTTGTATCTTGTATCTCTTACCTTGTAACTCGTAACTCGTTACCAATTACTCGGAACTCGTATCTTCTATCTCGGATCTCGCAAATCATTGCCGATAACCTGGAACTCGTATCCTAGATCTTGAAGATCGTAACTCGTTACCAATAAGTGGGAACACGCATCTTGTATCTCGTGACGTTTAACTCAGAACTAGGAACTAGTACCGCGATACCGATAACTCGGAGCTTGTATCTTGTAACTCGTAACTCGTTACCCATAACTTGGAACTCGTACCTTATATATCGTAACTTGTAATCCATTACCGATAACCTGGAACTCGTATCTTATATATCGTAACTTGTAATCCATTACCGATAACCTGGAACTCGTATCTTGCATCTCCTAGCTCGTAAATCGTTACCGATAAATGGGAACTCGCATCTTGTATCTCGTGACACGTAAATCAGGACTCGGAAGTCGAAAGTGTTACCGATAACCCGGAGCTCGAATCTTGTATCACTTACCTTGTAACTCGTAACTCGTAACCCGTAACTCGTTGCCCATAACTCGGAACTCGAATCTTGATCTCGGATCTTGTAAATCAATGACGATAACCTCGAACTCATATCCTAGATCTTGTAGTTCGTAACTGGTTACTGATAGGTGGAAGCTCGCATCCTGTATCTCATGACGCAAAACTCAGAACTCGTAACGCGTAACCGATAACTCGGAGCTCGTATCTTGTAACTCGTAACTCGTTAATTATCACTCGGAACTCGCATCTTGTATCTAGTGGCTCGTAACTCATTACTGATTACCTGGAAATCGTATCTCGTGTCTCGCAGCTCGTAACTCGTTACGATGCGTGGGAACTTACATCTTTTATCTCGCAACTCGTAACTCGTATCTCGTAACTCGCAACTCGCAACTCGCAACTCGAAACTCGTTACTCGAAACTCGTAACTCGAAACTCGTAACTCGAAACTCGTAACTCGAAACTCGTAACTCGTAACTCGTAACTCGTAACTCGAAACTCGTAACTCGTAACTCGTAACTCGTAACTCGTAACTCGTAACTCGTAACTCGTAACTCGTAACTCGTAACTCGTAACTCGTAACTCGTAACTCGTAACTCGTAACTCGTAACTCGTAACTCGTAACTCGTAACTCGTAACTCGTAACTCGTAACTCGTAACTCGTAACTCGTAACTCGTAACTCGTAACTCGTAACTCGTAACTCGTAACTCGTAACTCGTAACTCGTAACTCGTAACTCGTAACTCGTAACTCGTAACTCGTAACTCGTAACTCGTAACTCGTAACTCGTAACTCGTAACTCGTAACTCGTAACTCGTAACTCGTAACTCGTAACTCGTAACTCGTAACTCGTAACTCGTAACTCGTAACTCGTAACTCGTAACTCGTAACTCGTAACTCGTAACTCGTAACTCGTAACTCGTAACTCGTAACTCGTAACTCGTAACTCGTAACTCGTAACTCGTAACTCGTAACTCGTAACTCGTAACTCGTAACTCGTAACTCGTAACTCGTAACTCGTAACTCGTAACTCGTAACTCGTATCTCGTAACTCGCAACTCGCAACTCGCAACTCGTAACTCGTAACTCGAAACTCGTAACTCGTAACTCGTAACTCGTAACTCGTAACTCGTAACTCGTAACTCGTAACTCGTAACTCGTAACTCGTAACTCGTAACTCGTAACTCGTAACTCGTAACTCGTAACTCGTAACTCGTAACTCGTAACTCGTAACTCGTAACTCGTATATCGTTACTCGCAACTCAAAACTCGTAACTCGAAACTCGTTACTCGTAAATCGCATTTTATAACCCGCTACTCATAACCCGGAACTCGTATCTTATGTATCGTAGATTGTAACCCATTACCAATAACAAGGAACTCGTATCTGGCCTCTCGTAGCTCGTGAATCGTTACCTGTAAGTGGGAACTCGCAACTTGTATCTCGTGACGCGTAACTCAGGAAACGGAACTCGAAAGTGTTACCGATAACTCAGAGCTCGTATCTTGTATCACGTACCTTGTAACTCGTAACTCGTAACCCGTTACTCGTTGCCTATAACTCGTAACTTGAATCTTGATCTCGGATCTTGTAAATCAATGACGATAACCTCGAACTTGTATCCTAGATCTAGTAGTCCGTAACTCGTTACCGATAGGTGGAGACTCGCATCTTGTATCTCATGACGTGGAACTCAGAACTCGGAACTCGTAACGCGTAACCTATAACTCGGAGCTCGTATCTTGTAACTCGTAACTCGTTTCTTATAACTCGGAACGCGCATCTTGTATCGAGTAGCTCGTAACTCATTACTGATTACCTGGAACTCGCATCATGTATCTTGTAACTCGTAACTAGTACCTCGTAGATCGTAAGTCGTAATTCGTAACTCGAAACTCGTAACTCGTAAATCGCATCTTATAACTCGCTACTCATAACCCGGAACTCATAACTTATGTATCGTAGTTTGTAATTCATTACCAATAACAAGGAACTCGTATCTTGCCTCTCGTAGCCCGTAAATCGTTACCGATAAGTGGGAACTCGCATCTTGTATCTCGTGACGCGTAACTCAGGACTCTCAACTCGTAACGCGTTAACCGATAGCTCGGAGCTTGTATCTTGTATCACTTACCTTGTAAATTGTAACCCGTAACACGTTGCCCATAACTCGGAACTCGAATCTTGATCCCAGATCTTGTAAATCAATGACGATAACCTCGAACTCGTATCCTAGATCCAGTAGTTCGTAACTCGTTACCGATAGGTTGAAGCTCGCATCTTGTATCTCATGACGCGAAACTCAGAACTCTCAACTCGTAACGCGTAACCGATAGCTCGGAGCTTGTATCTTGTATCGCTTACATTGTAACTCATTACTGATTACCTGTTACTCGTATCTTGTGTCTCGTAGCTCGTAACTTGTTACGACAAGTGGGAACTCTCATCTTGTATCTGGTAATTCGTAACTAGTACCGCGTAGATCGTAAGTCTTAATTCGTAACTCGTAACTCGTAAATCGTAACTCGCAACTCGAAGCTAGAAACGCGTAACTCGTAAATCGCAGCTTATAACTCCCTACTGATAACCCGGAACTCGTATCGTGTGTATCGTAGCTTGTCA
This sequence comes from Bruchidius siliquastri, assembly GCA_949316355.1. NCBI lineage: Eukaryota > Metazoa > Arthropoda > Insecta > Coleoptera > Chrysomelidae > Bruchidius > Bruchidius siliquastri. Next base: position 19,584,808 of record OX438533.1, on the reverse strand, counting down.
CCCATTACCAATAACAAGGAATTCGTATCCTGCCTCTCATAGCTCGTAAATCGTTACCGATAAGTGGGAACTCGCATCCTATATCTCGTGACGTGTAACTCAGAACTCGGAACTAGTAACGCGTTACCGATAATTCGGAGCTTACATCTTGTATCTCGTAACTCGTAACTAGTACCTCGTAGATCGTAAGTCGTAATTCGTAACTCGTAACTCGTATATCGTTACTCGCAACTTGAAACTCGTAACTCGTAAATCGCATCTTATAACTCGCTACTCATAACCCGGAGCTCGTATCTTGTGAATCGTAGCTTGTAACCCATTACCAATAACAAGGAACTCGCATCTTGCCTCTCGTAGCTCGTAAATCGTTACCTGTAAGTTGGAACTCGCAACTTGTATCTCGTGACGCGTAACTCAGAACTTGAAACTCGTAACGCGTTACCGATAATTCGGAGCTTGTATCTTGTATCTCTTACCTTGTAACTCGTAACTCGTTACCAATTACTCGGAACTCGTATCTTCTATCTCGGATCTCGCAAATCATTGCCGATAACCTGGAACTCGTATCCTAGATCTTGAAGATCGTAACTCGTTACCAATAAGTGGGAACACGCATCTTGTATCTCGTGACGTTTAACTCAGAACTAGGAACTAGTACCGCGATACCGATAACTCGGAGCTTGTATCTTGTAACTCGTAACTCGTTACCCATAACTTGGAACTCGTACCTTATATATCGTAACTTGTAATCCATTACCGATAACCTGGAACTCGTATCTTATATATCGTAACTTGTAATCCATTACCGATAACCTGGAACTCGTATCTTGCATCTCCTAGCTCGTAAATCGTTACCGATAAATGGGAACTCGCATCTTGTATCTCGTGACACGTAAATCAGGACTCGGAAGTCGAAAGTGTTACCGATAACCCGGAGCTCGAATCTTGTATCACTTACCTTGTAACTCGTAACTCGTAACCCGTAACTCGTTGCCCATAACTCGGAACTCGAATCTTGATCTCGGATCTTGTAAATCAATGACGATAACCTCGAACTCATATCCTAGATCTTGTAGTTCGTAACTGGTTACTGATAGGTGGAAGCTCGCATCCTGTATCTCATGACGCAAAACTCAGAACTCGTAACGCGTAACCGATAACTCGGAGCTCGTATCTTGTAACTCGTAACTCGTTAATTATCACTCGGAACTCGCATCTTGTATCTAGTGGCTCGTAACTCATTACTGATTACCTGGAAATCGTATCTCGTGTCTCGCAGCTCGTAACTCGTTACGATGCGTGGGAACTTACATCTTTTATCTCGCAACTCGTAACTCGTATCTCGTAACTCGCAACTCGCAACTCGCAACTCGAAACTCGTTACTCGAAACTCGTAACTCGAAACTCGTAACTCGAAACTCGTAACTCGAAACTCGTAACTCGTAACTCGTAACTCGTAACTCGAAACTCGTAACTCGTAACTCGTAACTCGTAACTCGTAACTCGTAACTCGTAACTCGTAACTCGTAACTCGTAACTCGTAACTCGTAACTCGTAACTCGTAACTCGTAACTCGTAACTCGTAACTCGTAACTCGTAACTCGTAACTCGTAACTCGTAACTCGTAACTCGTAACTCGTAACTCGTAACTCGTAACTCGTAACTCGTAACTCGTAACTCGTAACTCGTAACTCGTAACTCGTAACTCGTAACTCGTAACTCGTAACTCGTAACTCGTAACTCGTAACTCGTAACTCGTAACTCGTAACTCGTAACTCGTAACTCGTAACTCGTAACTCGTAACTCGTAACTCGTAACTCGTAACTCGTAACTCGTAACTCGTAACTCGTAACTCGTAACTCGTAACTCGTAACTCGTAACTCGTAACTCGTAACTCGTAACTCGTAACTCGTAACTCGTATCTCGTATCTCGTAACTCGCAACTCGCAACTCGCAACTCGTAACTCGTAACTCGAAACTCGTAACTCGTAACTCGTAACTCGTAACTCGTAACTCGTAACTCGTAACTCGTAACTCGTAACTCGTAACTCGTAACTCGTAACTCGTAACTCGTAACTCGTAACTCGTAACTCGTAACTCGTAACTCGTAACTCGTAACTCGTAACTCGTAACTCGTAACTCGTAACTCGTAACTCGTAACTCGTAACTCGTAACTCGTAACTCGTAACTCGTAACTCGTAACTCGTAACTCGTAACTCGTAACTCGTAACTCGTAACTCGTAACTCGTAACTCGTAACTCGTAACTCGTAACTCGTAACTCGTAACTCGTAACTCGTAACTCGTAACTCGTAACTCGTAACTCGTAACTCGTAATTCGTAAATCGCAGCTTACAACTTGCTACTCATAACCCGGAACTCGTATCTTGTGTATCGTAGCTTGTAACCCATTACCAATAACAAGGAACTCGTATCTTGCCTCTCGTAGCCCGTATATCGTTACCGATAAGTGGGAACTCGCATCGTGTATCTCGTAACTAGTACCTCGTAGATCGTAAGTCGTAATCCATAACTCGTAACTCGTATATCGTAACTCGCAACTCGCAACTCGAAACTCGTAACTCGTAACTCGTAACTCGTAACTCGAAACTCGAAACTCGTAACTCGTAACTCGTAACTCGTAACTCGTAAATCGCAGCTTACAAATCGGATCTCGTATCTTCTATCTCGGATCTCGCAAATCATTGCCGATAACCTGGAGCTCGTATCCTAGATCTTGAAGATCGTGACTCGTTACCAATAAGTGAGAACTCGCATCTTGTATCTCGTGACGTGTAACTCAGAACTCGGAACTAGTGACGCGTTACCGACAACTCGGAGCTCGTATCTTATATGTCGTAACTTGTAATCCAATACCGATAGCCTGGAACTCGTATCTTATATATCGTAACTTGTAATCCATTACCGATAACCTGGAACTCGTATCTTGCATCTCGTAGCTCGTAAATCGTTACCGATAAATGGGAACTCGCATCTTGTATCTCGTGACGCGTAACTCAGGATTCGGAACTCGAAAGTGTTACCGATAACTCGGAGCTCGTATCTTGTATCACTTACCTTGTAACTTGCAACTCGTAACTCGTAACTCGTTGCCCATAACTCGCAACTTGAATCTTGATCTGGGAACTTGTAAATCAATGACGATAACCTCGAACTCGTATCCTAGATCTAGTAGTTCGTAACTCATTACCGATAGGTGGAAACTCGCATCTTGTATCTCGTGACGCGTAACTCAGGATTCGGAACTCGAAAGTGTTACCGATAACTCGGAAGTCGTATCTTGTATCTCGTACCTTGTAACTCGTAACTCGTAACCCGTTACTCGTTGCCTATAACTCGGAACTTGAATCTTGATCTCGGATCTTGTAAATCAATGACGATAACCTCGAACTTGTATCCTAGATCTAGTAGTCCGTAACTCGTTACCGACAGGTGGAGACACGCATCTTGTATCTCATGACGTGGAACTCAGAACTCGGAAATCGTAACGCGTAACCTATAACTCGGAGCTCGTATCTTGTAACTGGTAACTCGTTTCTTATAACTCGGAACGCGCATCTTGTATCGAGTGGCTCGTATCTCATTACTGATTACCTGGAACTCGCATCATGTATCTTGTAACTCGTAACTAGTACCTCGTAGATCGTAAGCCGTAATTCGTAACTCGTAACTCGTATATCGTTACTCGCAACTCAAAACTCGTAACTCGAAACTCGTAAATCGCATCTTATAACCCGCTACTCATAACCCGGAACTCGTATCTTATGTATCGTAGATTGTAACCCATTACCAATAACAAGGAACTCGTATCTGGCCTCTCGTAGCTCGTTAATCGTTATCTGTAAGTGGGAACTCGCATCTTGTATCTCATGACGTGTAACTCAGAACTCGGAACTAGTAACGCGTTACCGATAACTCGGAGCTCGTATCTTGTAACTCGTAACTCGTAACTCGTTACCCATAACTTGGAACTCGTACCTTATATATCGTAACTTGTAATCCATTACCGATAACCTGGAACTCGTATCTTGCATCTCGTAGCTCGTAAATTGTTACCGATAAATGGGAACTCGCATCTTGTATCTCGTGACGCGTAAATCAGGACTCGGAAGTCGAAAGTGTTACCGATAACTCGGAGCTCGAATCTTCTATCACTTACCTTGTAACTCGTAACTCGTAACCCGTAACTCGTTGCCCATAACTCGGAACTCGAATCTTGATCTCGGATCTTGTAAATCAATGACGATAACCTCGAACTCGTATCCTAGATCTAGTAGTTCGTAACTCGTTACTAATAGGTGGAAGCTCGCATCCTGCATCTCATGACGCGAAACTCAGAACTCGTAACGCGTAACCGATAGCTCGGAGCTCGTATCTTGTAACTCGTAACTCGTTAATTATCACTCGGAACTCGCATCTTGTATCTAGTGGCTCGTAACTCATTACTGATTACCTGGAAATCGTATATGGTGTCTCGTAGCTCGTAACTCGTTACGATGCGTGGGAACTTACATCCTGTATCTCGCAACTCGTAACTAGTATCTCGTAGATCGTAAGTCGTAATTCGTAACTCGTATATCGTTACTCGCAACTCGAAACTCGTAACTCGAAACTCGTAACTCGTAACTCGTAAATCGCAGCTTATAACTCGCTACTCATAACCCGGAACTCATAACTTATGCATCGTAGCTTGTAATTCATTACCAATAACAAGGAACTCGTATCTTGCATCTCGTAGCCCGTAAATCGTTACCGATAAGTGGGAACTCGCATCGTGTATCTCGTAACTCGTAACTAGTACCTCGTAGATCGTAAGTCGTAATTCATAACTCGTAACTCGTATATCGTAACTCGCAACTCGCAACTCGCAACTCGAAGCTCGTAACTCGTAACTCGTAAATCGCAGCTTACAACTCGGATCTCGTATCTTCTATCTCGGATCTCGCAAATCATTGCCGATAACCTGGAGCTCGTATCCTAGATCTTGAAGATCGTGACTCGTTACCAATAAGTGAGAACTCGCATCTTGTATCTCGTGACGTGTAACTCAGAACTCGGAACTAGTGACGCGTTACCGACAACTCGGAGCTCGTATCTTATATATCGTAACTTGTAATCCAATACCGATAACCTGGAACTCGTATCTTATATATCGTAACTTGTAATCCATTACCGATAACCTGGAACTCGTATCTTGCATCTCGTAGCTCGTAAATCGTTACCGATAAATGGGAACTCGCATCTTGTATCTCGTGACGCGTAACTCAGGATTCGGAACTCGAAAGTGTTACCGATAACTCGGAGCTCGTATCTTGTATCACTCACCTTGTAACTCGCAACTCGTAACTCGTAACTCGTTGCCCATAACTCGCAACTTGAATCTTGATCTAGGAACTTGTAAATCAATGACGATAACCTCGAACTCGTATCCTAGATCTAGTAGTTCGTAACTCGTTACCGATAGGTGGAAACTCGCGTCTTGTATCTCGTGACGCGTAACTCAGGACTCGGAACTCGAAAGTGTTATCGATAACTCGGAACTCGTATCTTGTATCTCGTACCTTGTAACTCGTAACTCGTAACCCGTTACTCGTTGCCTATAACTCGGAACTTGAATCTTGATCTCGGATCTTGTAAATTAATGACGATAACCTCGAACTTGTATCCTAGATCTAGTAGTCCGTAACTCGTTACCCACAGGTGGAGACTCGCATCTTGTATCTCATGACGTGGAACTCAGAACTCGGAACTCGTAACGCGTAACCTATAACTCCGAGCTCGTATCTTGTAACTCGTAACTCGTTTCTTATAACTCGGAACGCGCATCTTGTATCGAGTGGCTCGTAACTCATTACTGATTACCTGGAACTCGCATCATGTATCTTGTAACTCGTAACTAGTACCTCGTAGATCGTAAGACGTAATTCGTAACTCGTAACTCGTATATCGTTACTCGCAACTCAAAACTCGTAACTCGAAACTCGTAACTCGTAAATCGCATCTTATAACCCGCTACTCATAACCCGTATCTTATGTATCGTAGATTGTAACCCATTACCAATAACAAGGAACTCGTATCTGGCCTCTCGTAGCTCGTTAATCGTTATCTGTAAGTGGGAACTCGCATCTTGTTAATCGTTATCTGTAAGTGGGAACTCGCATCTTGTATCTCGTTACCGATAACTCGGAGCTCGTATCTTGTAACTCGTAACTCGTAACTCGTTACCCATAACTTGGAACTCGTACCTTATATATCGTAACTTGTAATCCATTACCGATTACCTGGAACTCGTATCTTATATATCGTAACTTGTAATCCATTACCGATAACCTGGAACTCGTATCTTGCATCTCGTAGCTCGTAAATCGTTAAGGATAAATGGGAACTCGCATCTTGTATCTCGCGACGCGTAAATCAGGACTCGGAAGTCGAAAGTGTTACCGATAACTCGGAGCTCGAATCTTCTATCACTTACCTTGTAACTCGTAACTCGTAAATCGCATCTTATAACCCGCTACTCATAACCCGTATCTTATGTATCGTAGATTGTAACCCATTACCAATAACAAGGAACTCGTATCTGGCCTCTCGTAGCTCGTTAATCGTTATCTGTAAGTGGGAACTCGCATCTTGTATCTCATGACGTGTAACTCAGAACTCGGAACTAGTAACGCGTTACCGATAACTCGGAGCTCGTATCTTGTAACTCGTAACTCGTAACTCGTTACCCATAACTTGGAACTCGTACCTTATATATCGTAACTTGTAATCCATTACCGATTACCTGGAACTCGTATCTTATATATCGTAACTTGTAATCCATTACCGATAACCTGGAACTCGTATCTTGCATCTCGTAGCTCGTAAATCGTTAAGGATAAATGGGAACTCGCATCTTGTATCTCGCGACGCGTAAATCAGGACTCGGAAGTCGAAAGTGTTACCGATAACTCGGAGCTCGAATCTTCTATCACTTACCTTGTAACTCGTAACTCGTTGCCCATAACTCGGAACTCGAATCTTGATCTCGGATCTTGTAAATCAATGACGATAACCTCGAACTCGTATCCTAGATCTAGTAGTTCGTAACTCGTTACTGATAGGTGGAAGCTCGCATCCTGCATCTCGTGACGCGAAACTCAGAACTCGTAACGCGTAACCGATAACTCGGAGCTCGTAACTTGTAACTCGTAAATCGTTATCACTCGGAACTCGCATCTTGTATCTAGTGGCTCGTAACTCATTACTGATTCCCTGGAAATCGTATCTCGTGTCTCGCAGCTCGTAACTCGTTACGATGCGTGGGAACTTACATCTTGTATCTCGCAACTCGTAATAGTACCTCGTAGATCGTAAGTCGTAATTCGTAACTCGTATATCGTTACTCGCAACTCGAAACTCGTAACTCGAAACTCGTAACTCGAAACTCGTAACTCGTAACTCGTAAATCGCAGCTTATAACTCGCTACTCATAACCCGGAACTCATAACTTATGTATCGTAGCTTGTAATTCATTACCAATAACAAGGAACTCGTATCCTGGCTCCCGTAGCACGTAAATCGTTACCGATAAGTGGGAACTCGCATCTTGTATCTCGTAACTCGTAACTAGTACATCGTAGATCGTAAGTCGTAATTCGTAACTCGTAACTCGTATCTCGTAACTCGCAACTCGAAACTCGTAACTCGAAACTCGTAACTCGAAACTCGCAACTCGCAACTCGTAACTCGAAACTCGTAACTCGTAACTCGTAACTCGTAACTCGTAACTCGTAACTCGTAACTCGTAACTCGTAACTCGTAACTCGTAACTCGTAACTCGTAACTCGTAACTCATAACTCGTAACTCGTAACTCGTAACTCGTAACTCGTAACTCGTAACTCGTAACTCGTAACTCGTAACTCGTAACTCGTAACTCGTAACTCGTAACTCGTAACTCGTAACTCGTAACTCGTAACTCGTAACTCGTAACTCGTAACTCGTAACTCGTAACTCGTAACTCGTAACTCGTAACTCGTAACTCGTAACTCGTAACTCGTAACTCGTAACTCGTAACTCGTAACTCGTAACTCGTAACTCGTAACTCGTAACTCGTAACTCGTAACTCGTAACTCGTAACTCGTAACTCGTAACTCGTAACTCGTAACTCGTAACTCGTAACTCGTAACTCGTAACTCGTAACTCGTAACTCGTAACTCGTAACTCGTAACTCGTAACTCGTAACTCGTAACTCGTAACTCGTAACTCGTAACTCGTAACTCGTAACTCGTAACTCGTAGCTCGTAACTCGTAACTCGTAACTCGTAACTCGTAACTCGTAACTCGTAACTCGTAACTCGTAACTCGTAACTCGTAACTCGTAACTCGTAACTCGTAACTCGTAACTCGTAACTCGTAACTCGTAACTCGTAACTCGTAACTCGTAACTCGTAACTCGTAACTCGTAACTCGTAACTCGTAACTCGTAACTCGTAACTCGTAACTCGTAACTCGTAACTCGTAACTCGTAACTCGTAACTCGTAACTCGTAACTCGTAACTCGTAACTCGTAACTCGTAACTCGTAACTCGTAACTCGTAACTCGTAACTCGTAACTCGTAACTCGTAACTCGTAACTCGTAACTCGTAACTCGTAACTCGTAACTCGTAACTCGTAACTCGTAACTCGTAACTCGTAACTCGTAACTCGTAATTCGTAAATCGCAGCTTACAACTCGCTACTCATAACCCGGAACTCGTATCTTGTGTATCGTAGCTTGTAACCCATTACCAATAACAAGGAACTCGCATCTTGCCTCTCCTAGCTCGTAAATCGTTACCAATAAGTGGGAACTCGCAACTTGTATCTAGTGACGCGTCACTCAGAACTAGGAACTCGTAACGCGTTACCGATAACTCGGAGCTCGTATCTTATATATCGTAACTTGAAATCCATTACCGATAACCTGGACTCGTATCTTATATGTCGTAACTTGTAATCCATTACCGATAACCTGGAACTCGTAACTTGCATCTCGTAGCTCATAAATCATTACCGATAAATGGGAACTCGCATCATGTATCTCGTGACGCGTAACTCAGGACTCGGAACTCGAAAGTGTTACCGATAGCTCGGAGCTCGTATCTTGTATCACGTACCTTGTAACTCGTAACTCGTAACCCGTTACTCGTTGCCTATAACTCGGAACTCGAATCTTGATCTCGGATCTTGTAAATCAATGACGATAACCTCGAACTTGTATCCTATATCTAGTAGTCGGTAACTCGTTACCGACAGGTGGAGACTCGCATCTTGTATCTCATGACGTGAAACTCAGAACTCGGAACTCGTAACGCGTAACCTATAACTCGGAGCTCGTATGTTGTAACTCGTAACTCGTTTCTTATAACTCGGAACGCGCATCTTGTATCTAGAGGCTCGTAACTCATTACTGATTACCTGGAACTCGCATCTTGTATCTCGTAACTCGTAACTAGTAACTCGTAGATCGTATAACTCGGAGCTCGAATCTTCTATCACTTACCTTGTAACTCGTAACTCGTAACCCGTAACTCGTTGCCCATAACTCGGAACTCAGATCTTGATCTCGGATCTTGTAAATCAATGACGATAACCTCGAACTCGTATCCTAGATCTAGTAGTTCGTAACTCGTTACTGATAGGTGGAAGCTCGCATCCTGCATCTCATGATGCGAAACTCAGAACTCGTAACGCGTTATCGATAACTCTGAGGTTGTACCTTGTATCTCTTACCTTGTAACTCGAAACTCGTAACTCGTTACCCATTACTCGGATCTCGTATCTTCTATCTCGGATCTCGCAAGTCATTGCCGATAACCTGGAGCTCGTATCCTAGATCTTGAAGATCGTGACTCGTTACCAATAAGTGGGAACTCGCATCTTGTATCTCGTAACGCGTAACCGATAACTCGCAGCTCGTATCTTGTAACTCGTTAATCGTTATCACTCGGAACTCGCATCTTGTATCTAGTGGCTCGTAACTCATTACTGATTACCTGGAAATCGTATCTTGTGTCTCGTAGCTCGTAACTCGTTACGATGCGTGGGAACTTACATCTTGTATCTCGCAACTCGTAACTAGTACCTCGTAGATCGTAAGTCGTAATTCGTAACTCGAAACTCGTAAATCGCATCTTATAACTCGCTACTCATAACCCGGAACTCATAACTTATGTATCGTAGCTTGTAATTCATTACCAATAACAAGAAACTCGTATCTTGCCTCTCGTAGCCCGTAAATCGTTACCGATAAGTGGGAACTCGCATCTTGTATCTCGTAACGCGTAACTCAGGACTCGGAACTCGAAAGTGTTACCGATAACTCGCTGCTCGTATCTTGTATCACTTACCTTGTAAATTGTAACCCGTAACTCGTTGCCCATAACTCGGAACTCGAATCTTGATCCCAGATCTTGTAAATCAATGACGATAACCTCGAACTCGTATCCTAGATGTAGTAGTTCGTAACTCGTTACCGATAGGTGGAAACTCGCATCTTGTATCTCATGACGCGAAACTCAGAACTCTCAACTCGTAACGCGTAACCGATAGCTCGGAGCTTGTATCTTGTAACTCGTAACTCGTTACTCATAACTCGGAAGTGGTATCTTGTATCTAGTAGCTCGTAACTCATTACTGATTACCTGGAACTCGTATCTTGTGTCTCGTAGCTCGTAACTCGTTACGACAAGTGGGAACTCTCATCTTGTATCTGGTAATTCGTAACTAGTACCGCGTAGATCGTAAGTCTTAGTTCGTAACTCGTAACTCGTAACCCGTAACTCGTTGCCCATAACTCGGAACTCGAATCTTGATCTCGGATCTTGTAAATCAATGACGATAACCTCGAACTCATATCCTAGATCTTATAGTTCGTAACTCGTTACTGATAGGTGGAAGCTCGCATCCTGTATCTCATGACGCAAAACTCAGAACTCGTAACGCGTAACCGATAACTCGGAGCTCGTATCTTGTAACCCGTAACTCGTTAATTATCACTCGGAACTCGCATCTTGTATCTAGTGGCTCGTAACTCATTACTGATTACCTGGAAATCGTACTAAAGACTAAACACTAAACACTAAACACTAAACACTAAACACTAAACACTAAACACTAAACACTAAACACTAAACACTAAACACTAAACACTAAACACTAAACACTGAACACTAAACACTAAACACTAAACACTAAACACTAAACACTAAACACTAAACACTAAACACTAAACACTAAACACTAAACACTAAACACTAAACACTAAACACTAAACACTAAACACTAAACACTAAACACTAAACACTAAACACTAAACACTAAACACTAAACACTAAACACTAAACACTAAACACTAAACACTAAACACTAAACACTAAACACTAAACACTAAACACTAAACACTAAACACTAAACACTAAACACTAAACACTAAACACTAAACACTAAACACTAAACACTAAACACTAAACACTAAACACTAAACACTAAACACTAAACACTAAACACTAAACACTAAACACTAAACACTAAACACTAAACACTAAACACTAAACACTAAACACTAAACACTAAACACTAAACACTAAACACTAAACACTAAACACTAAACACTAAACACTAAACACTAAACATTAAACACTAAACACTAAACACTAAACACTAAACACTAAACACTAAACACTAAACACTAAACACTAAACACTAAACACTAAACACTGAACACTGAACACTAAACACTAAACACTAAACACTAAACACTAAACACTAAACACTAAACACTAAACACTAAACACTAAACACTAAACACTAAACACTAAACACTAAACACTAAACACTAAACACTAAACACTAAACACTAAACACTAAACACTAAACACTAAACACTAAACACTAAACACTAAACACTAAACACTAAACACTAAACACTAAACACTAAACACTAAACACTAAACACTAAACACTAAACACTAAACACTAAACACTAAACACTGAACACTAAACACTGAACACTAAACACTAAAAACTAAAAACTAAACACTAAACACTAAACACTAAACACTAAACACTAAACACTAAACACTAAACACTAAACACTAAACACTAAACACTAAACACTAAACACTAAACACTAAACACTAAACACTAAACACTAAACACTAAACACTAAACACTAAACACTAAACACTAAACACTAAACACTAAACACTAAACACTAAACACTAAACACTAAACACTAAACACTAAACACTAAACACTGAACACTAAACACTAAACACTAAACACTAAACACTAAACACTAAACACTAAACACTAAACACTAAACACTAAACACTAAACACTAAACACTAAACACTAAACACTAAACACTAAACACTAAACACTAAACACTAAACACTAAACACTAAACACTAAACACTAAACACTAAACACTAAACACTAAACACTAAACACTAAACACTAAACACTAAACACTGAACACTAAACACTAAACACTAAACACTAAACACTAAACACTAAACACTAAACACTGAACACTGAACACTAAACACTAAACACTAAACACTAAACACTAAACACTAAACACTAAACACTGAACACTGAACACTAAACAATAAACACTAAACACTAAACACTAAACACTAAACACTAAACACTAAACACTAAACACTAAACACTAAACACTAAACACTAAACACTAAACACTAAACACTAAACACTAAACACTAAACACTAAACACTAAACACTAAACACTAAACACTAAACACTAAACACTAAACACTAAACACTAAACACTAAACACTAAACACTAAACACTAAACACTAAACACTAAACACTAAACACTAAACACTAAACACTAAACACTAAACACTAAACACTAAACACTAAACACTAAACACTAAACACTAAACACTAAACACTAAACACTAAACACTAAACACTAAACACTAAACACTAAACACTAAACACTAAACACTAAACACTAAACACTAAACACTAAACACTAAACACTAAACACTAAACACTAAACACTAAACACTAAACACTAAACACTAAACACTAAACACTAAACACTAAACACTGAACACTGAACACTGAACACTGAACACTGAACACTTAACACTGAACACTGAACACTGAACACTGAACACTTAACACTGAACACTGAACACTGAACACTGAACACTGAACACTGAACACTGAACACTGAACACTGAACACTGAACACTGAACACTGAACACTGAACGCTAAACGCTGAACACTGAACACTGAACACTGAACACTGAACACTGAACACTGAACGCTAAACGCTAAACGCTAAACGCTGAACACTGAACACTGAACACTGAACACTGAACACTGAACACTGAACACTGAACACTGAACACTGAACACTGAACACTGAACACTGAACACTGAACACTGAACACTGAACACTGAACACTGAACACTGAACACTGAACACTGAACACTGAACACAGAACACTGAACACTAAACACTAAACACTAAACACTGAACACAGAACACTGAACACTAAACACTAAACACTAAACACTAAACACTAAACACAGAACACTGAACACTAAACACTAAACACTAAACACTAAACACTGAACACTAAACACTAAACACTAAACACTAAACACTAAACACTAAACACTAAACACTAAACACTAAACACTAAACACTAAACACTAAACACTGAACACTGAACACTAAACACTAAACACTAAACACTAAACACTGAACACTGAACACTGAACACTGAACACTAAACACTAAACACTAAACACTGAACACTGAACACTAAACACTAAACACTAAACACTAAACACTGAACACTGAACACTGAACACTAAACAATAAACACTAAACACTAAACACTAAACACTGAACACTGAACACTAAACAATAAACACTAAACACTAAACACTAAACACTAAACACTAAACACTAAACACTGAACACTGAACACTAAACAATAAACACTAAACACTAAACACTAAACACTAAACACTAAACACTAAACACTAAACACTAAACACTAAACACTAAACACTAAACACTAAACACTAAACACTAAACACTAAACACTAAACACTAAACACTAAACACTAAACACTAAACACTAAACACTAAACACTAAACACTAAACACTAAACACTAAACACTAAACACTAAACACTAAACACTAAACACTAAACACTAAACACTAAACACTAAACACTAAACACTAAACACTAAACACTAAACACTAAACACTAAACACTAAACACTAAACACTAAACACTAAACACTAAACACTAAACACTAAACACTAAACACTAAACACTAAACACTAAACACTAAACACTAAACACTAAACACTAAACACTAAACACTAAACACTAAACACTAAACACTAAACACTAAACACTAAACACTAAACACTAAACACTAAACACTAAACACTAAACACTAAACACTAAACACTAAACACTAAACACTAAACACTGAACACTGAACACTGAACACTGAACACTGAACACTGAACACTGAACACTGAACACTGAACACTAAACACTAAACACTAAACACTAAACACTAAACACTAAACACTAAACACTAAACACTAAACACTAAACACTAAACACTAAACACTAAACACTAAACACTAAACACTAAACACTAAACACTAAACACTAAACACTAAACACTAAACACTAAACACTAAACACTAAACACTAAACACTAAACACTAAACACTAAACACTAAACACTAAACACTAAACACTAAACACTAAACACTAAACACTAAACACTAAACACTAAACACTAAACACTAAACACTAAACACTAAACACTAAACACTAAACACTAAACACTAAACACTAAACACTAAACACTAAACACTAAACACTAAACACTAAACACTAAACACTAAACACTAAACACTAAACACTAAACACTAAACACTAAACACTAAACACTAAACACTAAACACTAAACACTAAACACTAAACACTAAACACTAAACACTAAACACTAAACACTAAACACTAAACACTAAACACTAAACACTAAACACTAAACACTAAACACTAAACACTAAACACTAAACACTAAACACTAAACACTAAACACTAAACACTAAACACTAAACACTAAACACTAAACACTAAACACTAAACACTAAACACTAAACACTAAACACTAAACACTAAACACTAAACACTAAACACTAAACACTAAACACTAAACACTAAACACTAAACACTAAACACTAAACACTAAACACTAAACACCAAACACTAAACACCAAACACCAAACACCAAACACTAAACACTAAACACTAAACACTAAACACTAAACACTAAACACTAAACACTAAACACTAAACACTAAACACTAAACACTAAACACTAAACACTAAACACTAAACACTAAACACTAAACACTAAACACTAAACACTAAACACTAAACACTAAACACTAAACACTAAACACTAAACACTAAACACTAAACACTAAACACTAAACACTAAACACTAAACACTAAACACTAAACACTAAACACTAAACACTAAACACTAAACACTAAACACTAAACACTAAACACTAAACACTAAACACTAAACACTAAACACTAAACACTAAACACTAAACACTAAACACTAAACACTAAACACTAAACACTAAACACTAAACACTAAACACTAAACACTAAACACTAAACACTAAACACTAAACACTAAACACTAAACACTAAACACTAAACACTAAACACTAAACACTAAACACTAAACACTAAACACTAAACACTAAACACTAAACACTAAACACTAAACACTAAACACTAAACACTAAACACTAAACACTAAACACTAAACACTAAACACTAAACACTAAACACTAAACACTAAACACTAAACACTAAACACTAAACACTAAACACTAAACACTGAACACTGAACACTGAACACTGAACACTAAACACTAAACACTGAACACTGAACACTGAACACTGAACACTGAACACTGAACACTGAACACTAAACACTAAACACTAAACACTAAACACTAAACACTAAACACTAAACACTAAACACTAAACACTAAACACTAAACACTAAACACTAAACACTAAACACTAAACACTAAACACTAAACACTAAACACTAAACACTAAACACTAAACACTAAACACTAAACACTAAACACTAAACACTAAACACTAAACACTAAACACTAAACACTAAACACTAAACACTAAACACTAAACACTAAACACTAAACACTAAACACTAAACACTAAACACTAAACACTAAACACTAAACACTAAACACTAAACACTAAACACTAAACACTAAACACTAAACACTAAACACTAAACACTAAACACTAAACACTAAACACTAAACACTAAACACTAAACACTAAACACTAAACACTAAACACTAAACACTAAACACTAAACACTAAACACTAAACACTAAACACTAAACACTAAACACTAAACACTAAACACTAAACACTAAACACTAAACACTAAACACTAAACACTAAACACTAAACACTAAACACTAAACACTAAACACTAAACACTAAACACTAAACACTAAACACTAAACACTAAACACTAAACACTAAACACTAAACACTAAACACTAAACACTAAACACTAAACACTAAACACTAAACACTAAACACTAAACACTAAACACTAAACACTAAACACTAAACACTAAACACTAAACACTAAACACTAAACACTAAACACTAAACACTAAACACTAAACACTAAACACTAAACACTAAACACTAAACACTAAACACTAAACACTAAACACTAAACACTAAACACTAAACACTAAACACTAAACACTAAACACTAAACACTAAACACTAAACACTAAACACTAAACACTAAACACTAAACACTAAACACTAAACACTAAACACTAAACACTAAACACTAAACACTAAACACTAAACACTAAACACTAAACACTAAACACTAAACACTAAACACTAAACACTAAACACTAAACACTAAACACTAAACACTAAACACTAAACACTAAACACTAAACACTAAACACTAAACACTAAACACTAAACACTAAACACTAAACACTAAACACTAAACACTAAACACTAAACACTAAACACTAAACACTAAACACTAAACACTAAACACTAAACACTAAACACTAAACACTAAACACTAAACACTAAACACTAAACACTAAACACTAAACACTAAACACTAAACACTAAACACTAAACACTAAACACTAAACACTAAACACTAAACACTAAACACTAAACACTAAACACTAAACACTAAACACTAAACACTAAACACTAAACACTAAACACTAAACACTAAACACTAAACACTAAACACTAAACACTAAACACTAAACACTAAACACTAAACACTAAACACTAAACACTAAACACTAAACACTAAACACTAAACACTAAACACTAAACACTAAACACTAAACACTAAACACTAAACACTAAACACTAAACACTAAACACTAAACACTAAACACTAAACACTAAACACTAAACACTAAACACTAAACACTAAACACTAAACACTAAACACTAAACACTAAACACTAAACACTAAACACTAAACACTAAACACTAAACACTAAACACTAAACACTAAACACTAAACACTAAACACTAAACACTAAACACTAAACACTAAACACTAAACACTAAACACTAAACACTAAACACTAAACACTAAACACTAAACACTAAACACTAAACACTAAACACTAAACACTAAACACTAAACACTAAACACTAAACACTAAACACTAAACACTAAACACTAAACACTAAACACTAAACACTAAACACTAAACACTAAACACTAAACACTAAACACTAAACACTAAACACTAAACACTAAACACTAAACACTAAACACTAAACACTAAACACTAAACACTAAACACTAAACACTAAACACTAAACACTAAACACTAAACACTAAACACTAAACACTAAACACTAAACACTAAACACTAAACACTAAACACTAAACACTAAACACTAAACACTAAACACTAAACACTAAACACTAAACACTAAACACTAAACACTAAACACTAAACACTAAACACTAAACACTAAACACTAAACACTAAACACTAAACACTAAACACTAAACACTAAACACTAAACACTAAACACTAAACACTAAACACTAAACACTAAACACTAAACACTAAACACTAAACACTAAACACTAAACACTAAACACTAAACACTAAACACTAAACACTAAACACTAAACACTAAACACTAAACATCAAACACTAAACACTAAACACTAAACACTAAACACTAAACACTAAACACTAAACACTAAACACTAAACACTAAACACTAAACACTAAACACTAAACACTAAACACTAAACACTAAACACTAAACACTAAACACTGAAAAAACCGGCTCAATCCAGTTCAATCCAGTTCAAACCGGCTCAATCTGGCTCAATCCGGCTCAATCCGGCTCAATCCAGTTCAAACCGGTTCAATCCAATTAAAACCGGCTCAAACCAGCTCAAACCGGTTCAATCCAGTTCAAACCGGCTCAATCCAGTTAAAACTGGCTCAAACCGGTTCAAACCGGCTCAATCCGGTTCAATACAGTTTAAACCGGCTCAATCCTGCTCAACCCGGCTCAAATCAACTCTACTCTACTCCACTCTACTCTACTCTACTCCACTCTACTCTACTCTACTCTACTCTACTCTACTCTACTCTACTCTACTCTACTCTACTCTACTCTACTCTACTCTACTCTACTCTACTCTACTCTACTCTACTCTACTCTACTCTACTCTACTCTACTCTACTCTACTCTACTGTACTCTGCTCTACTCTACTCTACTCTACTCTACTCTACTCTACTCTACTCTACTCTACTCTACTCTACTCTACTCTACTCTACTCTACTCTACTCTACTCTACTCTACTCTACTCTACTCTACTCTACTCTACTCTACTCTACTCTACTCTACTCTACTCTACTCTACTCTACTCTACTCTACTCTACTCTACTCTACTCTACTCTACTCTACTCTACTCTACTCTACTCTACTCTACTCTACTCTACTCTACTCTACTCTACTCTACTCTACTCTACTCTACTCTACTCTACTCTACTCTACTCTACTCTACTCTACTCTACTCTACTCTACTCTACTCTACTCTACTCTACTCTACTCTACTCTACTCTACTCTACTCTACTCTACTCTACTCTACTCTACTCTACTCTACTCTACTCTACTCTACTCTACTCTACTCTACTCTACTCTACTCTACTCTACTCTACTCTACTCTACTCTACTCTACTCTACTCTACTCTACTCTACTCTACTCTACTCTACTCTACTCTACTCTACTCTACTCTACTCTACTCTACTCTACTCTACTCTACTCTACTCTACTCTACTCTACTCTACTCTACTCTACTCTACTCTACTCTACTCTACTCTACTCTACTCTACTCTACTCTACTCTACTCTACTCTACTCTACTCTACTCTACTCTACTCTACTCTACTCTACTCTACTCTACTCTACTCTACTCTACTCTACTCTACTCTACTCTACTCTACTCTACTCTACTCTACTCTACTCTACTCTACTCTACTCTACTCTACTCTACTCTACTCTACTCTACTCTACTCTACTCTACTCTACTCTACTCTACTCTACTCTACTCTACTCTACTCTACTCTACTCTACTCTACTCTACTCTACTCTACTCTACTCTACTCTACTCTACTCTACTCTTCTCTACTCTACTGTACTCTACTCTACTCTACTCTACTCTACTCTACTCTACTCTACTCTACTCTACTATACTCTACTCTACTCTACTCTACTCTACTCTACTCTACTCTACTCTACTCTACTCTACTCTACTCTACTCTACTCTACTCTAATCTACTCTACTCTACTCTACTCTACTCTACTCTACTCTACTCTACTCTACTCTACTCTACTCTACTCTACTCTACTCTACTCTACTCTACTCTACTCTACTCTACTCTACTCTACTCTACTCTACTCTACTCTACTCTACTCTACTCTACTCTACTCTACTCTACTCTACTCTACTCTACTCTACTCTACTCTACTCTACTCTACTCTACTCTACTCTACTCTACTCTACTCTTGTCTACTCTACTCTACTCTACTCTACTCTACTCTACTCTACTCTACTCTACTCTACTCTACTCTACTCTACTCTACTCTACTCTACTCTACTCTACTCTACTCTACTCTACTCTACTCTACTCTACTCTACTCTACTCTTGTCTACTCTACTCTAATCTACTCTACTCTACTCTACTCTACTCTACTCTACTCTACTCTACTCTACTCTACTCTACTCTACTCTACTCTACTCTACTCTACTCTACTCTACTCTACTCTACTCTACTCTACTCTACTCTACTCTACTCTACTCTACTCTACTCTACTCTACTCTACTCTACTCTACTCTAATCTACTCTACTCTACTCTACTCTACTCTACTCTACTCTACTCTACTCTACTCTACTCTACTCTACTCTACTCTACTCTACTCTACTCTACTCTACTCTACTCTACTCTACTCTACTCTACTCTACTCTACTCTACTCTACTCTACTCTACTCCTCTCTATTCTATTCTACTCTACTCTACTCTACTCTACTCTACTCTACTCTACTCTACTCTACTCTACTCTACTCTACTCTACTCTACTCTACTCTACTCAACTCTACTCAACTCTACTCAACTCTGTCATGTTCATAATGTCATACACAGATACTTTTAAGATATTTTTGTGAATATTTCTAAGTATAAATTTTGTATTTTCAACGGAATAATATTTAAATAAAGAAAATGCTTAACTTTTAACCCTGTTTACCTTTTATTACCTCCATAGCTCAAGCAAATATATGACTATAGACGCTAGATTTTCGTAATAAACTGATATCACTAATCTAATGGTTGTATAATTATATACCTACTATTTTTTAAAATTTTTGAGAGTTGATAGGATGCTCACTTACTGTTAGCCACTGTCCACCAATCTTATCGATGAATTGAATACAACCTATATACCTGGTTATTATGTGGTGTTCAGTTTTGCAAGAAGCAGTCATTGCCATGGTGGAGCAGTAATATGTGTCAAAAACAGTATAATAGCAACAGGATGTGAGCAGCTGGAGGAACTGTCAGTAGAGATGTCTTTTGAAATTGCAGCAGTGGAGGTTAAGTCTTTCAATTTAGTAGTGGTAGCAGTGTATCGTCGTCCAGGGGGAGATTTCAATGTATTTTTAAATTCAGTGTATGTACTGTTGGAAATTTTGTCACATAATTTTAAGTATACTGTGATAACAGGAGCATTTCATTCACATTTCAATGTTTTAACAACAAAAACTTGCCAATTTTTAGATATTGTGAATTCTTATGGTTTTACACAGGAAGTATATGAAAATACTAGGGCTGACTATTGTTTAGATAATATATTTGTAAATTATAGAGGAATTTTGAATTATGTATCATGTGTTTTACAGCCAATTATTTCTGACCACAAAGCAGTCACTATAGATATGTGCATAGATAGGAATCCTACTGAAAAAATTTCATTCTGTTTTAGACCGATAACTCAAAGGGGTATAAATTATATGTTTGAGTGTATGCAAAAAACAGATTGGGGTTTTCTTGATTCTGATTTGTGTGCAGACAGCATGTGTAGTGTTTTAATGGATATTTTAGTAGGCTACTTTGAAATATCATTTCCAGTTAAAAATTATTCGAAACAAAATAAAAAAGTAAATTGGTTTAACAATGAGCTGGCTGTAATGAGAGAGCATTTGCATTTGCTTGATGAACTTAACAAAAACTTTGAGCACCCTGTCATTAAAGAACAACTACAACAGTTTAGGACCAAATACCGGAGGGAAATAAAAAAGGCCAAGAAAACAGCAACATCAAGATTAATTGAACAGTCTGATAACAAAATTAGAGCAGCCTGGCAGGTTGTCAATGAACACAGCAGAGTATTGAGAAAAGGTGAGCCATCTTTGAACGATTACGATTTTAACACATTTTTCACAAATATCTCACAACAAATTATCAGTGGTGTACCAGCATCCACAAAAACAGCTGAAATGTATCTAGAAAGTCAGAAACCTCAAATACCAGTGGATAGCTTCTCTTTAAGGGAGGTTACTTTCATAGAGGTAAGGGACTGAATAGATTCTTTAAAAAATAAACATAGTAGGGATATTTTTGGTTGAAGTGTGTCTCTATTAGAAATATTAAAAGAAACAATAATTGGTCCAGTAACTAAAATAATTAATCACTGTCTAAAATAGGGAATATATCCATCTTGCTTTAAAAAAACTAAAGTTATTCCTGTTTTCAAGAAGGGAGACACAAATGATGTTAACAATTATAGACCAATTCCAATAATACCAGCTGTATCAAAAGTTCTTGAGTATCTCTTAAAAAGACATAAGTTATATTGAATGCAATAATTTATTTAGTAAATCACAATTTGGGTTTAGACAAGATCATTCCACTGTTAAGGCAATATTAGATATGATGGAGTATATAGTTGAGGGCTTTGAGGGGGGTGCCACATTTTGTATCCTTTTCAAGGCTTTTGACTGTATATCACATCAGCTTCTCATTAAGAAATAAAAATATTATGGACCTAATCATCACTGTTAAATTCTTCGAAAGTTACCTAGAACGTAGAACTCAACACACTTATAGTGGAGGCAAGTTTTCAGAGGAGACCATAGTGAAGCATGGGTCCCACAGGGGTCAATTCTGGGACCGCTGCTCTTTATTATCTATATAAATGATGTGAGTAGCTCAGTCGACAGTAAATTAATACTGTTTGCTGATGATACAACCTCACTCTCTGAAAATAAAACCCTACAATATCTAAAGTTGGATATGGAGGGTGCGGTGGCAGGATTAGGTGATTGGTTTTCTGCCAATAACCTTAGTCTTAACATCAGTAAGACTGAAAATACGATTTTTGCAATGCGTGTTATACCAGATAATGAGATTAGGGCTGCTGTGAGGTTCTTGGGTGTTCACCTCAATCAGGCTCTTGTTTTTGACAAGCATGTTGACATTACAGCAAAAAAAATAAACAAGGCCATTTTTTTGTTGAAAAACTTAAGTAGATCTGTGGACAGGCCGATAGTGTGGCAGGTGTTTCATGCATTGGTACAGTCTGCATGCAACTATGGTCTGCTTGCTTGGAGTCATACAGCGCAGGCTGACAGAACTTTTAAGCTTCAGAGACGTGCAATCAGGGTGGATGAGGGCTTGGTCTATCTAGCAGATGTGAGAGAAATTTTTAAGAGACGTAGAATATTAACATTGCCTTCCAGGTATATTTTGGAAAGTCTTATCTATATCAGGAGAAATATTCATTAATATCATTTGTGCAGTGAATATCATAGTTATGAAACAAGACAAAACTCTTTATATAGATATAAAATTTCTCAGATTGAATAAATCTTTCAATGTAACTCTCTGTTATGCGCCAAAATTCTCGGAGTTGCGAGTTACGATTAAAAATACGAGTTACGAGTTACGCGAGGCAAGACACGAGTTCCTTGTTATTGGTAATGGGTTACAAGCTACGATACACAAGATACGAGTTCCGGGTTATGAGTCGCGAGTTATAAGCTCCGATTTACGAGTTACAAGTTACGAGTTTCGAGTTGCGTGTTACGATATACGAGTTACGAGCTATGAATTACGACTTATGACCTACGAGGTACTAGTTACTGGTTACGAGATACAAGATACGAGTTCTCAGTTGTCGTTACGAGTTAAGAGCTACGTGGCACAAGATACGAGTTCTAGTTAATCAGTAATGAGTTACAAGCTGCTAGTTGTAAGATACGAGCTCCGAGCTATCGGTAACGCGTTACGAGTTCCGAGCTCTAAGTTACGCGTCAGAGATACATGATGCGAGTTCTCACTTATCGTTACGAGTTACGAGTTACAAGGTAAGAGATACAAGATACAAGCTCCAAGCTATCGGTAACGCGTTACGAGTTCCAAGTTCTAAATTACGCGTCACAAGATATAAGTAACGAGTTTCCACTTATCGGTAACGATTTACGAGCTACTAGAGGCAAGATACGAGTTCCTTATTGTTGGTAATGGGTTACAAGCTATGATATACAAGATACGTGTTCAGGGTTATAAGTAGCGAGTTATAAGCTGCAATTTACGAGTTTCGAGTTACGAGTTTCGTGTTACGAGTTTCGAGTAACGAGTTACGAGTTTCGAGCTACGAGTTTCGAGCTACGAGCTTTGAGTTACGAGTTTCGAATAACTTGTTACGAGTTTCGGGTTGCGAGGTGCGGGTTGCGAGTTACGAATTACGACTTACGATCTACGAGGTACTAGTTACGAGTTACGAGACACAAGATGCGAGTTCCCACTGATCGTGACGAGTTACGAGATACGAGACACAAGATACGAGTTTCAGGTAATCAGTAATGAGTTACGAGCTGCTAGATACAAGATACGAGTTCCTAGTAATGGGTAACGAGTTACAAGTGACAAGATACGAGCTCCGAGTTATCTGTTACGCGTTACGAGTATCGAGTTCTGAGTTACGCGTCACGAGATACATGTTGCGAGTTCCCATTTATCGGTAACGATTTACGAACTACGAGATGCAAGATACGAGATTCAGGTTATCGGTAATGGATTACAAGTTACGATATGTAAAATACGAGTTCCGAGTTACAGGTAAGGACTTACGAGTTACAAGATACGAGTTCCGAGTTATCGGTAACGCGTTACTAGTTCCGAGTTCTGAGTTACACGTCACGAGGTACAAGGTGCGAGTTCCCACTTATTGGTAACGAGTTAAGACCTTTAAGATCTAGGATACGAGTTCCAGGTTATCGGCAATGATTTGCAAGATTCGAGATAGAAGATACGAGTTCCGAGTAATGGGTAACGAGTCATGAGTTACGAGTTCGTGTTACAATGTAAGAGATACAAAATACAAGCTCAGAGTTATCGGTAACGCGTTACGAGTTCCAAGTTCTGAGTTACGCGTCACGAGATACAAGTTGCGAGTTCCCACTTATTGGTAACGATTTACGAGCTACGAGAGGCAAGATACGAGTTCCTTGTTATTGGTAATGGGTTACAAGCTACGATACACAAGATACGAGTTCTGGGTTATGAGTAGCGAGTTATAAGACTCGATTTACGAGTACGAGTTACGAGTTTCGAGTTACGAGTTTAAAGTTGCGAGTAACGATATACGAGTTACGAGTTACGAATTACAAGATACGCGTCACGAGATACAAGACGCGAGTTCCCATTTATCGGTAACGATTCACGAGCTACGAGACGCAAGATACGAGTTCCAGGTTATCGGCAATGGATTACAAGTTACAATATATAAGATACGAGTTCCAGGTTAACGGTAATGGATTTCAAGTTACGATATATAAGATACGAGCTCCGAGTTATCGGTAACGCGTTACGAGTTCCTAGTTCTGAGTTACGCGTCACGAGATACAAGTTGCGAGTTCCCACTTATTGGTAACGATTTACGAGCTACGAGAGGCAAGATCAAGTTACGATCTTCAAGATATAGGATACGAGTTCCAGGTTATCGGCAATGATTTGCGAGATCCGAGATAGAAGATACGAGTTCATTGTTATTGGTAATGGGTTACAAGCTACGATACACAAGATACAAGTTCCGGGTTATGAGTAGCGAGTTATAAGATGCGATTTACGAGTTACGAGTTTCGAGTTGCGAGTAACGATATACGAGTTACAAATTACGACTTACAATCTACGAGGTACTAGTTACGAGTTACGAGATACAAGATGCGAGTTCCAGGTAATCAGTAATGAGTTACGAGCCACTAGATACAAGATGCGCGTTCCGAGTTATAAGTAATGAGTTACGAGTTACAAGATACGAGCCCCGAGTTATAGGTTACGCGTTACGAGTTCCGAGTTCTGAGTTTCACGTCATGAGATACAAGATGCGAGCCTCCACCTGTCGGTAACGAGTTACGAACTACTAGATCTAGGATACGAGTTCGAGGTTATCGTCATTGGTTTACAAGATCCGAGAACAGGGTTCGAGTTCCGAGTTACGGGCAACGAGTTATGGGTTACGAGTTACGAATTACAAAGTAAGTCATACAGGATATGAGCTCCGAGTTATCGGTAACACTTTCGAGTTCCGAGTCCCAAATTACGCGTCACGAGATACAAGATGCGAGTTCCCATTTATCGGTAACGATTTACGAGCTACGATATGCAATATACCAGTTCCAGGTTTTCGGTAATGGATTACAAGTTACAATATATAAGATATGAGTTCCGAGTTATGGGTTACGAGTTACGAATTACAAGATACGAGCTCCGAGTTATCGGTTACGCGTTACGACTTCCGAGTTCTGAGTTTCGCGTCATGAGATAAAAGATGCGAGTTTCCACCTATAGGTAACGAGTTACGATCTACAAGATCTAGGATAGGAGTTCGAGGATATCGTCATTGATTTACAAGATCCGAGATCAAGATTCGAGTTCCCAGTTATGGGCAACGAGTTACGGGTTACGAGTTACGAGTTAAAAGGTAAGAGATACAAGATACGAGCTCCGAGTTATCGGTAAAGCGTTACGAGTTTCAAGTTCTGAGTTATGCGTCATGAGATACAAGTTGTAGTTCCCACTTATTTGTAACGATATACGAGCTACGAGAGGCAAGATACGGGTCCCTTGTTATTGGTAATGGGTTACAATCTACGATAGACAAGATACGATTTCCGTGTTATGAATAGCGAGTTATAAGCTGCGAGTTACGAGTTTCGAGTTACGAGTTTCGAGTTACGAGTTTCGAGTTGCGAGTTACGATATACGAGTTACGAATTACGACTTACGATCTACGAGGCATTAGTTACAAGTTACGAGATACAAGATGCGAGTTCTCACTTATTGGTAACGATTTACGAGCTACGAGAGGCAAGATACGAGTTCTTTGTTATTGGTAATGAATTACAAGCTACGATACACAAGTTATGAGTTCCGGGTTATGAGTAGCGAGTTATGAGCTGCGATTTACGAGTTATGAGTTAATAATTACGACTTACGGTCTACGAGGCATTAGTTACGAGTTACGAGATACAAGATGCGAGTTCCCACTTATCGTAACGAGTTACTAGCTACGAGACACAAGATACGAGTTCCAGGTAATCAGTAATGAGTTACGAGCTACTAAATACAAGTTATGAGTTCCGAGTTATGGGTAACGAGTTACGGGTTACGAGTTACACTGTAAGTGATACAAGATACGAGCTCCGAGT
Organism: Bruchidius siliquastri; assembly: GCA_949316355.1. NCBI lineage: Eukaryota > Metazoa > Arthropoda > Insecta > Coleoptera > Chrysomelidae > Bruchidius > Bruchidius siliquastri. The sequence continues at coordinate 19,557,359 of OX438533.1, read as the reverse complement.
TATCGGTAATACTTTCGAGTTCCGAGTCCTGAGTTACGCATCACGAGACACAAGATACGAGTTTCAGGTAATCAGTAATGAGTTACGAGCTACTAGATACTAGATACCAATTCCGAGTTATAAGTTACGAGTTACAAGTTACAAGATACGAGCTCCGAGTTATCGGTAACACTTTCGAGTTCCGAGTCCTGAGTTACGCGTCACGAGATACAAGTTGCGAGTTCCCACTTATTGGTAACGATTTACGAGCTAGGAGAGGCAAGATGCGAGTTCCTTATTATTGGTAATGGGTTACAAGCTACGATACACAAGATACGAGTTCCGGGTTATGAGTAGCGCGTTATAAGATGCGATTTACGAGTACGAGTTACGAGTTTCGAGTTACGAGTTCCAAGTTGCGAGTAACGAAATACGAGTTACCAGTTACGAATTGCGACTTACGATCTACGAGGTACTAGTTACGAGTTACGAGATACAAGATGCGAGTTCCCACTTATCGGTAACGATTTACGGGCTGCGAGAGGCAAGATAAGAGTTCCTTGTTATTGGAAATGAATTACAAGCTACGATACATAAGTTATGAGTTCCGGGTTATGAGTAGCGAGTTATAAGCTGCGATTTACGAGTTACGAGTTTTGAGTTACGAGTTTCGAGTTGCGAGTAACGATATACGAGTTACGAATTACGACTTACGATCTACGAGGTACTAGTTACGAGTTGCGAGATACAAGATGTAAGTTCCCACGCATCGTAACGAGTTACGAGCTGCGAGACACAAGATACGATTTCCAGGTAATCAGTAATGAGTTACGAGCCACTAGATACAAGATGCGAGTCCCGAGTGATAATTAACGAGTTACGAGTTACAAGATACGAGCTCCGAGTTATCGGTTACGCGTTACGAGTTCTGAGTTTCGCGTCATGAGATACAGGATGCGAGCTTCCACCTATCAGTAACGAGTTACGAACTACAAGATCTAGGATACGAGTTCGAGGTTATCGTCATTGATTTACAAGATCCGAGATCAAGATTCGAGTTCCGAGTTATGGGCAACGAGTTACGGGTTACGAGTTACGAGTTACGGGTTACGAGTTACGAGTTGCAAGGTAAGTGATACAAGATTCGAGCTCCGAGTTATCGGTAACACTTTCGACTTCCGAGTCCTGATTTACGCGTCACGAAAAGATGCCAGTTCCCATTTATCGTAGTGACTTACGAGCTACGAGACACAAGATATGAGTTCCAGGTAATCAGTAATGAGGTACAAGCTAGTAGATACAAGATACAAGTTCCGAGTTATGGGTAACGAGTTACAAGTTACGAAGATACGAGCTCCGAGTTATAGGTAACGCGTTACTAGTTACGAGTTCTGAGTTACACGTCACGAGATACAAGATGCGAGTTCCCACATATTGGTAACGAGTTACGATCTTCATGATCTAGGATACGAGTTATAGGTTATCGGCAGTGATTTGCGAGATCCGAGATAGAAGGTACGTGTTCCGAATAATTGGTAACGAGTTACAAGTTACGAGTGACGAGTTACAAGGTAAGAGATACAAGAGACAAGCTCCGAGTTATCGGTAACGCGTTACGAGTTCCAAGTTCTGAGTTACGCGTCGCGAGATACAAGTTGCGAGTTCCCACTTATCGGTAACGATTTACGAGCTACGAGAGGCCAGAGACGAGTTCCTTGTTATTGGTAATGGGTTACAGGCTACGATACACAAAATACGAGTTCCGGGTTGGGTAGCGAGTTATAAGCTGCGATTTACGAGTTACGAGTTTCGAGTTACGAGTTTCGAGTTGCGAGTTACAATATACGAGTTACCAGTTGCGAATTACGACTCACGATCTACGAGGTACTAGTTACGAGTTACGAGATACAAGATGCGAGTTCCCACTTATCGGTAACGATTTACGGGCTACGAGAAGCAAGATGCGAATTCCTTATTATTGCTAATGGGTTACAAGCTACGATACACAAGATACGAGTTCCGGGTTATGAGTAGCGAGTTATAAGCTGCGATTTACGAGTTACGACTTTCGAGTTTCGAGTTGCGAGTTACGATATACGAGTTACCAGTTACGAATTACGACTTACGATCTACGAGGTACTAGTTACGAGTTACAAGGTACAAGATGTGAGCTCCGAATCATCGGTAACGCGTAACTAGTTCCGAGTCCTGAGTTACGCGTCACGAGATACAAGACGCGAGTTGCCATTAATCGGTAACGATTTACGAGCTACGAGATGCAAGACACAAGTTCCGGGTTATGAGTAGCGTGTTATAAGCTGCGATTTACGAGTTACGAGTTACGAGTTACGAGTTACGAGTTACGAGTTACGAGTTACGAGTTACGAGTTACGAGTTACGATTTACGAGTTACGAGTTACGAGTTACGAGTTACGAGTTACGAGTTACGAGTTACGAGTTACGAGTTACGAGTTACGAGTTACGAGTTACGAGTTACGAGTTACGAGTTTCGAGTTACGAGTTACGAGTTACGAGTTACGAGTTACGAGTTACGAGTTACGAGTTACGAGTTACGAGTTACGAGTTACGAGTTACGAGTTACGAGTTACGAGTTACGAGTTACGAGTTACGAGTTACGAGTTACGAGTTACGAGTTACGAGTTACGAGTTACGAGTTACGAGTTACGAGTTACGAGTTACGAGTTACGAGTTACGAGTTACGAGTTACGAGTTACGAGTTACGAGTTACGAGTTACGAGTTACGAGTTACGAGTTACGAGTTACGAGTTACGAGTTACGAGTTACGAGTTACGAGTTACGAGTTACGAGTTACGAGTTACGAGTTACGAGTTACGAGTTACGAGTTACGAGTTACGAGTTACGAGATACGAGTTACGAGTTACGAGTTACGAGTTACGAGTTACGAGTTACGAGTTACGAGTTACGAGTTACGAGTTACGAGTTACGAGTTACGAGTTACGAGTTACGAGTTACGAGTTACGAGTTACGAGTTACGAGTTACGAGTTACGAGTTACGAGTTACGAGTTACGAGTTACGAGTTACGAGTTACGAGTTACGAGTTACGAGTTACGAGTTACGAGTTACGAGTTACGAGTTACGAGTTACGAGTTACGAGTTACGAGTTACGAGTTACGAGTTACGATTTACGAGTTACGAGTTACGAGTTACGAGTTACGAGTTACGAGTTACGAGTTACGAGTTACGAGTTACGAGTTACGAGTTACGAGTTACGAGTTACGAGTTACGAGTTACGAGTTACGAGTTACGAGTTACGAGTTACGAGTTACGAGTTACGAGTTACGAGTTACGAGTTACGAGTTACGAGTTACGAGTTACGAGTTACAAGTTACGAGTTACGAGTTTCGAGTAACGAGTTTCGAGTTACGAGTTTCGAGTTGCGAGTTATGATATACGAGTTACAAATTACGACTTACGATCTACGAGGTACTAGTTACGAGTTACAAGATGCGAGTTCCCACTTATCGTAACGAGTTACGAGCTACGAGATGCAAGATACGAGTTCCAGGTTATCGATAATGGATTACAAGTTACAATATATAAGATAAGAGTCCCAGCTTATCGGTAATGGATTTCAAGTTACGACATGTAAGAGATCCGAGCTCCGAGTTATCGGTAACGCGTTACGAGTTCCTAGTTCTGAGTTACGCGTCACGAGATACAAATTGCGAGTTCCCACTTATTGGTAACGATTTATGAGCTACGAGAGGCATGATACGAGTTCCTTGCTATTGGTAATGGCTTACAATCTACGATAGACAAGATACGATTTCCGTGTTATGAATAGTGAGTTATAAGCTGCGATTTACGAGATATGAGTTACGAGTTTCGAGTTGCGAGTTACGATATACGAGTTACGAATTACAACTTACGATCTACCAGGCACTAGTTACAAGTTACGAGATACATGATGCGAGTTCCTACTTATCGGTAACGATTTACGAGCTACGAGAAGCAAGATACGAGTTTCTTGTTATTGGTAATGAATTGCAAGCTACGATACACAAGTTATCAGTTCCGGGTTATGAGTAGCGAGTTATAAGCTGCGATTTACGAGTTATGAGTTACGAATTACGACTTACGATATACGAATTACTAGTTACGAGTTACGTGATACTAGATCCGAGTTCCCACTTATCGTAACGAGTTACGAGCTACGAGACACAAAATACGAGTTCCAGGTAATCAGTAATGAGTTACTAAATAAAAGTTACGAGTTCCGAGTTATGGGTTACGAGTTACGAGGTACAAGATACGAGCTCCGAGTCATCGGTTACGCGTTACAAGTCCCGACTTCTGAGTTTCGCTTCATGTGGTACAAGATGCGAGTTTCCACCAATCGGTAACGAGTTAAGAACTACTAAATCTAGGATACGAGTTCGAGGTTATCGACATAGATTTACAAGATCCGAGATCAAGATTCAAGGTCCGAGTTATGGGCAACGAGTTACGAGTTACGAGTTACAAGGTAAGTGATACAAGTTACGAGCTCCGAGCTATCGGTAACACTTTCGAGTTCCGAGTCCTGAGTTACGCATCACGAGATATAAGATACGAGTTCCCACTCATTGGTAACGGGTTAAGATCTTCAAGATCTAGGATACGAGTTCCAGGTTATCGGCATAGATTTGCGAGATCCGAAATAGAAAATACGAGTTCCGAGTAATGGGTAACCAGTTACGAGTTACAAGGTACGAGTTACAATGTAAGAGATATGAGATACGAGCTCCGAGTTATCGGTAACGCGTTACGAGTTCCAAGTTCTGAGTTACGCGTCACGAGATACAAGTTGCGAGTTCCCACTTATCGGTAACGATTTACGTGCTACGAGAGGTAAGATACGAGATCCTTGTTATTGGTAAAGAATTACAAGCTACGCTACACAAGATACGAGCTCCGGGTTATGAGAAGCGAGTAATAAGCTGCGATATACGAGTTACGAGTTACGAGTTACGAGTTACGAGTTACGAGTTTCGAGTTACGAGTTTCGAGTTGCGAGTTACGAATTACTACTTACGATCCACGATGTACGAGTTATGAGTTACAAGGTAAGTGATACAAGATACGAGCTCCGAGTTATCGGTAACGCGTTACTAGTTCCGAGTTCTGAGTTACACGTCACGAGATACAATATGCGAGTTCCCACTTATTGGTAACGATTTACGAGCTACGAGAGGCAAGATACGAGTTCCTTGTTATTGGTAATTGGTTACAAGCTACCAGACACAAGATACAAGTTCCAGGTAATCAGTAATGAGTTACGAGCTACTAGGTACAAGGTACGAGTTCTGAGTTATTGGTAACGAGTTACGAGTTACAAGATACGAGCTCAGAGTTATCGGTAACGCGTTACTAGTTCCGAGTTCTGAGTTACACATCACGAGATATATGATGCGAGTTCCCACTTATCGGTAACGATTTACGAGCTATGAGAGGCAGGATACGAATTCCTTGTTATTGGTAATGGATTACAAGCTACGATACACACGATACGAGTTCCGGGACATGAGTAGGAAGTTATAAGCTGCGATTTACGAGTTACGAGTTTCTAGTTTTGAGTTGCGAGTTACGATATACGAGTTACGAGTTACGAATTAAGGCTTACGATCTACAAGGTACTATTTACGAATTACGAGATACAAGATGAGAGTTCCCACTTGTCGTAACGAGTTACGAGGTACGAGACACAAGATACGAGTTCCAGGTAATCAGTAATGAGTTACGAGCTACTAAATACAAGATACCAGTTCCGAGTTATGGGTAACGAGTTACGAGTTACAAGATACAAGCTCCGAGCTATCGGTTACGCGTTACTAGTTGAGAGCTCTGAGTTTCGCATCATGAGATACAAGATGCGAGTTTCCACCTATCGGTAACGAGTTACGAACTACTAGATCTAGGATACGAGTTCGAGGTTATCGTCATTGATTTACAAGATCCGAGATCAAGATTCGAGTTCCGAGTTATGGACAACGAGTTACGGGTTACAATTTACAAGGTAAGTGATACAAGATACCGGCTGCGAGCTTTCGGTAACACTTTCGAGTTCCGAGTCCTGAGTTACGCGTCACGAGATACAAGATGCGAGTTCCCATTTATCGGTAACGATCTACGAGCTACGAGATGCAAGATACAAGTTCCAGGTTATCGGTAATGGATTACAAGTTACGATATTTGAGATACGAGTTCCAGGTTATCGGTAATGGATTTCAAGTTACGATATATAAGATACGAGCTTCGAGTTATCGGTAACGCGTTACGAGTTCCTAGTTCTAAGCTACGGGTCACGAGACACAAGTTGCGAGTTCCCACTTATTGGTAACGATTTACGAGCTACGAGAGGCAAGATACGAGTTCTTTGTTATTGGTAATGGGTTACAAGCTACGATACCAAGATACGAGTTCCGGGTTATGAGTAGCGAGTTATAAGCTGCGATTTACGAGTTTCTAGTTTCGAGTTGCGAGTTGCGATATACGAGTTACGAGTTACGGATTTAGACTTACGATCTACGAGGTACTAGTTAAGAATTACGAGATACAAGATGAGAGTTTCCACTTGTCGTAACGAGTTACGAGCTACGAGACACAAGATACGAGTTCCAGGTAATCAGTAATGAGTTACGAGCTACTAGATACAAGATACCAGTTCCGAGTTATGAGTAAAGAGTTCCGAGTTACGAGTTACAAGATACGAACTCCGAGTTATCGGTAACGCGTTACTAGTTCCGAGTTCTGAGTTACACGTCACGAGATACAAGATGCGACTTCCCACTTATTGGTAACGAGTTACGATCTTCAAGATATAGGATACGAGTTCCAGGTTATCGGCAATGATTTGCGAGATCCGAGATAGAAGATACGAGATCCGAGTAATGGGTAACGAGTTACGAGTTACAAGGTAAGAGATACAATGTACAAGCTCAGAGTTATCGGTAACGCGTTACGAGTTCCAAGTCCTGAGTTACGCGTCACGAGGTACAAGTAGCGAGTTAACACTTATCGGTAACGATTTACGAGATACGAGAGGAAAGAGATACGTGTTCCTTGTTATTGGTAAAAGGTTGCAGGCTACGAGACACAAGATACGAGTTCCAGGTAATCAGTAATGGGTTAAGAGCTACTAGATACAAGATACGACTTCCGAGTTACGGGTAAGCAGTTACGAGTTACAAGATACGAGCACCGAGTTATCGATTACGCGTTACGAGTTCCGAGTTCTGAGTTTCTCGTCATGAGACACAGGATGCAAGTTTTCACCTATCGGTAACGATTTACGAGCTACGAGAGGCAAGACACGAGTTCCTTGTAAAAATTCTTGAGTATCTCTTAAAAAGACAAAAGTTATTTTGAATGCAATAATTTATTTAGTAAATCACAATTTGGGCTTAGAAAAGATCATTCCACTGTTAAGGTAATATTAGATATGATGGAGTATATAGTTGAGGGCTTTGAGGGGGGTGCCACATTTTGTATCCTTTCCAAGGCTTTTGACTGTATATCACATCAGCTTCTCATTAAAAAATTAAAATATTATGGACTTAATCATCACTGTTAAATTTTTCGAAAGTTACCTAGAACGTAGAACTCAAAACACTTATAGTGGAGGCAAGTTTTCAAAGGTGACCATAGTGAAGCATGGGTCCCACAGGGGTCAATTCTGGGACCGCTGCTCTTTATTATCTATATAAATGATGTGAGTAGCTCAGTCGACAGTAAATTAATATTGTTTGCTGATGATACAACCTCACTCTCTGAAAATAAAACCCTACAATATATAAAGTTGGATATGGAGGGTGCGGTGGCAGGATTAGGTGATTGGTTTTCTGCCAATAACCTTAGTCTTAACATCAGTAAAACTGAAAATATGATTTTTGCAATGCGTGTTATACCAGATAATGAGATTAGGGCTGCTGTGAGGTTCTTTGGTGTTCACCTCAATCAGGCTCTTGTTTTTGACAAGCATGTTGACATTACAGCAAAAAAAATAAACAAGGCCATTTTTTTGTTGAATAACTTAAGTAGATCTGTGGACAGGCCGATAGTGTGGCAGGTGTTTCATGCATTGGTACAGTCTGCATGCAACTATGGTCTGCTTGCTTGGAGTCATACAGCGCAGGCTGACAGAACTTTTAAGCTTCAGAGACGTGCAGTCAGGGTGGATGAGGGCTTGGGCTATCTAGCAGATGTGAGAGAAATTTTTAAGAGACGTAGAATATTAACATTGCCTTCCAGGTATATTTTGGAAAGTCTTATCTATATCAGGAGAAATATTCATTAATATCATTTGTGCAGTGAATATCATAGTTATGAAACAAGACAAAACTCTTTATATAGATATAAAATTTCTCAGATTGAATAAATCTCTCAATGTAACTCTCTGTTATGCGCCAAAATTTTTCAACAAATTAACAGTCAGTGGTCAAGCATCAAAGCGTCAAACGTCAAGCTTCATAGCATCAATGCTTCAAGCGTCGAAGCGTAAAGCGTCAAGAGTGGAACGTCAAAAGTCAAGCTTCAAGCGTGAGACGTCAAAAGTCGGAAACGTCAAAAGTAGGAAGCGTCAAAAGTCGGAAGCGTCAAAAATCTGAAGCGTCAGAAGTCGGAAGCGTCAAAAGTCGTAATGGTCAAAAATCTGAAGCGTCAGAAGTCGGAAGCGTCAAAAGTCGGAAGCGCCAAAAGTAGGAGGCGTCAAACGTCGGAAGCGTCAAAAGTCGGAAGAGTCAAAAGTCGGAGCGTCAAAAGTCGGAAGTGTCAAATGTCTGAAACGTCAAAAGTCGGAAGCGTCAAAATTCGGAAACGTCAAAAATCTAACCTGACCTAACCTAACGTAAGCCAAGCCAAGCCAAGCCAACGCCACGCCACGCCTAACCTAACCTAACCTAACCTAACACGAAACATGAAACACGAAACACGAAACACGAAACACGAAACACGAAACACGAAACACGAAACACGAAACACGAAACACGAAACACGAAACACGAAACATGAAACACGAAACACGAAACACGAAACACGAAACACGAAACACGAAACACGAAACACGAAACACGAAACGCGAAACACTAAACGCTAAACATGAAACACTAAACATGAAACACTAAACACGAAACACGAAACACTAAACACGAAACACGAAAAACGAAAAACGAAACACGAAACACGAAACACGAAACGCGAAACACTAAACGCTAAACATGAAACACTAAACATGAAACACTAAACACGAAACACGAAACACTAAACACGAAACACGAAAAACGAAAAACGAAACACGAAACACGAAACACGAAACACTAAACACTAAACACTAAACACTAAACACTAAACACTAAACACTAAACACTAAACACTAAACACTAAACACTAAACACTAAACACTAAACACTAAACACTAAACACTAAACACTAAACACTAAACACTAAACACTAAACACTAAACACTAAACACTAAACACTAAACACTAAACACTAAACACTAAACACTAAACACTAAACACTAAACACTAAACACTAAACACTAAACACTAAACACTAAACACTAAACACTAAACACTAAACACTAAACACTAAACACTAAACACTAAACACTAAACACTAAACACTAAACACTAAACACTAAACACTAAACACTAAACACTAAACACTAAACACTAAACACTAAACACTAAACACTAAACACTAAACACTAAACACTAAACACTAAACACTAAACACTAAACACTAAACACTAAACACTAAACACCACTAAACACTAAACACTAAACACTAAACACTAAACACTAAACACTAAACACTAAACACTAAACACTAAACACTAAACACTAAACACTAAACACTAAACACTAAACACTAAACACTAAACACTAAACACTAAACACTAAACACTAAACACTAAACACTAAACACTAAACACTAAACACTAAACACTAAACACTAAACACTAAACACTAAACACTAAACACTAAACACTAAACACTAAACACTAAACACTAAACACTAAACACTAAACACTAAACACTAAACACTAAACACTAAACACTAAACACTAAACACTAAACACTAAACACTAAACACTAAACACTAAACACTAAACACTAAACACTAAACACTAAACACTAAACACTAAACACTAAACACTAAACACTAAACACTAAACACTAAACACTAAACACTAAACACTAAACACTAAACACTAAACACTAAACACTAAACACTAAACACTAAACACTAAACACTAAACACTAAACACTAAACACTAAACACTAAACACTAAACACTAAACACTAAACACTAAACACTAAACACTAAACACTAAACACTAAACACTAAACACTAAACACTAAACACTAAACACTAAACACTAAACACTAAACACTAAACACTAAACACTAAACACTAAACACTAAACACTAAACACTAAACACTAAACACTAAACACTAAACACTAAACACTAAACACTAAACACTAAACACTAAACACTAAACACTAAACACTAAACACTAAACACTAAACACTAAACACTAAACACTAAACACTAAACACTAAACACTAAACACTAAACACTAAACACTAAACACTAAACACTAAACACTAAACACTAAACACTAAACACTAAACACTAAACACTAAACACTAAACACTAAACACTAAACACTAAACACTAAACACTAAACACTAAACACTAAACACTAAACACTAAACACTAAACACTAAACACTAAACACTAAACACTAAACACTAAACACTAAACACTAAACACTAAACACTAAACACTAAACACTAAACACTAAACACTAAACACTAAACACTAAACACTAAACACTAAACACTAAACACTAAACACTAAACACTAAACACTAAACACTAAACACTAAACACTAAACACTAAACACTAAACACTAAACACTAAACACTAAACACTAAACACTAAACACTAAACACTAAACACTAAACACTAAACACTAAACACTAAACACTAAACACTAAACACTAAACACTAAACACTAAACACTAAACACTAAACACTAAACACTAAACACTAAACACTAAACACTAAACACTAAACACTAAACACTAAACACTAAACACTAAACACTAAACACTAAACACTAAACACTAAACACTAAACACTAAACACTAAACACTAAACACTAAACACTAAACACTAAACACTAAACACTAAACACTAAACACTAAACACTAAACACTAAACACTAAACACTAAACACTAAACACTAAACACTAAACACTAAACACTAAACACTAAACACTAAACACTAAACACTAAACACTAAACACTAAACACTAAACACTAAACACTAAACACTAAACACTAAACACTAAACACTAAACACTAAACACTAAACACTAAACACTAAACACTAAACACTAAACACTAAACACTAAACACTAAACACTAAACACTAAACACTAAACACTAAACACTAAACACTAAACACTAAACACTAAACACTAAACACTAAACACTAAACACTAAACACTAAACACTAAACACTAAACACTAAACACACACGACACGACACGACACGACACGACGTGACACAACGCGACACAACGCGACACAACGCGACACAACGCGACACAACGCGACACAACGCGACACGACACGACACGACACGACACGACACGACACGACACGACACGACACGACACGACACGACACGACACGACACGACACGACACGACACGACACGACACGACACGACACGACACGACACGACACGACACGACACGACACGACACGACACGACACGACACGACACGACACGACACGACACGACACGACACGACACGACACGACACGACACGACACGACACGACACGACACGACACGACACGACACGACACGACACGACACGACACGACACGACACGACACGACACGACACGACACGACACGACACGACACGACACGACACGACACGACACGACACGACACGACACGACACGACACGACACGACACGACACGACACGACACGACACGACACGACACGACACGACACGACACGACACGACACGACACGACACGACACGACACGACACGACACGACACGACACGACACGACACGACACGACACGACACGACACGACACGACACGACACGACACGACACGACACGACACGACACGACACGACACGACACGACACGACGTCGAATTTTTCCAAACTATTCGAAATCGTCATTTATAATCGTATATTTCCTGTAGTCAGAAAACACATTGTCCCATCACAACATGGCTTTCTTAATGGCAAATCTACTGAAACAAACCTTGCAGTCTTTACACAACATATATCTGAAGCCCTTGACCTTGGTGGCCAAGTGGATGTAATATATACAGATTTTGCCAAAGCCTTCGACCGACTGGATCATGGCACTCTAATTGATAAATTAGACTACTTTGGCATTTCATCCACCCTTATTCGGTTTTTTGTGTCATATTTGGGGAGCAGATTGCAAATGGTACATTACAATGGATTTGTATCTAATAGTTACATAGCATCTTCAGGTGTCCCACAGGGATCTAATCTCGGCCCATTGTTATTCACACTGTTCATTAACGATTTAGATTATATAATGGCATCTAATAGATTGTTTTATGCCGATGACCTGAAGATATATTCTGTTATCTGTAGTCATACTGATTGCATTAAGCTCCAGTCAACTCTTGATAATATCAGTTTATGGTGTGAATCCAACAAACTTCATTTGAATGTCGCTAAGTGTAAAATGATGACTTTTACTAGGAAAAAGACTATACTCTCTTTTGATTACCGTATTCAAGGTGCGTTACTATCTCGTCAGTATAGTGTTGTAGATTTAGGAGTTATGTTTGACTCAGAAATTAATTTTATTGAACACATCAATCAGAAAATCTCAGAAGCCTACAAGAGATATGGATTCATTGTCAGAAATTGTCAAAAGTTTGATAACATTTCAGCTTTAAAATGTTTGTTTTGTGCGTATATAAGATCAAAACTGGAATACTGTTGTATAATATGGAATCCATATTATAAGTATCACATTGATAGGTTGGAAAAAATTCAAAGGAAGTTTTTGAAATATTTGTCATTTAAAATGTATAAAGTGTATCCTGAACGAGGTATTGAATATCAGTTGTTGTTGAGTCGCTTTGATATGGATAAGCTGGAAACTAGAAGGAAAATATCATCTTTGACTTTTCTATATAAATTATGTCATAATTTCATTGATTGCCCGGAGTTGCTCAGTTTTATCAATTTCAATGTTCCTCAATTCAACTCACGTCACTTCGTGACCTTCTCCTGTAGTTCTTCAAGAACTAATTTATTATTAAAGTCGCCAATTATGGTAATGTGTACTTTACTCAATAATATGTCAAACCACGTCGATTTATTCAACTGTAGACTAACGGAATTGAAATCAACTGCTAAATTGTTATTATAATCCCTTTATATTCCCCCTAGTTATATGTACTGCTTTAATGATTATATCAAATTGTATCTTTGTCCTCTAATCTCTGCTCAAGCTTTTGATTTATTTTATTTAATATTGTATATTGCTCTGTAAAGGGACTATGCCTGTTGGGCAATGAAGTGCTATTATTATTATTATTATTATTACCATTATTATTATCACGCGACATCACGCGACACGACGCGACACGACGCGACATCACGCGACATCACGCGACACGACGCGACACGACGAGACACGACGAGACACGACGAGACACGACGCGACACGACGCGACACGACGCGACACGACACGACACGACACGACGCGACACGACACGACACGACACGACACGACACGACACGACACGACACGACACGACACGACACGACACGACACGACACGACACGACACGACACGACACGACACGACACGACACGACACGACACGACACGACACGACACGACACGACACGACACGACACGACACGACACGACACGACACGACACGACACGACACGACACGACACGACACGACACGACACGACACGACACGACACGACACGACACGACACGACACGACACGACACGACACGACACGACACGACACGACACGACACGACACGACACGACACGACACGACACGACACGACACGACACGACACGACACGACACGACACGACACGACACGACACGACACGACACGACACGACACGACACGACACGACACGACACGACACGACACGACACGACACGACACGACACGACACGACACGACACGACACGACACGACACCACACGACACGACACGACACGACACGACACGACACGACCCGACACGACACGACACGACACGACACGACGCGACACGACGCGACACGACACGACACGACGCGACATAACTCGACATAACGCGACATAACGCGACATCACGCGACATCACGCGAATGCAGCTATTGACTATTTTTATGGTATACTATATTCTGTTTTTGATGAACATGTGCCACTATACAAGAGTTTTAAACGTAATTTTCCTCTATGGTTTGATTCAAACATTATCAAGCTAATAAAAAGCAAAGAAAAGCTTCTACGGAAATATCGAAGTACAGGTAACAAGCATGTATTACAAGAATACAAGGTGCTGAGGTCTCAGATAAAAGAAAGTATAAAGGTATCTTTTGATAAATATGTGAGAAATATGCAAGATAAAATAAACAGAGACTCTGGATAGCTCTGGTCTTACATAAGAAATAAAAATAATTCATCTAGAATCCCTGGCCATATGAGTTATGGAGGAACAATTATTTCTGATTCACAAGAGATTGTTAATATCTTTTCGCAGTTCTTTAGTGGTGTCTTCGTAACTTCTTCTAATCCAAGTCAAAATATCAACAAGATATATAATCTGAACGGTGTCAATGAATCTATATCCATCAAAGAAATTACAGAAGCTGAAATTATTTCTGCATCTAAAAAATTGAAAGGTAAGATGACTTCTGAAATTGACAAGATACCTTCTTTCATAGTTAAAGACTGTATATATGTTTTAGCTAAACCTCTATGTATACTTTTTAACCTAGCAATGAATACTTCCACGTTTGCTGATTACTGGAAAATTGCGAAAGTTGTACCAATCTTCAAAACGGGTGATAAACATGAAATTTCCAATTATAGGGCCATATCCATCCTGTCGAATTCTTCCAAACTATTCGAAATCGTCATTTATAATCGTATATTTCCTGTAGTCAGAAAACACATTGTCCCATCACAACATGGCTTTCTTAATGGCAAATCTACTGAAACAAACCTTGCAGTCTTTACACAACATATATCTGAAGCCCTTGACCTTGGTGGCCAAGTGGATGTAATATATACAGATTTTTCCAAAGCCTTCGACCGACTGGATCATGGCACTCTAATTGATAAATTAGACTACTTTGGCATTTCATCCACCCTTATTCGGTTTTTTGTGTCATATTTGGGAAGCAGATTGCAAATGGTACATTACAATGGATTTGTATCTAATAGTTACATAGCATCTTCAGGTGTCCCACAGGGATCTAATCTCGGCCCATTGTTATTCACACTGTTCATTAACGATTTAGATTATATAATGGCATCTAATAGATTGTTTTATGCCGATGACCTGAAGATATATTCTGTTATCTGTAGTCATACTGATTGCATTAAGCTCCAGTCAACTCTTGATAATATCAGTTTATGGTGTGAATCCAACAAACTTCATTTGAATGTCGCTAAGTGTAAAATGATGACTTTTACTAGGAAAAAGACTATACGTTCTTTTGATTACCGTATTCAAGGTGCGCTACTATCTCGTCAGAATAGTGTTGTAGATTTAGGAGTTTTGTTTGACTCAGAAATTAATTTTATTGAACACATCAATCAGAAAATCTCAGAAGCCTACAAGAGATATGGATTCATTGTCAGAAATTGTCAAAAGTTTGATAACATTTCAGCTTTAAAATGTTTGTTTTGTGCGTATATAAGATCAAAACTGGAATACTGTTGTATAATATGGAATCCATATTATAAGTATCACATTGATAGGTTGGAAAAAAATCAAAGGAAGTTTTTGAAATATTTGTCATTTAAAATGTATAACGTGTATCCTGAACGAGGTATTGAATATCAGTTGTTGTTGAGTCGCTTTGATATGGATAAGCTGGAAACTAGAAGGAAAATATCATCTTTGACTTTTCTATATAAATTATGTCATAATTTCATTGATTGCCCGGAGTTGCTCAGTTTTATCAATATCAATGGTCCTCAATTCAACTCACGTCACTTCGTGACCTTCTACTGTAGTTCTTCAAGAACTAATTTATTATTAAAGTCGCCAATTATGGTAATGTGTACTTTACTCAATAATATGTCAAACCACGTCGATTTATTCAACTGTAGACTAACGGAATTGAAATCATTTGCTAAATTGTTATTATAATCCCTTTATATTCCCCCTAGTTATATGTACTGCTTTAATGATTATATCAAATTGTATCTTTGTCCTCTAATCTCTGCTCAAGCTTTTGATTTATTTTATTTAATATTGTATATTGCTCTGTAAAGGGACTATGCCTGTTGGGCAATGAAGTGCTATTATTATTATTATTATTATTATTATCATTATTATTATCACGCGACATCACGCGACACGACGCGACACGACGCGACACGACGCGACACGACGCGACATCACGCGACACGACACGACACGACACGACACGACACGACACGACACGACACGACACGACACGACACGACACGACACGACACGACACGACACGACACGACACGACACGACACGACACGACACGACACGACACGACACGACACGACACGACACGACACGACACGACACGACACGACACGACACGACACGACACGACACGACACGACACGACACGACACGACACGACACGACACGACACGACACGACACGACACGACACGACACGACACGACACGACACGACACGACACGACACGACACGACACGACACGACACGACACGACACGACACGACACGACACGACACGACACGACACGACACGACACGACACGACACGACACGACACGACACGACACGACACGACACGACACGACACGACACGACACGACACGACACGACACGACACGACACGACACGACACGACACGACACGACACGACACGACACGACACGACACGACACGACACGACACGACACGACACGACACGACACGACACGACACGACACGACACGACACGACACGACACGACACGACACGACACGACACGACACGACACGACACGACACGACACGACACGACACGACACGACACGACACGACACGACACGACACGACACGACACGACACGACACGACACGACACGACACGACACGACACGACACGACACGACACGACACGACACGACACGACACGACACGACACGACACGACACGACACGACACGACACGACACGACACGACACGACACGACACGACACGACACGACACGACACGACACGACACGACACGACACGACACGACACGACACGACACGACACGACACGACACGACACGACACGACACGACACGACACGACACGACACGACACGACACGACACGACGCGACACCACGCGACACAACGCGACACAACGCGACATAACGCGACATAACGCGACATAACGCGACATAACGCGACATAATGCGACATAACGCGACATAACGCGACATAACGCGACATCACGCGACATCACGCGACGTCACGTGAATGCAGCTATTGACTATTTTTATGGTATACTATATTCTGTTTTTGATGAACATGTGCCACTATACAAGAGTTTTAAACATAATTTTCCTCTATGGTTTGATTCAAACATTATCAAGCTAATAAAAAGCAAAGAAAAGCTTCTACGGAAATATCGAAGTACAGGTAACAAGCATGTATTACAAGAATACAAGGTGCTGAGGTCTCAGATAAAAGAAAGTATAAAGGTATCTTTTGATAAATATGTGAGAAATATGCAAGATAAAATAAACAGAGACTCTGGATAGTTCTGGTCTTACATAAGAAATAAAAATAATTCATCTAGAATCCCTGGTCATATGAGTTATGGAGGAACAATTATTTCTGATTCACAAGAGATTGTTAATATCTTTTTGCAGTTCTTTAGTGGTGTCTTCGTAACTTCTTCTAATCCAAGTCAAAATATCAACAAGATATATAATCTGAACGGTGTCAATGAATCTATATCCATCAAAGAAATTACAGAAGCTGAAATTATTTCTGCATCTAAAAAATTGAAAGATAAGATGACTTCTGAAATTGACAAGATACCTTCTTTCATAGTTAAAGACTGTATATATGTTTTAGCTAAACCTCTATGTATACTTTTTATCTAGCAATGAATACTTCCACGTTTGCTGATTACTGGAAAATTGCGAAAGTTGTACCAATGTTCAAAACGGGTGATAAACATGAAATTTCCAATTATAGGGCCATATCCATTCTGTCGAATTTTTCCAAACTATTCGAAATCGTCATTTATAATCGTATATTTCCTGTAGTTAGAAAACACATTGTCCCATCACAACATGGCTTTCTTAATGGCAAATCTACTGAAACAAACCTTGCAGTCTTTACACAACATATATCTGAAGCCCTTGACCTTGGTGGCCAAGTGGATGTAATATATACAGATTTTGCCAAAGCCTTCGACCGACTGGATCATGGCACTCTAATTGATAAATTAGACTACTTTGGCATTTCATCCACCCTTATTCGGTTTTTTGTGTCATATTTGGGGAGCAGATTGCAAATGGTACATTACAATGGATTTGTATCTAATAGTTACATAGCATCTTCAGGTGTCCCACAGGGATCTAATCTCGGCCCATTGTTATTCACAATGTTCATTAACGATTTAGATTATATAATGGCATCTAATAGATTGTTTTATGCCGATGACCTGAAGATATATTCTGTTATCTGTAGTCATACTGATTGCAAAACTGGAATACTGTTGTATATATTATTATTATCACGCGACATCACGCGACTCGACGCGACATGACGCGACACGACGCGACATCACGCGACACGACGCGACACGACGCGACACGACGCGACACGACGCGACACGACGCGACACGACGCGACACGACGCGACACGAGGCGACACGACGCGACACGACGCGACACGACGCGACACGACGCGACACGACGCGACACGACGCGACACGACGCAACACGACGCGACACGACGCGACACGACGCGACACGACGCGTCACGACGCGACACGACGCGACACGACACGACACGACGCGAAACGACGCGACACGACGCGACACGACGCGACACGACGCGACACGACGCGACACAACGCGACACAACGCGACACAACGCGTCACAACGCGACACAACGCAACACAACGCGACACAACGCGACACAATGCGACTCAACGCGACACAACGCGACACAACGTGACAGAACGCGACATAACGCGACATAACGCGACACAACGCTAAACAACGCGACACAACGCGACACAACGCGACACAACGCGACACAACGCGACACAACGCGACTCAACGCGACACAACGCGACACAACGCGACAGAACGCGACATAACGCGACATAACGCGACATAACTGAAATTATTTCTGCATCTAAAAAATTGAAAGATAAGATGACTTCTGGAATTGACAAGATACCTTCTTTCATACATAAAGACTGTATATATGTTTTAGCTAAACCTCTATGTGTACTTTTTAACCTAGCAATGAATACTTCCACGTTTGCTGATTACTGGAAAATTGCGAAAGTTGCACCAATCTTCAAAACGGGTGATAAACATGAAATTTCCAATTATAGGGCCATATCCATTCTGTCGAATTTTTCCAAACTATTCGAAATCGTCATTTATAATCGTATATTTCCTGTAGTCAGAAAACACATTGTCCCATCACAACAAGGCTTTCTTAATGGCAAATCTACTGAAACAAACCTTGCCGTCTTTACACAACATACATCTGAAGCCCTTGACCTTGGTGGCCAAGTGGATGTAGTATATACAGATTTTGCCAAATCCTTCGACCGACTGGATCATGGCACTCTAATTGATAAATTAGACTACTTTGGCATTTCATCCACCCTTATTCGGTTTTTTGTGTCATATTTGGGGAGCAGATTGCAAATGGTACATTACAATGGATTTGTATCTAATAGTTACATAGCATCTTCAGGTGTCCCACAGGGATCTAATCTCGGCCCATTGTTATTCACACTGTTCATTAACGATTTAGATTATATAATGGCATCTAATAGATTGTTTTATGCCGATGACCTGAAGATATATTCTGTTATCTGTAGTCATACTGATTGCATTAAGCTCCAGTCAACTCTTGATAATATCAGTTTATGGTGTGAATCCAACAAACTTCATTTGAATGTCGCTAAGTGTAAAATGATGACTTTTACTAGGAAAAAGGCTATACTTTCTTTTGATTACCGTATTCAAGGTGCGCTACTATCTCGTCAGAATAGTGTTGTAGATTTAGGAGTTTTTTTTGACTCAGAAATTAATTTTATTGAACACATCAATCAGAAAATCTCAGAAGCCTACAAGAGATATGGATTCATTGTCAGAAATTGTCAAAAGTTTGATAACATTTCAGCTTTAAAATGTTTGTTTTGTGCGTATATAAGATCAAAACTGGAATACTGTTGTATAATATGGAATCCATATTATAAGTATCACATTGATAGGTTGGAAAAAATTCAAAGGAAGATTTTGAAATATTTGTCATTTAAAATGTATAACGTGTATCCTGAACGAGGTATTGAATATCAGTTGTTGTTGAGTCGCTTTGATATGGATAAGCTGTAAACTAGAAGGAAAATATCATCTTTGACTTTTCTATATAAATTATGTCATAATTTCATTGATTGCCCGGAGTTGCTCAGTTTTATCAATTTCAATGGTCCTCAATTCAACTCACGTCACTTCGTGACCTTCTACTGTAGTTCTTCAAGAACTAATTTATTATTAAAGTCGCCAATTATGGTAATGTGTACTTTACTCAATAATATGTCAAACGACGTCGATTTATTCAACTGTAGACTAACGGAATTGGAATCAACTGCTAAATTGTTATTATAATCCCTTTATATTCCTCCTAGTTATATGTACTGCTTTAATGATTATATCAAATTGTATCTTTGTCCTCTAATCTCTGCTCAAGCTTTTGATTTATTTTATTTAATATTGTATATTGCTCTGTAAAGGGACTATGTCTGTTGGGCAATAAAGTGCTATTATTATTATTATTATTATTATTATTATTATTATTATTATTATTATTATTATTATTATTATCATGCGACATCACGCGACACGACGCGACACGACGCGACACGACGCGACACGACGCGACACGACGCGACACGACGCGACATCACGCGACATCACGCGACACGACGCGACACGACGAGACACGACGCGACACGACGCCACACGACGCGACACGACGCGACACGACGCGACACGACACGACGCGACCCGACGCGACACGACGCGACACGACGCGACACGACGCGACAGTACGCGACAGTACGCGACAGGACGCGACAGTACGCGACAGTACGCGACAGGACGCGACACGACGCGACACAACACAACACAACACAACACAGCACAACACAACACAACACAACACAACACAACACAACACAACACAACACAACACAACACAACACAACACAACACAACACAACACAACACAACACAACACAACACAACACAACACAACACAACACAACACAACACAACACAACACAACACAACACAACACAACACAACACAACACAACACAACACAACACAACACAACACAACACAACACAACACAACACAACACAACACAACACAACACAACACAACACAACACAACACAACACAACACAACACAACACAACACAACACAACACAACACAACACAACACAACACAACACAACACAACACAACACAACACAACACAACACAACACAACACAACACAACACAACACAACACAACACAACACAACACAACACAACACAACACAACACAACACAACACAACACAACACAACACAACACAACACAACACAACACAACACAACACAACACAACACAACACAACACAACACAACACAACACAACACAACACAACACAACACAACACAACACAACACAACACAACACAACACAACACAACACAACACAACACAACACAACACCACACAACACCACACAACACCACACAACACCACACAACACAACACAACACAACACAACACAACACAACACAACACAACACAACACAACACAACACAACACAACACAACACAACACAACACAACACAACACAACACAACACAACACAACACAACACAACACAACACAACACAACACAACACAACACAACACAACACAACACAACACAACACAACACAACACAACACAACACAACACAACACAACACAACACAACACAACACAACACAACACAACACAACACAACACAACACAACACCACACAACACAACACAACACAACACAACACAACACAACACAACACCACACAACACCACACAACACCACACAACACCACACAACACCACACAACACCACACAACACCACACGACACGACACGACACGACACGACACGACACGACACGACACGACACGACACGACACGACACGACACGACACGACACGACACGACACGACACGACACGACACGACACGACACGACACGACACGACACGACACGACACGACACGACACGACACGACACGACACGACACGACACGACACGACACGACACGACACGACACGACACGACACGACACGACACGACACGACACGACACGACACGACACGACACGACACGACACGACACGACACGACACGACACGACACGACACGACACGACACGACACGACACGACACGACACGACACGACACGACACGACACGACACGACACGACACGACACGACACGACACGACACGACACGACACGACACGACACGACACGACACGACACGACACGACACGACACGACACGACACGACACGACACGACACGACACGACACGACACGACACGACACGACACGACACGACACGACACGACACGACACGACACGACACGACACGACACGACACGACACGACACGACACGACACGACACGACACGACACGACACGACACGACACGACACGACACGACACGACACGACACGACACGACACGACACGACACGACACGACACGACACGACACGACACGACACGACACGACACGACACGACACGACACGACACGACACGACACGACACGACACGACGCGACACAACGCGACACAACGCGACACAACGCGACATAACGCGACATAACGCGACATAACGCGACATAACGCGACATAACGCGACATAACGCGACATA
Source organism: Bruchidius siliquastri (assembly GCA_949316355.1). NCBI lineage: Eukaryota > Metazoa > Arthropoda > Insecta > Coleoptera > Chrysomelidae > Bruchidius > Bruchidius siliquastri. The sequence goes on along the minus strand of OX438533.1, from coordinate 19,533,896 downwards.
ACGCGACATAACGCGACATCACGCGACATCACGCGACGTCACGCGAATGCAGCTATTGACTATTTTTATGGTATACTATATTCTGTTTTTGATGAACATGTGCCACTATACAAGAGTTTTAAACATAATTTTCCTCTATGGTTTGATTCAAACATTATCAAGCTAATAAAAAGCAAAGAAAAGCTTCTACGGAAATATCGAAGTACAGGTAACAAGCATGTATTACAAGAATACAAGGTGCTGAGGTCTCAGATAAAAGAAAGTATAAAGGTATCTTTTGATAAATATGTGAGAAATATGCAAGATAAAATAAACAGAGACTCTGGATAGTTCTGGTCTTACATAAGAAATAAAAATAATTCATCTAGAATCCCTGGCCATATGAGTTATGGAGGAACAATTATTTCTGATTCACAAGAGATTGTTAATATCTTTTTGCAGTTCTTTAGTGGTGTCTTCGTAACTTCTTCTAATCCAAGTCAAAATATCAACAAGATATATAATCTGAACGGTGTCAATGAATCTATATCCATCAAAGAAATTACAGAAGCTGAAATTATTTCTGCATCTAAAAAATTGAAAGATAAGATGACTTCTGAAATTGACAAGATACCTTCTTTCATAGTTAAAGACTGTATATATGTTTTAGCTAAACCTCTATGTATACTTTTTATCTAGCAATGAATACTTCCACGTTTGCTGATTACTGGAAAATTGCGAAAGTTGTACCAATGTTCAAAACGGGTGATAAACATGAAATTTCCAATTATAGGGCCATATCCATTCTGTCGAATTTTTCCAAACTATTCGAAATCGTCATTTATAATCGTATATTTCCTGTAGTCAGAAAATACATTGTCCCATCACAACATGGCTTTCTTAATGGCAAATCTACTGAAACAAACCTTGCAGTCTTTACACAACATATATCTGAAGCACTTGACCTTGGTGGCCAAGTGGATGTAATATATACAGATTTTGCCAAAGCCTTCGACCGACTGGATCATGGCACTCTAATTGATAAATTAGACTACTTTGGCATTTCATCCACCCTTATTCGGTTTTTTGTGTCATATTTGGGGAGCAGATTGCAAATGGTACATTACAATGGATTTGTATCTAATAGTTACATAGCATCTTCAGGTGTCCCACAGGGATCTAATCTCGGCCCATTGTTATTCACACTGTTCATTAACGATTTAGATTATATAATGGCATCTAATAGATTGTTTTATGCCGATGACCTGAAGATATATTCTGTTATCTGTAGTCATACTGATTGCAAAACTGGAATACTGTTGTATATATTATTATTATCACGCGACATCACGCGACTCGACGCGACACGACGCGACACGACGCGACATCACGCGACACGACGCGACACGACGCGACACGACGCGACACGACGCGACACGACGCGACACGAGGCGACACGACGCGACACGACGCGACACGACGCGACACGACGCGACACGACGCGACACGAGGCGACACGACGCGACACGACGCGACACGACGCGACACGACGCGACACGACGCGACACGACGCGACACGACGCGACACGACGCGACACGAGGCGACACGACGCGACACGACGCGACACGACGCGACACGACGCGACACGACGCAACACGACGCGACACGACGCGACACGACGCGACGCGACACGACGCGACACGACACGACACGACGCGAAACGACGCGACACGACGCGACACGACGCGACACGACGCGACACGACGCGACACGACGCGACACAACGCGACACAACGCGACACAACGCGTCACAACGCGACACAACGCAACACAACGCGACTCAACGCGACATAACGCGACATAACGCGACACAACAATAAACAACGCGACACAACGCGACACAACGCGACACAACGCGACACAACGCAACACAACGCGACTCAACGCGACACAACGCGACACAACGCGACAGAACGCGACATAACGCGACATAACGCGACATAACTGAAATTATTTCTGCATCTAAAAAATTGAAAGATAAGATGACTTCTGGAATTGACAAGATACCTTCTTTCATACATAAAGACTGTATATATGTTTTAGCTAAACCTCTATGTGTACTTTTTAACCTAGCAATGAATACTTCCACGTTTGCTGATTACTGGAAAATTGCGAAAGTTGCACCAATCTTCAAAACGGGTGATAAACATGAAATTTCCAATTATAGGGCCATATCCATTCTGTCGAATTTTTCCAAACTATTCGAAATCGTCATTTATAATCGTATATTTCCTGTAGTCAGAAAACACATTGTCCCATCACAACAAGGCTTTCTTAATGGCAAATCTACTGAAACAAACCTTGCCGTCTTTACACAACATACATCTGAAGCCCTTGACCTTGGTGGCCAAGTGGATGTAGTATATACAGATTTTGCCAAAGCCTTCGACCGACTGGATCATGGCACTCTAATTGATAAATTAGACTACTTTGGCATTTCATCCACCCTTATTCGGTTTTTTGTGTCATATTTGGGGAGCAGATTGCAAATGGTACATTACAATGGATTTGTATCTAATAGTTACATAGCATCTTCAGGTGTCCCACAGGGATCTAATCTCGGCCCATTGTTATTCACACTGTTCATTAACGATTTAGATTATATAATGGCATCTAATAGATTGTTTTATGCTGATGACCTGAAGATATATTCTGTTATCTGTAGTCATACTGATTGCAAAACTGGAATACTGTTGTATATATTATTATTATCACGCGACATCACGCGACTCGACGCGACACGACGCGACACGACGCGACATCACGCGACACGACGCGACACGACGCGACACGACGCGACACGACGCGACACGACGCGTCACGACGCGACACGACGCGACACGACACGACACGACGCGAAACAACGCGACACGACGCGACACGACGCGACACGACGCGACACGACGCGACACGACGCGACACGACGCGACACAACGCGACACAACGCGACACAACGCGTCACAACGCGACACAACGCAACACAACGCGACACAACGCGACACAATGCGACTCAACGCGACACAACGCGACACAACGCGACAGAACGCGACATAACGCGACATAACGCGACACAACGCTAAACAACGCGACACAACGCGACACAACGCGACACAACGCGACACAACGCGACACAACGCGACTCAACGCGACACAACGCGACACAACGCGACAGAACGCGACATAACGCGACATAACGCGACATAACTGAAATTATTTCTGCATCTAAAAAATTGAAAGATAAGATGACTTCTGGAATTGACAAGATACCTTCTTTCATACATAAAGACTGTATATATGTTTTAGCTAAACCTCTATGTGTACTTTTTAACCTAGCAATGAATACTTCCACGTTTGCTGATTACTGGAAAATTGCGAAAGTTGCACCAATGTTCAAAACGGGTGATAAACATGAAATTTCCAATTATAGGGCCATATCCATTCTGTCGAATTTTTCCAAACTATTCGAAATCGTCATTTATAATCGTATATTTCCTGTAGTCAGAAAACACATTGTCCCATCACAACAAGGCTTTCTTAATGGCAAATCTACTGAAACAAACCTTGCCGTCTTTACACAACATACATCTGAAGCCCTTGACCTTGGTGGCCAAGTGGATGTAGTATATACAGATTTTGCCAAAGCCTTCGACCGACTGGATCATGGCACTCTAATTGATAAATTAGACTACTTTGGCATTTCAGCCACCCTTATTCGGTTTTTTGTGTCATATTTGGGGAGCAGATTGCAAATGGTACATTACAATGGATTTGTATCTAATAGTTACATAGCATCTTCAGGTGTCCCACAGGGATCTAATCTCGGCCCATTGTTATTCACACTGTTCATTAACGATTTAGATTATATAATGGCATCTAATAGATTGTTTTATGCCGATGACCTGAAGATATATTCTGTTATCTGTAGTCATACTGATTGCATTAAGCTCCAGTCAACTCTTGATAATATCAGTTTATGGTGTGAATCCAACAAACTTCATTTGAATGCCGCTAAGTGTAAAATGATGACTTTTACTAGGAAAAAGACTATACTTTCTTTTGATTACCGTATTCAAGGTGCGCTACTATCTCGTCAGAATAGTGTTGTAGATTTAGGAGTTTTTTTTGACTCAGAAATTAATTTTATTGAACACATCAATCAGAAAATCTCAGAAGCCTACAAGAGATATGGATTCATTGTCAGAAATTGTCAAAAGTTTGATAACATTTCAGCTTTAAAATGTTTGTTTTGTGCGTATATAAGATCAAAACTGGAATACTGTTGTATAATATGGAATCCATATTATAAGTATCACATTGATAGGTTGGAAAAAATTCAAAGGAAGATTTTGAAATATTTGTCATTTAAAATGTATAACGTGTATCCTGAACGAGGTATTGAATATCAGTTGTTGTTGAGTCGCTTTGATATGGATAAGCTGTAAACTAGAAGGAAAATATCATCTTTGACTTTTCTATATAAATTATGTCATAATTTCATTGATTGCCCGGAGTTGCTCAGTTTTATCAATTTCAATGGTCCTCAATTCAACTCACGTCACTTCGTGACCTTCTACTGTAGTTCTTCAAGAACTAATTTATTATTAAAGTCGCCAATTATGGTAATGTGTACTTTACTCAATAATATGTCAAACCACGTCGATTTATTCAACTGTAGACTAACGGAATTGGAATCAACTGCTAAATTGTTATTATAATCCCTTTATATTCCTCCTAGTTATATGTACTGCTTTAATGATTATATCAAATTGTATCTTTGTCCTCTAATCTCTGCTCAAGCTTTTGATTTATTTTATTTAATATTGTATATTGCTCTGTAAAGGGACTATGTCTGTTGGGCAATAAAGTGCTATTATTATTATTATTATTATTATTATTATTATTATTATTATTATCACGCGACATCACGCGACACGACGCGACATCACGCGACATCACGCGACACGACGCGACACGACGAGACACGACGCGACACGACGCGACACGACGCGACACGACGCCACACGACGCGACACGACGCGACACGACGCGACACGACACGACGCGACCCGACGCGACACGACGCGACACGACGCGACACGACGCGACACGACGCGACACGACGCGACACGACGCGACACGACGCGACACGACGCGACACGATGCGGCACGACGCGACACGACGCGACACGACGCGACACGACGCGACACGACGCGACACGACGCGACACGACGCGACACGACGCGACACGACGCGACACGACATGACGCGACCCGACGCGACACGACGCGACACGACGCGACATCACGCGACACGACGAGACACGACGCGACACGACGCGACACGACGCGACACGACGCGACACGACGCGACACGACGCGACACGACGCGACACGACGCGACACGACGCGACACGACGCGACACGACGCGACACGACGCGACACGACGCGACACGACGCGACACGACGCGACACGACGCGACACGACGCGACACGACGCGACACGACGCGACACGACGCGACACGACACGACGCGACCCGACGCGACACGACGCGACACGACGCGACACGACGCGACACGACGCGACACGACGCGACACGACGCGACACGACGCGACAATATGCGGCACGACGCGACACGACGCGACACGACGCGACACGACGCGACACGACGCGACACGACGCGACACGACGCGACACGACGCGACCCGACGCGACACGACGCGACACGACGCGACACGACACGACGCGACCCGACGCGACACGACGCGACACGACGCGACAGCACGCGACAGGACGCGACACGACGCGACACAACACAACACAACACAACACAACACAACACAACACAACACAACACAACACAACACAACACAACACAACACAACACAACACAACACAACACAACACAACACAACACAACACAACACAACACAACACAACACAACACAACACAACACAACACAACACAACACAACACAACACAACACAACACAACACAACACAACACAACACAACACAACACAACACAACACAACACAACACAACACAACACAACACAACACAACACAACACAACACAACACAACACAACACAACACAACACAACACAACACAACACAACACAACACAACACAACACAACACAACACAACACAACACAACACAACACAACACAACACAACACAACACAACACAACACAACACAACACAACACAACACAACACAACACAACACAACACAACACAACACAACACAACACAACACAACACAACACAACACAACACAACACAACACAACACAACACAACACAACACAACACAACACAACACAACACAACACAACACAACACAACACAACACAACACAACACAACACAACACAACACAACACAACACAACACAACACAACACAACACAACACAACACAACACAACACAACACAACACAACACAACACAACACAACACAACACAACACAACACAACACAACACAACACAACACAACACAACACAACACAACACAACACAACACAACACAACACAACACAACACAACACAACACAACACAACACAACACAACACAACACAACACAACACAACACAACACAACACAACACAACACAACACAACACAACACAACACAACACAACACAACACAACACAACACAACACAACACAACACAACACAACACAACACAACACAACACCACACCACACAACACCACACAACACCACACAACACCACACAACACCACACAACACAACACAACACAACACAACACCACACAACACCACACGACACCACACGACACGACACGACACGACACGACACGACACGACACGACACGACACGACACGACACGACACGACACGACACGACACGACACGACACGACACGACACGACACGACACGACACGACACGACACGACACGACACGACACGACACGACACGACACGACACGACACGACACGACACGACACGACACGACACGACACGACACGACACGACACGACACGACACGACACGACACGACACGACACGACACGACACGACACGACACGACACGACACGACACGACACGACACGACACGACACGACACGACACGACACGACACGACACGACACGACACGACACGACACGACACGACACGACACGACACGACACGACACGACACGACACGACACGACGCGACACGACGCGACACGACGCGACACGACGCGACACGACGCGACACGACGCGACACGACGCGACACGACGCGACACGACGCGACACGACCCGACACGACGCGACACGAAGCGACACGACGCGACACGACGCGACACGACGCGACACAACGCGACACAACGCGACACAACGCGACACAACGCAACACAACGCGACACAACGCGACTCAACGCGACTCAACGCGACACAACGCGACACAACGCGACACAACGCGACAGAACGCGACATAACGCGACATAACGCGACACGACACGACACGACACGACACGACACGACACGACACGACACGACACGACACGACACGACACGACACGACACGACACGATACGACACGACACGACACGACACGACACGACACGACACGACACGACACGACACGACACGACACGACACGACACGACACAACACGACACGACACGACACGACACCACACGACACCACACGACACCACACGACACGACACGACGCGACACGACGCGACACGACACCACATGACACCACATGACGCGACACGACGCGTCACGACGCGACACGACGCGACACGACGCGACACGACGCGACACGACGCGACACCACGCGACACAACGCGACACAACGCGACACAACGCGACACAACGCGACACAACGCGACACAACGCGACACAACGCGACACAACGCGACACCACACGACACGACACGACACGACACGACACGACACGACACGACACGACACGACACGACACGACACGACACGACACGACACGACACGACACGACACGACACGACACGACACGACACGACACGACACGACACGACACGACACGACACGACACGACACGACACGACACGACACGACACGACACGACACGACACGACACGACACGACACGACACGACACGACACGACACGACACGACACGACACGACACGACACGACACGACACGACACGACACGACGCGACACGACGCGACACGACAAGACACGACGCGACACGACGCGACACGACGCGACACGACGCGACACGACGCGACACGACGCGACACGACGCGACACGACGCGACACGACGCGACACGACGCGGCACGACGCGGCACGACGCGACACGACGTGACACGACGTGACACGACGCGACACGACGCGACACGACGCGACCCGACGCGACACGACGCGACCCGACGCGACACGACGCGACGCGACACGACGCGACACGACGCGACACGACGCGACACAACACAACACAACACAACACAACACAACACAACACAACACAACACAACACAACACAACACAACACAACACAACACAACACAACACAACACTACACGACACGACACGACACGACACGACACGACACGACACGACACGACACGACACGACACGACACGACACGACACGACACGACACGACACGACACGACACGACACGACACGACACGACACGACACGACACGACACGACACGACACGACACGACACGACACGACACGACACGACACGACACGACACGACACGACACGACACGACACGACACGACACGACACGACACGACACGACACGACACGACACGACACGACACGACACGACACGACACGACACGACACGACACGACACGACACGACACGACACGACACGACACGACACGACACGACACGACACGACACGACACGACACGACACGACACGACACGACACGACACGACACGACACGACACGACACGACACGACACGACACGACACGACACGACACGACACGACACGACACGACACGACACGACACGACACGACACGACACGACACGACACGACACGACACGACACGACACGACACGACACGACACGACACGACGCGACGCGACACGACACGACACGACACGACACGACACGACACGACACGACGCGACACAACACGACGCGACACAACGCGACACAACGCGACATAACGCGACATAACGCGACATAACGCGACATAACGCGACATCACGCGACAGCACGCGACGTCACACGAATGCAGCTATTGACTATTTTTATGGTATACTATATTCTGTTTTTGATGAACATGTGCCACTATACAAGAGTTTTAAACGTAATTTTCCTCTATGGTTTGATTCAAACATTATCAAGCTAATAAAAAGCAAAGAAAAGCTTCTACGGAAATATCGAAGTACAGGGAACAAGCATGTATTACAAGAATACAAGGTGCTGAGGTCTCAGATAAAAGAAAGTATAAAGGTATCTTTTGATAAATATGTGAGAAATATGCAAGATAAAATAAACAGAGACTCTGGATAGTTCTGGTCTTACATAAGAAATAAAAATAACTCATCTAGAATCCCTGGCCATATGAGTTATGGAGGAACAATTATTTCTGATTCACAAGAGATTGTTAATATCTTTTCGCAGTTCTTTAGTGGTGTCTTCGTAACTTCTTCTAATCCAAGTCAAAATATCAACAAGATATATAATCTGAACGGTGTCAATGAATCTATATCCATCAAAGAAATTACAGGAGCTGAAATTATTTCTGCATCTAAAAAATTGAAAGATAAGATGACTTCTGAAATTGACAAGATACCTTCTTTCATAGTTAAAGACTGTATATATGTTTTAGCTAAACCTCTATGTATACTTTTTAACCTAGCAGTACCAATCTTCAAAACGGGTGATAAACATGAAATTTCCAATTATAGGGCCATATCCATTCTGTCGAATTTTTCCAAACTATTCGAAATCGTCATTTATAATCGTATATTTCCTGTAGTCAGAAAACACATTGTCCCATCACAACAAGGCTTTCTTAATGGCAAATCTACTGAAACAAACCTTGCCGTCTTTACACAACATACATCTGAAGCCCTTGACCTTGGTGGCCAAGTGGATGTAATATATACAGATTTTGCCAAAGCCTTCGACCGACTGGATCATGGCACTCTAATTGATAAATTAGACTACTTTGGCATTTCATCCACCCTTATTCGGTTTTTTGTGTCATATTTGGGGAGCAGATTGCAAATGGTACATTACAATGGATTTGTATCTAATAGTTACATAGCATCTTCAGGTGTCCCACAGGGATCTAATCTCGGCCCATTGTTATTCACACTGTTCATTAACGATTTAGATTATATAATGGCATCTAATAGATTGTTTTATGCAGATGACCTGAAGATATATTCTGTTATCTGTAGTCATACTGATTGCATTAAGCTCCAGTCAACTCTTGATAATATCAGTTTATGGTGTGAATCCAACAAACTTCACTTGAATGTCGCTAAGTGTAAAATGATGACTTTTACTAGGAAAAAGACTATACTTTCTTTTGATTACCGTATTCAAGGTGCGCTACTATCTCGTCAATATAGTGTTGTAGATTTAGGAGTTATGTTTGACTCAGAAATTAATTTTATTGAACACATCAATCAGAAAATCTCAGAAGCCTACAAGAGATATGGATTCATTGTCAGAAATTGTCAAAAGTTTGATAACATTTCAGCTTTAAAATGTTTGTTTTGTGCGTATATAAGATCAAAACTGGAATACTGTTGTATAATATGGAATCCATATTATAAGTATCACATTGATTGGTTGGAAAAAATTCAAAGGAAGTTTTTGAAATATTTGTCATTTAAAATGTATAAAGTGTATCCTGAACGAGGTATTGAATATCAGTTGTTGTTGAGTCGCTTTGATATGGATAAGCTGGAAACTAGAAGGAAAATATCATCTTTGACTTTTCTATATAAATTATGTCATAATTTCATTGATTGCCCGGAGTTGCTCAGTTTTATCAATTTCAATGTTCCTCAATTCAACTCACGTCACTTCGTGACCTTCTACTGTAGTTCTTCAAGAACTAATTTATTATTAAAGTCGCCAATTATGGTAATGTGTACTTTACTCAATAATATGTCAAACCACGTCGATTTATTCAACTGTAGACTAACGGAATTGAAATCAACTGCTAAATTGTTATTATAATCCCTTTATATTCCTCCTAGTTTATATGTACTGCTTTAATGATTATATCAAATTGTATCTTTGTCCTCTAATCTCTGCTCAAGCTTTTGATTTATTTTATTTAATATTGTATATTGCTCTGTAAAGGGACTATGTCTGTTGGGCAATAAAGTGCTATTATTATTATTATTATCACGCGACATCACGCGACACGACGCGACACGACGCGACACGACGCGAGATCACGCGACACGACGCGACACGACGCGAGATCACGCGACATCACGCGACACGACGCGACACGACGAGACACGACGCGACACGACGCGACACGACGCGACACGACGCGACACGACGCGACACGACACGACACGACACGACACGACACGACACGACACGACACGACACGACACGACACGACACGACACGACACGACACGACACGACACGACACGACACGACACGACACGACACGACACGACACGACACGACACGACACGACACGACACGACACGACACGACACGACACGACACGACACGACACGACACGACACGACACGACACGACACGACACGACGCGACACAACGCGACACAACGCGACACAACGCGACATAACGCGACATAACGCGACATAACGCGACATAACGCGACATAACGCGACATAACGCGACATAACGCGACATAACGCGACATCACGCGACATCACGCGACGTCACGCGAATGCAGCTATTGACTATTTTTATGGTATACTATATTCTGTTTTTGATGAACATGTGCCACTATACAAGAGTTTTAAACATAATTTTCCTCTATGGTTTGATTCAAACATTATCAAGCTAATAAAAAGCAAAGAAAAGCTTCTACGGAAATATCGAAGTACAGGTAACAAGCATGTATTACAAGAATACAAGGTGCTGAGGTCTCAGATAAAAGAAAGTATAAAGGTATCTTTTGATAAATATGTGAGAAATATGCAAGATAAAATAAACAGAGACTCTGGATAGTTCTGGTCTTACATAAGAAATAAAAATAATTCATCTAGAATCCCTGGCCATATGAGTTATGGAGGAACAATTATTTCTGATTCACAAGAGATTGTTAATATCTTTTTGCAGTTCTTTAGTGGTGTCTTCGTAACTTCTTCTAATCCAAGTCAAAATATCAACAAGATATATAATCTGAACGGTGTCAATGAATCTATATCCATCAAAGAAATTACAGAAGCTGAAATTATTTCTGCATCTAAAAAATTGAAAGATAAGATGACTTCTGAAATTGACAAGATACCTTCTTTCATAGTTAAAGACTGTATATATGTTTTAGCTAAACCTCTATGTATACTTTTTATCTAGCAATGAATACTTCCACGTTTGCTGATTACTGGAAAATTGCGAAAGTTGTACCAATGTTCAAAACGGGTGATAAACATGAAATTTCCAATTATAGGGCCATATCCATTCTGTCGAATTTTTCCAAACTATTCGAAATCGTCATTTATAATCGTATATTTCCTGTAGTCAGAAAATACATTGTCCCATCACAACATGGCTTTCTTAATGGCAAATCTACTGAAACAAACCTTGCAGTCTTTACACAACATATATCTGAAGCACTTGACCTTGGTGGCCAAGTGGATGTAATATATACAGATTTTGCCAAAGCCTTCGACCGACTGGATCATGGCACTCTAATTGATAAATTAGACTACTTTGGCATTTCATCCACCCTTATTCGGTTTTTTGTGTCATATTTGGGGAGCAGATTGCAAATGGTACATTACAATGGATTTGTATCTAATAGTTACATAGCATCTTCAGGTGTCCCACAGGGATCTAATCTCGGCCCATTGTTATTCACACTGTTCATTAACGATTTAGATTATATAATGGCATCTAATAGATTGTTTTATGCCGATGACCTGAAGATATATTCTGTTATCTGTAGTCATACTGATTGCAAAACTGGAATACTGTTGTATATATTATTATTATCACGCGACATCACTCATACTGATTGCAAAACTGGAATACTGTTGTATATATTATTATTATCACGCGACATCACGCGACTCGACGCGACACGACGCGACACGACGCGACATCACGCGACACGACGCGACACGACGCGACACGACGCGACACGACGCGACACGACGCGACACGAGGCGACACGACGCGACACGACGCGACACGACGCGACACGACGCGACACGACGCGACACGACGCGACACGAGGCGACACGACGCGACACGACGCGACACGACGCGACACGACGCGACACGACGCGACACGACGCGACACGACGCGACACGACGCGACACGAGGCGACACGACGCGACACGACGCGACACGACGCGACACGACGCGACACGACGCAACACGACGCGACACGACGCGACACGACGCGACGCGACACGACGCGACACGACACGACACGACGCGAAACGACGCGACACGACGCGACACGACGCGACACGACGCGACACGACGCGACACGACGCGACACAACGCGACACAACGCGACACAACGCGTCACAACGCGACACAACGCAACACAACGCGACTCAACGCGACATAACGCGACATAACGCGACACAACAATAAACAACGCGACACAACGCGACACAACGCGACACAACGCGACACAACGCAACACAACGCGACTCAACGCGACACAACGCGACACAACGCGACAGAACGCGACATAACGCGACATAACGCGACATAACTGAAATTATTTCTGCATCTAAAAAATTGAAAGATAAGATGACTTCTGGAATTGACAAGATACCTTCTTTCATACATAAAGACTGTATATATGTTTTAGCTAAACCTCTATGTGTACTTTTTAACCTAGCAATGAATACTTCCACGTTTGCTGATTACTGGAAAATTGCGAAAGTTGCACCAATGTTCAAAACGGGTGATAAACATGAAATTTCCAATTATAGGGCCATATCCATTCTGTCGAATTTTTCCAAACTATTCGAAATCGTCATTTATAATCGTATATTTCCTGTAGTCAGAAAACACATTGTCCCATCACAACAAGGCTTTCTTAATGGCAAATCTACTGAAACAAACCTTGCCGTCTTTACACAACATACATCTGAAGCCCTTGACCTTGGTGGCCAAGTGGATGTAGTATATACAGATTTTGCCAAAGCCTTCGACCGACTGGATCATGGCACTCTAATTGATAAATTAGACTACTTTGGCATTTCATCCACCCTTATTCGGTTTTTTGTGTCATATTTGGGGAGCAGATTGCAAATGGTACATTACAATGGATTTGTATCTAATAGTTACATAGCATCTTCAGGTGTCCCACAGGGATCTAATCTCGGCCCATTGTTATTCACACTGTTCATTAACGATTTAGATTATATAATGGCATCTAATAGATTGTTTTATGCTGATGACCTGAAGATATATTCTGTTATCTGTAGTCATACTGATTGCAAAACTGGAATACTGTTGTATATATTATTATTATCACGCGACATCACGCGACACGACGAGACACGACGCGACACGACGCGACACGACGCGACACGACGCGACACGACGCGACGCGACGCGACACAACGCGACACAACGCGACACAACGCGACACAACGCAACACAACGCGACACAACGCGACTCAACGCGACTCAACGCGACACAACGCGACACAACGCGACACAACGCGACAGAACGCGACATAACGCGACATAACGCGACACGACACGACACGACACGACACGACACGACACGACACGACACGACACGACACGACACGACACGACACGATACGACACGACACGACACGACACGACACGACACGACACGACACGACACGACACGACACGACACGACACGACACGACACGACACAACACGACACGACACGACACGACACCACACGACACCACACGACACCACACGACACCACTCGACACGACACGACACGACACGACGCGACACGACGCGACACGACACCACATGACACCACATGACGCGACACGACGCGTCACGACGCGACACGACGCGACACGACGCGACACGACGCGACACGACGCGACACCACGCGACACAACGCGACACAACGCGACACAACGCGACACAACGCGACACAACGCGACACAACGCGACACAACGCGACACCACACGACACGACACGACACGACACGACACGACACGACACGACACGACACGACACGACACGACACGACACGACACGACACGACACGACACGACACGACACGACACGACACGACACGACACGACACGACACGACACGACACGACACGACACGACACGACACGACACGACACGACACGACACGACACGACACGACACGACACGACACGACACGACACGACACGACACGACACGACACGACACGACACGACACGACACGACGCGACACGACGCGACACGACAAGACACGACGCGACACGACGCGACACGACGCGACACGACGCGACACGACGCGACACGACGCGACACGACGCGACACGACGCGACACGACGCGACACGACGCGACACGACGCGGCACGACGCGGCACGACGCGACACGACGTGACACGACGTGACACGACGCGACACGACGCGACACGACGCGACCCGACGCGACACGACGCGACCCGACGCGACACGACGCGACGCGACACGACGCGACACGACGCGACACGACGCGACACAACACAACACAACACAACACAACACAACACAACACAACACAACACAACACAACACAACACAACACAACACAACACAACACAACACTACACGACACGACACGACACGACACGACACGACACGACACGACACGACACGACACGACACGACACGACACGACACGACACGACACGACACGACACGACACGACACGACACGACACGACACGACACGACACGACACGACACGACACGACACGACACGACACGACACGACACGACACGACACGACACGACACGACACGACACGACACGACACGACACGACACGACACGACACGACACGACACGACACGACACGACACGACACGACACGACACGACACGACACGACACGACACGACACGACACGACACGACACGACACGACACGACACGACACGACACGACACGACACGACACGACACGACACGACACGACACGACACGACACGACACGACACGACACGACACGACACGACACGACACGACACGACACGACACGACACGACACGACACGACACGACACGACACGACACGACACGACACGACACGACACGACACGACGCGACGCGACACGACACGACACGACACGACACGACACGACACGACACGACACGACACGACGCGACACAACACGACGCGACACAACGCGACACAACGCGACATAACGCGACATAACGCGACATAACGCGACATAACGCGACATCACGCGACATCACGCGACGTCACACGAATGCAGCTATTGACTATTTTTATGGTATACTATATTCTGTTTTTGATGAACATGTGCCACTATACAAGAGTTTTAAACGTAATTTTCCTCTATGGTTTGATTCAAACATTATCAAGCTAATAAAAAGCAAAGAAAAGCTTCTACGGAAATATCGAAGTACAGGGAACAAGCATGTATTACAAGAATACAAGGTGCTGAGGTCTCAGATAAAAGAAAGTATAAAGGTATCTTTTGATAAATATGTGAGAAATATGCAAGATAAAATAAACAGAGACTCTGGATAGTTCTGGTCTTACATAAGAAATAAAAATAACTCATCTAGAATCCCTGGCCATATGAGTTATGGAGGAACAATTATTTCTGATTCACAAGAGATTGTTAATATCTTTTCGCAGTTCTTTAGTGGTGTCTTCGTAACTTCTTCTAATCCAAGTCAAAATATCAACAAGATATATAATCTGAACGGTGTCAATGAATCTATATCCATCAAAGAAATTACAGGAGCTGAAATTATTTCTGCATCTAAAAAATTGAAAGATAAGATGACTTCTGAAATTGACAAGATACCTTCTTTCATAGTTAAAGACTGTATATATGTTTTAGCTAAACCTCTATGTATACTTTTTAACCTAGCAATGAATACTTCCACGTTTGCTGATTACTGGAAAATTGCGAAAGTTGTACCAATCTTCAAAACGGGTGATAAACATGAAATTTCCAATTATAGGGCCATATCCATTCTGTCGAATTTTTCCAAACTATTCGAAATCGTCATTTATAATCGTATATTTCCTGTAGTCAGAAAACACATTGTCCCATCACAACAAGGCTTTCTTAATGGCAAATCTACTGAAACAAACCTTGCCGTCTTTACACAACATACATCTGAAGCCCTTGACCTTGGTGGCCAAGTGGATGTAATATATACAGATTTTGCCAAAGCCTTCGACCGACTGGATCATGGCACTCTAATTGATAAATTAGACTACTTTGGCATTTCATCCACCCTTATTCGGTTTTTTGTGTCATATTTGGGGAGCAGATTGCAAATGGTACATT